>VXBJ01001320.1:550565-752552 GCA_013400055.1 Nycticryphes semicollaris | reverse complement strand
AAACACTTGGTTGTTGGGAGAGAAAAAAAAATTAAAAAAAAAAAAAATAAGTTTTCAGGCATCAACATGGCCAAACAGGGAACCTTGCTGAGGACAGTCCAACCAGAGGCTGCCCACCCAGCAAAGTGCCGTGCAATGCGCTGCTGGGCACTGGTGGCCCCCCATCCCTCACCGGGGCAGTGGAACCCCAACAGGGACGGGGGCCCATGCTTGCCCACCAGCCTGGCACCTCACTCTGCTTTAAGGGGTGGTGGCAACCCCTGGCAAGGTTTGGGGTGCCTCTGGGAGACCCCACCGGCAGAGGGACAGCAGATGTGGGGTTCAGGTGGGTTAGAGGGTGCATGCGAGGGTGCTACGGGGCCACCAGCCCCCCCCCCCTTGCTGGTGGGCACCGCCATCCCTCGCCCTACCGCCGGCCCCCAGTGCATTGCAGGGCACAGCCAGAGGTTGGACTGTTGCTCTCCGAGGGCTGTAGGCAGGGGCTGGGTACAAGCCGATGAGAGGAAGAGGAGGAGGAGAGGAGTACAAAACACTCGTACTTGGTCCATCAGCATTGCCATCGCAGGGGCACCAGGAGGAGGCAACTCAAAGCTGATAGAACAGGGCTGAGGGTGACACTTCCACCTTACAGCTGTCCTGCCCACCTGTCCTTGTTCCCCCTCATCCCCTCCCTGTGCTGCTGTGTCCCCTGTAGCCTTCTCCTTGCCCCTGCCAGGGAGCGGGTGCTGCCAGGCAGGCACCTGGTAGGTGCCATGTGCGGGGGTGTGTGGGTGGGAGTGTGGCAGTGGGTCCCCCAAGGACCCTGAGTACTGGGGCATCCTCATGCCCACCATGGGGCTGCATAGGCACTATGAGTCCAGCTCCATAGGACCCCTCTGGCTCTGGTGAATGTCTGGGCATCACAGGGACAAGGGCTAAATCTTGCCCTGGGTTGCATGGGCAATGTCCTGCTCCACTGCAGGGGGTACCAGCCCCAGCAATGCCCCAACCTGCTGATGACACCATGATGCTGTGGCCACCAGGAGTTTCATGCCATGCTGAGCCCTGGGGTAGTGAGGATGGCCATCGAGCAGCAGCAGGGACAGGCAGTGCAGCACACCAGGGCTCGGCCACCCCACTGTCCCCCATGCAGTTAGGGGAGCATCACCACAGGTAGTCCCATCCCCACCTCTACCGAGGGTTTCTGCTTGGGGATCTTCCCCAGAAAAGCCTGCCTCAGAAGGCGATGGCAGCGGAGGACTGGGTCCCCCACCCACCCTCTGTCCCTGTCACCTTCGGGCACCCACCCTGCAGCCCTCTGCTCCCTGCACAGCCCTATCCCTTTCAGGTTGAGTTGTCTTGGGGGCAGAGGGGGTGTGGGGGGAGAGTAAGCAGAGGAGCTGGGAAGGGTGGGGAGAAGGACTGGGAGGAGGACGAGCAGAGGGAGAGGAGCAAGAAGAGGGTGGTGCTGGTGGGAGGAGGAAGAGCAGGGTATCAAACTAGCTACAAAAAACCTTGTGGATCAAAACCAGCAGAGTTTCATACAAGATTGGCTCTTGGACGATATCGAACCGGATTTGGGAGCGATGCACAGGAAGGAAGTGGGGGATTGTTGTGACAAAGCTCTCATGGACAGAACAAGACATGTTGCTTTCAAATAAAGGGGGAACTGAAGGAGAGGAGGAGGAGGAGGGAGGAAGGGTGAGTCAGTGGCGGTTTGCAGGTTCGGCGTGGCNAAAAACAACAAACAAAAAAAAAGGGGGTTGGGTGGAAAGGGGGAAGGGGGCACAAACAATATTTTATTCAATCGCCGTTTGAATAAAAATATTGTGTATCATAATCATACCAAAAGGAAACCTCTTGCAAAAAACGACATGAAAAATAGAAAAAAGAAAGAAAAACCCAGTAACGAAAGGAAAAGGCCACGGTGAAATAAGAATAAAAAAAAAATATGCAAAGATATAACTAGAGAAATATATATGTATATATATTCAATACTCCAAAGGAAAATGAGAGTCAGTAGCAAACAGTTGCAACAGTCTTGATATTGAAATGTCCTCACTGATTAGGGGGCATGCATGGCAGGGCGGGCAGAGCCGGGGAGGACTGGGGGGGTCCCCCCTCCCGGGCACAGGGGACAGGGACAGCCTGGCCTCGTCCCCGCGGGGACGCAGGGCTCCTGCCAAAGGATGGAGGGGGTGGCAGGTGCCAGATCTGGAGCAGGGCAGGGGTCAAGCCACTGGGGTGGCCACTGGGGAGAAATGGGGGGAACCGGAGGTCAGAGGGGAAGGGTCCGGTTCTGCCACAAGGGAGAGGGTCCCCGGGAGCAGCATGGACCTGTGGTGGGAAAAAGGCTTAGGGGTCAGGGGGAGAGAGAAAGAGAGAGAAAGAGGGGGCCAGGCTAACACACATGTACACAGATTAATTCCAAACCAAAATTGAAACCAACCGAAACTGAACTCATAAAAAGAAGAAATGGCTTAAACCAAAACCAAAAAATCGTAATAAACCAAAGGAAATTAAAGAGATCCATGCAAACTTTCCCAGGCTTGCAAATTAACTGGCTGCTACAGCACCATCCCTCATCCCCAGGAGGTGAACAGGCAGCGGCACAGCCCCTGCCTGCACTGGGCAGCGCCTACCTGCAGCCTGGGGCTCGGGTTTTGAGGTGCAAAGCATAAGGACCAAACCCTGGCAACCCGGGGCACCCCAGGCAGGCAGCTCCTTTCCCTCTGTGCCTTCAACCTCTACTTGTGCCTCTCTTTCAATTTTTTTTCTTCTTTTTTCTTTTCTTTTTGGCCTCTCAAACTGATCCCTATCTCTTTTCGCAACTTTTTGGTTCCTTTTTCTCCCCCTAAGTGTCGCGGGCCGGTGTGGGGGCGAGCGGGAGTGCGAGAGGGCGGCGGGGAAAGCCAGGGGATACTTACACTTCACTTGCAGGATCTGGTCGCTGAGGTTGGCCTGGATGTAGTAGGTGCTGTAGGGTGGCAGAACCAGCCCCAGACTGCGGAGGAGGAGAGCAGACAGGTGGTGTAAGGCTTTACACCCACCCAGAACCCTTGGCTGGCCCCTAGCCCCTGCCTAGCACCCCGTCAAAGAAGCACCCAGTGCTGGCTCATGGCATCCACAGCCCCAGTGGCCTCCAGCACATCCTGTCATGTCCTCCTCTCCATGGTTTGCACCCAGGATCATCCTGGAGCACCCAGGGACACTCTTGGAACACACAGGGCCATTGTAGTGGCACCCAAGGCCATCCCCAGCACACCTACTGTCATCCTAGGGCACCCTGGTTCATCCCCAGAGCACCCAGAGTCACCCTGGGGTGCACAGGACCATCCTGGTGGCATCCGGGGTTGTTCCCAGGGCACCCAGGGCCATCTTCAGAGCTCCTAGGCTCATCCTGGTGACACCCAGAGCCACCCAGAGCACAGGAGGTGCTTAGCCTGTCCAGCCAAGGCTGAGATGGGCAGAATGTGGCTGCCTGGAAACCAAGGGAGATATGTATGTAAGAGGGACATGATACCCCTGTAAAAGAGGAAGAAGGAAAGAGACAGCCCTAGAAAGAAGGGACAAAACTTGCCCAGCAAGGAGAGGTTGAAGATTACCATTACACAGGCTACTACTGAGCCAGGAAGGAGAGAGATCCACCAGCCAGGGGTATGGCACACAGGGTACAAGATGGGGATGGCAAAGAGCGTTCCAAGAGGTAGTGCTGGGGCTACTGAACCCATAGAACATGCTGTCGGAGACAGCCGGGCTCTTTGGTGGCAGCTGCAGCAGCTGGTGGCCTTTGGTGATTCTGTTTATGTGAGGTGTTGCCTGGCATATGTGAGCATTGGTGAGCGAGGGTCACATTCCTGACTCTCATCGGATGCCACCTGCACCTGAGCCACCAGGCCCCTGACATGCCCTCAAAGCCACCTCTCCAGCTTGTCCTGTTTGAGCCTGGTGGCACAGACTGAGCACTCCAGCAAGGATGGCAGAGGTGGTGGCACCCCAAAAACCATGGCAGAGGTGGTGACACACCAGCATAGAGGGCAGAGGTGGCTGCACCTCAAACCAAAGGTGGCAAGAGGAGGGTGGTGACATTTTTCTGTTCAGTGTTGGTGTCACTCTGTGCTGATGGTGTCCCAGGGAACACTGGGGAAGGTCCTGCTGCAGTGTGGAGCCACAGGAGCGCAGGGCCCTCAGCAGCACTTTTCACACTACAGATAAGCCACAGCTCCGGTCACAGCTGTGTCACTCTGTGTCATTCCCTCCTTGACAGTACTGCTTGGCTCTGGAGGGGTGCCACCATGACAGATAGGTCCAAGAGTGTGCAGGGCACACCTGGCAGCTCTAGGAGGTGGCTGTGACCCTTGCTGGCCCCTCCTGAGTTGGGTGGTGAGGAGGATGAGAGTACAGTGAGGGAACCACACATCTCCTCACAGGATGAAGGCAGCACAAGCTGGATAGCAGAGTCATGATGATGCTGGGGCCTTCTGTACATATCTGCTGGTCCATACTGGGCAATAAATGCAGTCCGGCCCTTCCTCAGCTGCTGTTCTGTGCTGCAGGGTGGGAGCATGTCACCATCACCCACCTTAGAACAGGCAGAGGTGCCAGCCCTTGGCTATACAGGCAGGTGGTGGCAGGGGTGTCCCTTGTCTAGCATCTTGCACACCAGCCCTGCAGGGCCTGTCCTGAGCCCTGGGGACTGTGGCCCAGCTCTACAGCGCCCGACACCAGTGGGCAGCAATTTTGGGAGTACCCTTGAGCATCACTGGCTGTATGCAGTGATCCAACGGTATGTTTCCAACCCTGCAGCCCACAGCACATATTCCTGGTGGTCTCAGGGACTTCCCGAGCTGCAGGCATGAGACCGCAGCCCTGTGCTGGTGGGGGTCCAGATAATAATGGGGTGCACCAGCAGCGCCGCTCACCTGTAGTTGGTGCTTTTGATGGGAGCCCACGTGTAGGTCCTGAACACTTCATCGATGTATTGCTGCAGGTCAGAGGGAGCCAGTCAGGCCTTGCCAGTGCCTGGACCCAGCCAGCATAGTGGCATGGGACCCTTGGCTCTGAGCCTGGTGTCTGACATGGCCCCTCACTCTGCACCACTGGGGTTAGGTACTCAACACAGCCATAGTTTTGGCTGTGACACCCTTCCCCCTGCAGCCTTACCTCATCCAGGGACTTGATGAGGGTCTTGATGAACCTCTGGCCGTCATTCCCATCAATCATGCTTCTCCGGATCTGGGGGGATAGAGGAGGCAACTGAAGGCCACAGAGCCTGGCCACGTGCCCACATGCACTCATCCCAGTGGAGTGGCACTGGGGACCTGCAGAGCGCAGGAGCGAACAGCCTGGAAGGGCTCATCATGCTGGGATCAGGGGACAGTGACCCAACTCCCAAACCAACCAAGGCCCTGCGGGAGCTGTGCTGCCCCTTTGGATGAAGGCTCCCCATGTTAGGCTGCAGATCGTGGGAGGCCAACCTGTACCCCAAGAGCTGCCCCTGGGTCTGCCCACCTCCTCCTTGTTCTCGTCCTCCAGCTCAGCGTCCAGGAAGTCCAGTGTCACTGGCTCACGGAAATTGATGATCTACAGGTAGAAAGGGAGAGCTGTGGAAGTGCTCAGGGCTCTCGCAGCCAGTGCTGAATCCAGACAAACTCATCACAATTCCCACAATTAGCTCCTAATGACCCCGGGGAAGCCGCAAATCCCACAGGGCCAAGTTAATCCCCCTTCTGCTGCCTCGATGGGCCCCTCCTCACCTGGGGCTGGAGGTTGGGGTGGAGCAGGACGTAGCCATTCAGGTCGATGGCGAAGACGTAACCGTTTGCCCCCAGCTGGAGGAGAACAGGAGGAGGGATGAGGTCAGCCAGGTGGCTCTGTGGCGTGCCAGGCTGTGCTGTGCCAGTGTGATCACCCGCACCTGTGAGCAAAGCTCCCCCCATGCCACCCCCAGGGCTCAGCCCTTTCTAGCTATTTCTATTCTCAGGCCAACAGCATTTCTCACATCAGCTCTGGATTTTGCCTGCTGCCCCTTTCCCCAGGTGTGTTTCCCAGTGACCCTGCAAGGGTTTTGGATATGGTCCGTGTCCCATCTCTGATGAGCATCACCCAACTGTGATCCCTGCCTGCCTGCCTGCCTGCAATCACAGCTTCGTCAGCCTGCTACCACCAGTGCTGCTGGAGGTGCTATGGGGTGCTGGGAGGGGCAGCCTAGGGGTCCCCGCAGTGGGCTCCCATGCTGGGCTTGGGCAGTTGCAGGAGAGGGATGGAGGGGACCCCACACACATTGTATCGCGGTGTCAGCCTCTTGATGTCGTTGAGAGCCACATCGATCCCCATGACGCCCAGGATGAGCTGGTTCTAGAAGGAAGCACATGGAGGGAGGTAGGTGCGAGCAGGGCTGTCACCTGCCACTGCCAGCACGAGCACAGGAACACAGGGGGTTGGACCAGGAGAGCTACACAAAGCCTGGGGGCAGCAGTCACCCCTGGTCTCACACCAGGCAGGGGGTGCAGAGCAGTAAGCACCCCAGGGGTCCCAGTCCTCTCCCCCCACCCCCAGCCATGCACCCAGCATCAGGGCACTCTCTCTATCCCATTAGAGCACCACACTGGGGGTCCCAGTGCAGCCAGGGTGGTGGCAGCCACAGTCTCCTACCTTTCTGTCACTGCTGTCCTCCGTCAGGTTGAACACCGGCAATGTGCCAGTCACCACCAGGCCCAGCCCCTGCACAAGCACAGAAGGGTGTCCCATGGCCTCTCACCAGCCCCAGACCCCGAGTTGGGGTGGGCTGAAGAGGGGGGGTGGTCACCCCCCTGGCAAGGGAGATGGGGGCATATGCTGTGCAGGACCCTGGGGCTGTTGTCCCCATCTGCATGCCGGGGCTGTGGGGAACCCCAGGGATGGGAGTCCCCACCTTCATCCTGGGACATAGGGTCCTTACCAGGGCATCCTGGTAGACGTTGGTCCACTGAACCTGCTTGGCTCGGTTCCCGGCCAGGACCATGGGTCTACCCAGCACATCCAGGTACTCCTGCAAGGGACACGGGGTTGGGGAAAGTGTGACATGGGAGCCAAAATGCTTCCCTGCTCTGACCTGGTGACACCCCTGTCCTCATGCACACCCCAGGGACTATTAACAAGTTTCTTGGTGCCAGTCCCCAGCTGCAGGCTGAGCTAGGGGACGCGGTTCGGCAGCTACCAAACCCAAGGGTAATAGCTCCAGCTGGGAACCAAACTCCCCAGGCAGTGCCAGCCAGAGCCCCCTCAGCTCTGAGACATCCCCCAGGCTGGGCTTGCTCTGTCACACCTGGACCACATCACTGCTGTCTCTCTGTCTGCCACCACCAGCCTTTTGGGATTTTCTCTCGGGGCAGCTTTCCCTGCCCTGGCTCACCTTGCCAGTGCAGACCTCTGGGTAGTGGGGCAGCTCCTGTGCCACAATGCCATCCTTACCCTGAGGGGTGGCTTGGCTTGGGGACCCTTGTTACCTGCCCACCACAGCATCCTGCATGCATCCAACAAAGAAAAGGAGCAGGGAGATGGGGTGTGGGGTGGAAGTGCCTGGCTCTGCCCCATGAGTGCTGCTGGGGCTGGCTGTGCCTGCTCCCTGCCCACGCTTGCTCCCTGCCTGCACTCAGCTCTGCTCTGTGCTGATTAACGCCTGATGTTTTATAATTAGTCACTCAAAAGGCGGCAGGTCCGTGGGGAGCTGCAGAAGATGAATTACTTATTTCAATAGTGTGAGGCCTGGCTGAGGGCTCAGCTCAGTTCCCCAGCTTGCTGCCATGCTGGCTGCCAGCCTTTGGGCTCTCTGCAGTGGGGACCCCAGGCAGGACACCTCGGGATGGTGGCACTGCCTGCCTGCCAGCACCCTGCCTGTCAGCACCCAGCCATACCTGCGTGTTGATGCGGATGGCGCCGATGGAGGGGATTTCGAAGTAGTAACCTTGGACAAGAAAGAGAAAAGGAGCTGGAGAGCCGTCTGTCTGCCTGTCCAGCAGTCTGGCTGTCCTGCTGTCCAGTCCTCCAGGATT
Source organism: Nycticryphes semicollaris (assembly GCA_013400055.1). NCBI lineage: Eukaryota > Metazoa > Chordata > Aves > Charadriiformes > Rostratulidae > Nycticryphes > Nycticryphes semicollaris. The sequence continues at coordinate 744,540 of VXBJ01001320.1, read as the reverse complement.
GCAGCCAGCATCGTGCTGGCAGTGGCACACAGCAGAGCACCAGTGCCAGCCGCTGGGCAAAGGGTGAACACAGCACCCCACAGCCTCCTATGCCAGCCCCACTCACCTTTGTTGGCACAGGCCATCCACTGCAGTGGGGTCACATCATAGTTGTGCTGCCCCACAGAGAAGGTGAAGACCCGCACCTACGGCAGAGTGTGGCGGTGAGAGCTGTCCGCTGGGCACCCCGGTTTCCACATGTGGTGTTCCTGGCTGATGGCAACCTCCCCGGGACAGCGTGGCATTGCCTGCTATGGCCCCCAGAATGTGCTGCTCATGGCCAAGCACAGGTGGGCAGAAGGTGGCTCCTGCAAATACTTGCTGTGCTGGCCAGCAAGTCCCTGGCCAGTCCTGTCCCCCAGCATCACTGTGTTGGCCCAAGCCACCCACCCTAGGAGGTCCTCACACTGGGGGATCACTCTACCCAGAGGGGTCTGTGCTCTCTGAAGGTCCTGCATGGACCAGAGCACCTCCCACCCCTACAGGTCTCCAGTTCCTGCTGGTTCATCTGCTCACCAGCAGCCCTCTCCCCATGCTTGGGGTGTCTTCCCCTTGGGGCGTCCTCTCCTTGGGGCTGGTGTTTGGGAAGCCCACCTCCCTGGCAGCCCATGGGATGCCTGGTCCCATGCAGGCCAAGGTGGTAGCCAGCTATAAAAGGCACTGGTGTATTAGCCATGCCATTACCAGGGCAGCAGCTTGGTGCAGCAGCAGGCTCTCAGGGGGAGAGGATGGCGATGAGGCAAATGAGGCAGAAGCCATCAATGGAGCTAGAGCAGCCATCTCCCTCCCCAGTGAGTGACCCTGGCACAGCACATGGCCCCACAGTCCCTCACCGTCTTATTGGGCCAGTTGTACTTCTCAAAGACGTCCTGCACCCGGTCTTCGCCGCCGTCGGTGAACATCATGATCATCTTGTTGCAGTTGGCACGTGTGATGTTGGACTGTGGGGCAGAGAGACAGTGCCTGAGGCCAGACCCGGAGTAAGTGATGCCAGGTGTGGGGTGGGATGTGGCTGGGAACCAGGCTGGATGTAGCCAGGAATGGTGGTGGGCCAGGAGGACTAACCCATCTCTGTTCCTGGGCTGTTTCTCTGGGGTGAGGGTGGGAGGAGGGATGCTGTCTGCTTGGAAATGATGTTGAGCTATTGCTGCTCAGCACCTAATAGCACCATTCATCTTTATTTTGCCTCTGGCTTGGTGTCTCGCTGGATCTGGCCCCCTCTGCCCAGTTGTGCTAACTTTAATAACCCAGAGGGGCAGTGGCTCCAGCTACAGCGTGCTGAGGGGTGGGAGGCCTCTGCATGTCAAAGCCCCAGGCATAGGGCTCTCCCATTGCCCCTAGTACCCATGCGTGCACTCTGATCCCCCCAGCCTGCGTCCCGCCCCCAACTCACATTCTGCAGCTGGTCGAAGGCGTACTCAAAGCCAGCCTTGTAGTCAGTCGTGCCCTTGGCCACCATTCCCTGCACGTCCTCCTTGAAGACCTTCTTGTTGCGGATGTTGGCCTGCACCAGGTGCTTGAAGCATGACACCGGCTTCGCCTTTTCATTGAACTGGGAGGCAAAAGGGATGGGAGCAGGTCACAGAAAGGGGATGGGGACCCAAAGGCAGCCCCCGGTGGGCACAAACCACCCACCATGCTCAGCTCCCATGGGCGGGAGGTGTCCAGAGGTGTCCAGGACATGTCCCACGTCCTGGCAATGGCTAAGACTGGGGCTTAATTTGGGTCAAATGCAGCACTGAGCCGCCTGGCACGGCTCACTTGCACCCTCGCTTCTGCAGGGACCCCTGGGATTGTGCAAGTGGCCTTGCTGTGCCATGCCATGCCATGCCAGCAGCAGGAGCAGGTGCTACCTCTCACTTATGGCTTCATTTGCTGGCAATAGGGGCCATTCATTAGGAGAGCAGCGATCCAGCTAACGGAGCTGGGCCAGACATGTTAATTAGTGACGGCGTGCTTGCGGCCAGACAGGGGAGGGCCGGCACGGACTGGGTGCCCAGTAATGCACAGATGTGGTGGGCACGGCCACTGTGCTGCGTGAGGTCACGGGCTGGTGACATCGCCAAGGGATCATGATGTCACTGGCTGGTGACAGAGAGGAGGTGGCTGGTTGGGATCATCCTGGGAGCATCTCTGCTGAATGCTCTGTGATGGAGGTGGCTTTTGTTTGTCACCATGTATAGCTGAGCTCCAAGCAGACTTTTCCTTGCTTATGCCCATGTTGGTGGTTAAGAATGAAAAAAAAAAGGCTTTTGTCTCTCTGCAGAACCCCTGGCCAGGTGGGTCTCGGGGAAAGGGCTCCTGTGGTGGGGAGCTGGGAGCTGTCTGTGGGGCACAGTCTAGCCACCCACCCTGTGGCACTCACCGAGGCCACGTTGACATAGTCATCATCCGAGAGAGTGTCCAGCATCTCATAGACTGAGGTCTTCATCAACTTGAGGGTGAGGCCACTCACGCTGCCGCTCCTGGCAGGAGAAAGGGGTGCTGGGGGCTCAGCAGCGAGGGGGTACAAGGCTCCCTGGCAGTACTGTCCCACACAGCTTCCCAGGGGCCACTGGCAGGACAGTGGCACCCCAGTGAGCTGTGATAGCATCCTGGCCTGGCTCAGCCTGACCATGGCCCCCAGCCATGTACTCACACGTCAACGATAATGACCATGTCCTTCGGGGATGAGGCACCTTGGATGTACCTGTGGAGCAAACAAGGGGGTCAGAAGGCTCGACTCATTTTGCGGGGCGAGAGGGACACTGACCCTGCTGGGTGCAGCTCAAAAGCAAAGCTTTGCCAGGGCACAGGTGGCCAGGGAGCCAGAGCCTGCATAACCCATAGCTGTAGTCACCCTGTGGTGAGGAGCAAGGACAAGGCGGCGCCAGGCGAGCAGAAGTGAGGACGCGGCACGGCACGGCAGACTGCCAGCGACCTGCCGCTCGGTACCGTATCAGCCTAATGAGCTCTAAATGCTAAACTCTTCCATCATTGCAGGCCGTTTTCTGCACGCTGATTATGCTGACACACACATCCATATTAAGATGCTATTTACCCCCCTGGTAGCTTCAAAGGCCAGGCTGATTAGGTTATTTTTAGCAACGAGGAGGAAAAATAATAATACTACGCAAATCCTCCCCCCTGAAAACAATTAGGGAACCCTTCCTCACCCTTCGAGGCACATGCTCCTGCTCCCAGCCCCACTGTGCTGTCCTGCATGTGACAGAGCCAGCAGGGTGCTGAGCACCCATCCCAGTGATGGCCAGGCATGGCACGGCATGGCTCCCCATCCCACCCCGTAGAGCCTGATCCTGCAATGGCTGAAGTCCGAAGGAGCCTCATTATGGATTTGATCAGGATCAAGCCTGACATAAATTAATTAGTAAGTTATTAGTATCAATTACTCGGCATTACTAGAGAGGACTGGGGAAGGGGCAGGCTCTGATTGCTAATCCCAGGTCCTGATGTTCCCTAATTGCAAGTAATTACCCAGGCGGGATGCTGGCATGTGGGGCCCTCCTGGCATGGATGTTGCATCCCCCTAAGCCTCCCCTGCCTCATGCTGGGGTGCAGGACAGGCAGGAAGCCGCCTGCAGGCTTCCTGATGACTGTTGGGGACCATGGGGCTTATTGCCTGCCCCATTCCCCAGGGCTGGGCTGCCGACGCGGTGAGGAGCCCAACTAAGATGCTGCCCGTAATGGGTTGTGGCAGTGCATCCATCCCCGCTCTGATGAATACACTGGGCTCTGCGGGAGAAGGCTGTGCTTAATAGTGCTATTCATCAAGGGAGGGGAAGGCAGCGAGCGGTGCTGGACACACTGGTGAGGCTGCCGGCAGCACCATCACCCCTGCCGAGCCCGGCAGTGGTGCGGCGAGGGCTGTGTGCCACAGCGAACCTTGGCATGAGGGTGGGAGAGGACCCCAAAGGTTTATCCCAGGTAGTGTGCTGCCCCCCAGCATGAAGGGTGCTGCTGCTCCTCCGTGGCTTGGTGGGCAAGCTGGTGGCCAGCCTGGTAGTGAGCAGGCAGTTGGGCTAGCGGGGCTTAGTAGCCCCCATATGCATCATCAGCACCCCCTGAAACAGTCTGCCAGTCTTTCCTCTGCCAATAGCCTGCATGGATGTCCTGGTGGAGAACAGTTAATAATTAATGTGGAGCAATCAAAGACAATTAACCATAGTAGCAGGGCCATTAATTTTCTGACAAGGAGTGAGGGCAGCTCCCGGCGTGGGCAGGGGGACGGGCAGGCGGTGCTCCTCCAGGATACAGGGCTCCCTGAGCAAGTGCCAGAGACCTGTGCCCACTTTCCTCTCCATGCCCACATTTTTAGGCTGCAACCGTGGGCAGAACCGGGGCTGCACCTCCCCCAGCTGCATGATAATTAGCAGTTGATAATTAGTGCTGCCAAACCAACACCTCTACCTGGGCTAAGGGGAAGCAATTCAATCCTGCCTCACTCAGCATGTGGCTAAATGGCTGCTTGCGGCTACCGCTTAACCACAGCCTGGCACTGCCTGCCCACTTCTTTCTCCATCCTCTCTGCTCCTGAGAGCCAGTTGCTTTCCCGTTTGGATGGGAATGCTGGCTGGGACTGAGCACTGGCAACTGTGGCTGCAGGTGGGACCAGGGTAAAGGGCAGCTCTGCACAGCTGATCTGCATCCAAAGATTTATCTCTCCATCCTGCTCTGCCTTCCTGGGAAGAGGGCAGTGGGAACTGAGAGCTTCAGCTTATATATTCCTGACTATACTACGGTGTCTGTTTGCCAATGCCAACCATGTGTGAAATGAAAAGGGAAGGGAGCTGGCTGCTTCCAGCCAGGAAGGGCTAGCAAACTCCCCCTCCCCAGCCAGTTCCCCCTTACCAGGGCCGCCTGCGCACGTCATAGAGGTCGATCTTATTGGGGGCTCTCCATGGGGTGGCTGTTGGGGGAAGGAAGGCAGTGAGTGAGACAGGACTGTCCTGGGGTAGGGGACAGGGGGATGCAGAGGACAGGACAGAGGGATGCCTACAGCCAAGGAAGCAGCAGGCTCTGGTGTGGAGCTCACACCTTTGGCACAGCACAGTTATGTGTGGCAGGTGGCCCCCAGGGTCGGTGTCTTGGTGGTGGGGAATGCTCACCCTGCATCTCCCTCAGCCAGTCCCCCCAACCCTGACAACCGTCCCCCACTGCCACCTGCCACGCACCGGGGTAGTAGCGGGTGACACCGGTAGCACTGCCGAACACCTGCCACAGCAGGGAGGGATCCTCCTTCCGGTTCTCGATGAAGACGTCCTCCAGTGCCTGTGTCCAGTTCAGCTCATTGAGGATGACAGTGGCTGCAGGAGATAGAGCCAGGGGAGGTGGGTGGGTGTGGGGGGGAAGCAGCAGAGCCTGGAGAGGGCTGGGGGTAATGGGGACCATGTTGTCCCCATAGTGATGGCAGGGAGGGAAAGGCGGTGTGACCCCTGTGTCCCCTCTGCCCTTTCTCATGGAGGATCCCACAGGGGCTTTGTAGTCACTTTGTGCACACCCCCGGCCCCCTCATTCCCATAGGGCTTCCGCATCAGTCTGCGGTCCCTTGCCCCCAGAGATGGGAGCTACACTCTGGAGCCAGCTTGCCATCTCACCCCATTCCCTGGAAAAAACCCTACACCCCCTGCCACCGTGCCAGACCCACTCCCTGGGGACAGTCACCAGCTGGGAAACCAAGGGGTTTTGTTCCTACAGGGCCACACAGAGCCTTCTGGGTCCCTCTCTGCATTCCCACTGGCTGTTGCACCTGATGCAAAAGCAATTAAGATTCCGGCAAACAGCAGTTTTAAATTATTCAGCTATTAAAGCAAAAGATAAGCTGCCGGCAGCTCTAGCCTGTGATTAATCAAGAGGGGCTGGTGGAGCGCAGGGCGGGGGGGCTGGCACGGTGAGGCAGGTATAGGGCTGCTCTGCAAGTGGGGAGGCTGCACTGGGGACAGTGGGACCTCTCCATGCTCACAGGACCCTTTGGGGCACCCCAAATGCCACGGGTGCCCCCAGCCCTGAGCAGGCTGGGGGAACCCATGGGGCCCACCAGCAGTCTGCGCTGGGCCACCCTGTGACCGACCATGTTGTGGAGGAGCCAGGTGTGCCTGAACCCTTCTGGGGGACCCCCAATGCATTTTTGGGATGCAGCAGATCCCAGAAGCAGCCCCTCTCCTCAGCATTGGGCAGATCAACCGCTGTAGTGCTGCAGGGGAACCAGCATGTGTTTGAGGAGTATATTTAGCTCTCCTAAGGCTTCCTCCCACACATGTCCCTCCTTGAAACACCATCATCACCCACTCAAGCCTTCGTCATGGCCTTGAGGCACTGGCGGGACAGGGGCAGGTGTAACCCAGGGTGAATCCTGCATCCCTCCATCCCAGCACCACTGCTGAAGACTTCTTCCCTCGGGCAGCTGTGCCTTCAAGCTGCGATTTACTCTGACTGTATGTCCCCAGCCATTTCTCAGCACCGTGCCTGCACACAGTGCTGTTATCTGGGCACTTAGGATGATTTCTTGTTTGGCTCTGTCACAGGACATGGTTCTTCCCGGGAGAAGGGGCCGCAAGTGGGATGTCAGGCTCCTGTCTGCGCTGAGCACCCTCAGGCAGCGCTGCCGGCACTGACATGTCCTCGACAGCCCTGGCAGTGCCTGCACCCTCAGCCACACCCTCAGGGCTCATGAGCCACACCAGGGTCACGCTGAGTGCAATCAAACACAGCCCCTGTATCACTCCTGAGCATGAATGGAGCCCCTACATCCCCCCTGAGCATGAATGTAGCCCCCATATCATCCCTGCGAACAAACTCAGCCCCTATACATCCTTGTGCATGAAAGCTGCCCTGTGAACTCAGATACCTCCCATACCACCTCTGCACACGACTGGAGCCTCTATAACCATCCTTGAACATCCCTGCAGTCCCTATACCATCCTTGCATGTGAACACAGCCCCTATACCCTCCCTGTGCCCAAACACAGCCCCCACACTCCCCTTGTGCTATCGCTTGGATAGGAGGCTGTGTCCATGGTCGAGATGGCTCCTGTCACCCTTGGTCAAGGTCAGAGGTGTCAGCCTCCCCGGGTGACATTGTCAGCCCTGTCCCCATCTCATCCCTGTCCCCATCAGGGTGAGCCCAGCCCCGCCCCACCAGCGAGTGATTGCAGATTTAATTAAAAATGGCACAGTAAATAAAACATATATAGGATGTAATTTGTGTGTGTAGTGAGGGGTGACAGCGGAGGGCGTCTCCGCAGTGGTTTAATTAGCGTGCTAGGCAGCGATAGTGCCTCTCCGCCGGGTCCCTCCAGGGCAGATGTTTCCTGCCAGTGGCTCTGTGGGGACTGGCCCTGCTTGCCAGTGTCCCCAGAAGGAGGGGATGTACAGGCAGCCCCATGCCTGCATCCTGAACTCACTCTCAGGGACGCAGTGGCTGAGCATCCTGTCCTGCCCCCTGGCTTTTCAGAGTACCCTGGCATTACTGGGCAGGGTCTGATCCCTGTGCCACAGTCCTTTCCCCGCCCGGGGTCCCCCACTGCCCTGTCCCCTCTCCAGCATTCCTCTCTAGGGGTCGTGAGTCCATGGAGCACGTTAATCTCCAATTTGCTTTCATCCCACAGCGAGTGGGGTGATTTACGTGGCTGGGACAGGGCATGAGCTGCAGCATTGGCTGGAGAGCAGGGGTGAGGAGTAATGCATATTTCTTCCCCTGCAGCCCACCCTGCTCACCTGCCCCCCGCTTGCATGATGTGCTTCATTAGCTACCTGGCCTGCGCTAGCTGGGTAATAAAATTAATTGCAAATTTCTAATCCACTGCCACCGCCATGGTGAAATTGTGGCACTGCTGTGGTTCTGAGCACAGCTGTGCTGGTAGCAAGCCTGTGTAGGAATGTGAGCTCAGCCTCTCTCACCACCATGACCACCCAGAAGCCCTTGGCAAGTGCCACCAAGACAAGGGGGTGTGGGGATGGTGGTGCCCTTGGTGGTGTGGGGAGATGAGGGGTGGCCCCCAACAGCAAGGTCTGGGGCTGGGTGCAGGAGGGTGATCTCCAGGAGTGGTCACCAGCTCAGTGCAGAGCAGCCACTAGAGGGAAATGGAGACCGACTGTCACCATGTGCCACCACAGCAGGGCGAGGTAGGAGAGAGCTCTGGAAGCTCAGGGACTGTGTCACCTCCCAGCAGGGACTGAAAGCTGGTGTGCCACATCTTGTCCCATCTGCCCATCCCTCCCTGCCTGCTACTGGGCTGGCCCACCGACCTGGTCCTCCTTTCTGGAGCAGCCTGTGCCCTCCGATCGTACTGTCCTGCAAGCACCCTTGCTGCCTTCCCACAGGATTTCAGCTGCTTTTCGCCCTTTTCATACCCTCAGCAGCCCAAAAAGAGTGAGGAAGCATCCCTGCTTTGCCTTCTCCTCCCGCTCAGCCCTGTCTTGCTCCCTTCTACAAGCTGGGAGTCGACACCTCCATAATTGCTCCTGTACAGAGCTGCTCTGTCCCTCTGATCATCTCTGGTGCCTGCTTTGAACCTTCTCGAGCTTTGCAGAGCTCTTCTACGGGGAGGATCACAGCCATGTGGGCTTTACCCTGTGCCATAATTATCTGTCCTATGCTTTCCATCCCTTCCCCAATAATGTCTAACCCACAATTTCCCTCTTTAGCCCCTGCTGAGCTCTTGAGGGTCCCTGGGGAGGGACATGCTGTCAACTCTGTCCTAACATGGTAACGCTGCCTCTTGTCAGTGCTGTCCTGGCACTGAGACGCAGCCAGGGCAGCCTGGGGTAATGGTCCCCAGGGCTATTGGTACTCTGAACAGGGAAGGTGGAGGCTGAGCCCAGCCTGACAGCACAGAACGGAGCAGAGTGGGTGAGGAGGGGCACTCACAGCCTTTATAGATGTCCGTGGGGATCTGCACGGCAGCATACGAATAGTTAACCTTGGTCTTGAAGTTGGCGTCGTCAGTGAACTCCAACTTCAAGGAGCTGGACTTCTCCCTCTCGATCTCTTCTCCATCAGGATCGTCCTGGGGAAGGAGCAGAGTGCACAGGGTGACCTGGGTGTGATAGACCTGGGCCATCATCAAACATCCCCCTGCAGAGACTGGCAGTGCCAGCTCTCGAGCTGGATTTGGCCCACAGCCCACGCCACCCCTGGGGGCACAGGGGAGCAGGTGGGCATGAAGGTGAGCACTGGTTACACTTGCCTCTCTGGCTTTGGTAGCACGCAGGTATTAAATCAGACAAAAAAATATCTCAATAAAAAAAAAAAAGCCTTGAAAATCAATTAGCAGCAAAAGGCAACTATCAAAGAACAAATTAAAACGGAGTGCAGCTTAGTGCTCTGTCAATAAGCAATGCAAACAATATTTAATTATGGTGGAGAGATGGTGAATTCCCCACTGCTGGTGCTGGAATGCGCTCCCTCTCCTTCCCAGCCCTCCTCTCCCTTCCTGGGGCCCTACTGCCAGTATGGCACTGGTACTGGGGGTAGTACAGAGCTGGAGAAGTTGCTTCGACCATCTCACTGGGAGCAAAAAAACCTGTGAGAAGGTGCTGGCTCCAAGCTGCTGCATCCCTGCCACAGGCTCAGTGGTCAGGGAAGGCTGTTTGAGATGCTCGGAGTTGGAAGAAGGCAGAGGAAGAGGAAGATGCTACAGCACCTGCCCTTTATGTTCCTAGAGCTACATCCCCACTGAAAAGGGGCAGAGACACAGAGCTGCTGGCCCCATCCGTGGGCAGGGACAGGCAGAACAAGGCATAGGGACATGCCAAGCCCAAGCTGGGACACAGAATGGCTCTGGCCACCTTTCCCTGGTCCTGGCTGCAGGAGGAAAAGGCAAAGGAGGTGTGCGGCAGAGCAGGAGTGGATCTGGCTGCTGAGCTGCCCGGCAAGGGAGCGAATTACCCTCAAGCAGCAGCTCCATGCCTCTGCCTTTGTGCCTCCTCCCAAGTGAAGTGCCGATCTTGGGGCCCGCGTAAGGCCGTCTGATTGCGGTGGCAGAGATCAGCTCCGCAGAAATGACAGCGGACGTGACTGGAAGCGCGAGCAGCTTCAGGCAGGGCTCGTGTAGTGCCGAGCTGGGGACGGCTGCCCAGAGGGATGCCCCATGCCATCCCACAGCAAAGCACCCCAGCACTCACAGGGACAAGGGGTAGGGGACAGTCCCATCCTCCTGTCCTCCATGACCCAGCGTGAGCAGCTCTCCCACCAGCCAGCCTCCTCTCAGCAAAACCCACGGACAAAAGATCTGAATTTCTCATGGGAAGAGCCATATATTTAAAGGAAAATGATGTGTTTGGGAAATAAACTATGAGGCTTGTTTAAAATCCATCCTGGCCTCCTCCCTGTTTCCCTTCTGCAGATGACACCAAGAGATGCCTCCTCCCTTGCTGCCAGCTCCGGCTGGCCACCAAGGCGGTGACATTCCCCTGACATTGTGAGGGGTGGCCAAACCATTCGCCACAGTTCGGGAGAATAACAGGATTGATATGCAAGGTTTGGGATTTAATTCCAGCCAATGGATTGCGAGCATAAACATGCTGCTGAGCCGACCCTGGCGCGGGGTCTCCAGCTGCCCAGAAAGATGCTGAACTCAATTACAGCCGCAGTAGCCAAGGCAGGCAGGGACCGTCCCCACCTCCCCTAAGCCATGTTGCCAAGATCAAAATCCAGATTACACTCTCAATTTCACATAAATCAGGAGAAAAGGCACAAAACCAACTGCTGGAACCCTGCAAAGCTGGGATGCTGCAGCAAAGCTGGCACCCCATGCATGTAGCTCTGTGGGCTACCTGGAGAATGGATCCGGCCCCAAGCCTGTCATCATCGTGGGGCTCAGATCTCTGGGGGAAAGTGGTTGCACACACAATAGCTCGTCCCTGCCAACCTCTCTGAGCACCAGGTGATGATTTAGACATGCCTGCTGAAAACAGGCTTTAAAAAAGATACAGCCGTGTCCCCAAGGGCACCTGCAGCACCAAAACCTCTGCTTTGAGATCAAAAAACCTTTTTTTTTTTTTTCCCCCCACCCAGCAAAGTCCTGGTGACACCTCCCCATCTGAAATCATCAGGGCACTCTGCCCAGGTACAGCCCATCCTCTCTCCCCTCTCCCCACTGGCAGCCAGGAAAATCCATCCCTCCCTATTTCCCCAATGCTGGCGTGGTTATTCCACACTTCACCCAAGCTGGATTACTGTTCCTCTGTTTATCATTATTCTGTTTTATCACCCACTTCCGAGGGGCTAATTTGTATTCTGCCAGGTTGGGCGCTGTCTGGCTGCTCTCATTCACATAGCTGTAAAGAGGCATATGTATAGATCTCAGAGACAAATATACAGCTATCTATACGTAGGACACTTCATGCATCACTGACACCTATATGGCAAACAGACCCGCGGAAAGAGCTGATGTTATCCAAGCTAGGTTTATCCTTTATCCATAAATCTCCCAACCTCAACCGAGTTATTCCTGTTTAAGCCAGGCTGAATTTGGCCCCTGAAATGGGGTCATTTCCAGCCGGATGAAGGTAGGCAAAGCTGGCACCAGCCCAGGCAGGGACAGGAACACCTCAGTGCTAGGCTGAGGCTACAAGGAGCTACCTTGGGAAGGCCAGAGGAAGAAATTCTGCATCAAATTGATATTAGAGCAAAGGAGAAGATGATTCAAGTTCTCCTGGATTTGCACTGGTTTAACTGCGAGCATCTCGGCAGGCCCCCAGAGAGCTTTTGCAGCATTTCTCATCATGACATTTCAAAAGAACTTGGAAACATCTATTTATCTGTTGCAATATGTACAACGTAACACAAATAGATGCTACAGTTTGAATACATTATTTGCTACACACCATTAGAAATTGACTCCATGGCAATATATCAATATTATACATATTTATTCCTTCAGCAAGAAGTCATCACACCCTGAGAGCTTTGGCCGTCTTCAGTGCTTTAGCAGCTGGGCTGCCAGTCACAACGTTCTCTCTTGAGTCTCCCAGAATGACAGACTGGGGACAAAACCCAGAGGTTCCTCAACACCCAGTGAGCATTTGTGGCACCAACTAGCAGCTTTACTGGAGGCTCCCACGCTCTCGGCAAGTCTGTGCCCTCCATGGCATCCAGGCTGGTGCTGGCTGCTCACGGGCACAAGGGCTACCAGAGGGTCCCCACCAGTGATGGGGTTTGGAGCCGTGGATTGAGCTGGGGATGTGGCCTGGGGCAGCAGCGATGGCTCGGCCAGGCAGCTCCTGCGGATGCAGAGACCCCCCCCCTTCATTGCTCATCTCCATGGGAACGAGCCATCACAGCTAATGACGAGTGCTTAAATGGCAGCACCGATGACAAATGCAGGGCTGATCTGGCAAACAGTGTCAGTGGCTGCTCCGGGATGTTGGCTGGGGTTTCACAGCTCTGGACAAGCCAGGTAGCCTTCCTCCGCCCTGTTTCTCCTGGCACCCCCACGACCAACAGAGCTCCCATGAGCTGCAGCACCCCAACAGCATCCCTGCATCCCACGTCCTGCTTCTCACATGCTGGATTCAAGAATACATCGCACTGAGATCCCTACACATCCTTTTAAATTCTCCAGGAAAATGTTAAGTCTGGAAAAGCGTGCAAAATATTCATACTAATAATGAATATAAATGCCAGCCCCTGGCACATGGCTGAGAAACTCCAGGCCCATGCAATAGGGCCTTTCTCCTTCTTAAATAACTCAGCTTTTCCTGAAATGCAGCAATTTAACGCTGGGGAGGGAGACAGTGTGTTCTCCAGCCACGTTCCTGCTTTTATAGCAGCCCAGGTTATAAATAACAATCAGTCTCTCCCGCCAGCCTGCTCCCCTATCCCCCTTCGCTTTTTTTAATCTTTGCCAAAGGTACTGTTTAGAGATCTTTCTAGACCATTTATTTTTAAATTACCAGCCAGAGGAGAGAGGAAGGAAAGAAAAAAAAAGAAAGAAAAAAGGGAAAAGAAAGAAACTTCTGGGGCTGATAGCTTATCGGAAGGAAATCCAAATGTCATATTAGTTGAGAAAGTTGGAAGATTAAATTTTCCAACACCCTTCATCTGCTGCTGCTGACATTTAGGGGCTTTTTTTCCTCTCTCCTCCCTCTCCTCCCTGCATCTCCTGAGTGGGGTGAGCAGCAAGTGGCAGCCCCTGCCTGCAGTTGGAACCAGCACCGTGCCCTCCCCTGCACCGGAGGGTGCTGGGGCTGGTGTGTATTCTTCCCACTGCCATCCCCTCACTCCCACCCCTCCTCTAGGGACCCCCAGCAGGTGGATCAGCTAGGGGGGCTGATCTTGGGGCAAGTAGTGCCTTCACCTGCAAACTAGGTTTCTATGGAGGAGGAGAAGCAACAATGTTTGGTTCGGAGTGGGACAAAATGACACAGTTCCACTTCTCCTCACCACATCAGCCCTGTGTCCTACAGAGAGGGTGGGGACAAAGACCAGGGCTTGCACGGCTATCCCCAGGGGTGGATGCCAGGCCCTGATGGCACCAGGTACATCTCTCCAACCATGGGAGAAGCAGCAACAGCAAAGCCTCTTGTCTGCCACTTTACAGCCCGAGAACCAACAGATCCTTGCTGAGGCAAAGTAGAAAATTAAGTCCATAACATGGTCCTCCAGCCGGGACCTGGGCATGGCTCCATCAGCTCCCACCAGAGAATGGTGCAGCCCAGGGGATTTTGGCCTCAGCTGTGACTTAAGCATCATCCCCTGCCATAAACACAGCACTAAAGATGGAAAGTAACTTCATTTTTGTGTTGTTCTGCCTGTGCTACCCATCTGAGACAGTCTGCTGATTTGAACACTTGTCCCCAGATAAACCCCACAGCCCTTGCTGGCGGGGAAAGCTGAAAACTTCTCTTAAGCAAACACTTTGAGAGCCTTGGGGACCCCCAGGAAAATTTTTGGATGTTCTCATTTGTTAAAAACCACTTGGAAATCCAAAATCTGTTTATGAAGATAGCGGAGCTAAGGTCCAAGCAAAATGAATAGGAAGCTCATTTCTTTCTCACCATACTTAAAGCCGGCATAAGGTTTGTGAATAAGCCCCAGTTACACTGAATAGGCATTGTCCATCGGAACTAACTCTATTTCAGCTAGATCCTGCTCAATTTAAATACAAAAATTGAAGATAAATAAAGAAAAGATGGAAAGAGCGCTATTTAGTTCCATTCAGACCTTCAGGTATCATCTCCCTCCTTTTTTATTTCAACATCACCTTTTATCTCCATTATTTTTGCTGGAATTAAATTTCCTGGGATTTCAGGGGGAAGCAGCAATGGCATTGACAGGGAAACGCCCTCCCAGCTGAACCCAGAAGCTTGGCAAGAGGAGACCCCCAGTTTTGCTTGATTTTTTTTCCCCTGAGGAGGACTGAAGTCAGTGTGGCTGAATGGATTTGCAAGGCTGTTCCTCTCCAAGGACATGCCACCTCCCTTGGGGAAGGGCTGGGGACCAGGGAGCTGAGTCCCACTGTCCCCTGGGACACCATGCCACGCTGCGGTGTGCAGTTTCTCCCCTATGTCCCATGTGCTGGGATGGCTTGGTGGGCACAGCTCCGAGGTCAAGATGCCTCCTAATGTAACCAGCGTGCTCTCCTTGCTGAAGTGGCTAAACCCAAAGCTAATGGCCAGGAGCTGCCAGCTCATATCGCCACTGCCAACACTGGCTGGGTATGGGAAGCCAGGACCAGTCAGGATGACACCAGGCATGGGGACATCCAGCTCCCCTGTCCCTTCCCCTGCAGCACTGACAGCAAAAGCCCTGCCCAGCCTGATGGATGCATCAGTCCCACTCCTTGGCCCCTCCCTGGGCAGGGAGCTTCCCCGCTCCCCAAGCAATCTCCTCCTCCCTCAACCACCAGCCAGTTTTTCCTCTGCTTCTATCCAAAATCTGCTTTAATGCACTTTATACCCATTAACACCATCCTCTCTGGAGCTGCCACGGAGAGCAGAATCCTCCCCTGCCTCCTTTGGCAGTTCCCCCCAGGATGGGGAGGGACAGAAGACATCCCCTGCTCTGAAGGAGAGGGACCCTGAGCAGGGTGAGCTGCTCGGGAAAGCAAGCACCCTCCCCTTCGGTCACAGCATCAACCTGACCTGTCCCATCTCTCAGACCCCCCATGGCTCCAGATTCTCCTGCCAAGGAGCCCTCCTCCTGTCATCCCCTGGGGACAATAGCACCAGTGGTTTGACAGTAACTCTGCTTTGAAATCATCCATCTGCCACTCCAGCCTGCCCCCAGCTCTGCTCTGGAGCACCACTTCCAAGGTGGGGTGAAAGCAGAGCTGAAGCTTGGCACAGAGTTCATTGCTGGAGCTGGTGGGACCCCATTAAGCCCAGATTCTCCCCTCCCCTCTGCGTGGGGCCTTTCTGAAGGCTTCTGGGGTCACCCAAGCATTATTTTCAGATGAGGCCACGTGGTTTGCCAGAGGTTTGCTGTCAACGCCACATGCTGCCTCTCCCCTCCTGCTGCGCTACCGTCCTCTGATGGCACATCTGCTGCCAGCTCTGCCTCAGGGCAAAGATGGGTACTGGGGCACCACTGCTGGCTGGGGCTGCCCCCAAACTCCCACCCTGCTGTGCTCAGGGCTTCTGGTCAGCTCTGAGGACACCATGATGGCACAAGTGGCCCCATGCTGAAAGCAGCACTGACCCAGTAAGCCTCTATTTCAGAAGGATCCCATGACACAGCAGAAGTTAGAAGCTGGTTGATCTGCCAACAAAGTGGGGTGCCGTGGGACAGCAGCCGTTGCCAGTGAAGCTCCCTGTGCCCACGGCGTGGCACCTGAGTGCCATCACCGTGCAGAGGAGCTGGCAAATGCCAGTCCCCTCGGGAGCACCGGGAGAGTGGAGCTGTTGGGTCTGTATTTAAAGCACTGATTGCCAGAAATCACAGGACGGCTGTGCCGGGAAGGGGGTAGAGAATTAGATTCAGTCTCTAATTAAAGGTTTGCTCTTCATTTGAATTTCAGATGCCAGCTTTAATTTTAGAAACTTTTGCAGGTAGCAGAGCGACCTGCCCACCTGCCTGCTGCCAGGCCCAGTGCCGGCAGGCAGATGCAACCATGGCTCGGTTGGGGGGTCATGGCTGCAGACTGGGCACTCGCTGCCCACTGCAGAGCCTTGTTATGCCAGCTGTAGTGAATGCTGCACCAGCATCCCCGAGTATAGTGCTGGGACAGCCCTGGGAAGGGGTGGTGACTTTGCTGGTGGTGCAGCAGGGATGGTACTCACGTATTCGGTGTCAGCCTTGGAGTCATAGTACTCTATGTCTTCCTCCTGCAGAGAAAAGGGAGAGCTGAGTTAGTACTAGGCAAGGATGGGGATGGAAGAGGGGTCCCTCTCCTTTACTTGTCCCCTCATCACCTGTTATGCTGATGGCAGCCACCATGTCCCTGGGGACTGAACCCTGTCCCTGGGACATGGTTGGAACCCCACAAACCCCTTGTCCACCCCACAAGGACTGGCCATCACCCACCATGCTTCCCTCCGCTCATGGCTGCTGCTGAGCCGCAGCAGTGTGGGGCCAAACAGCCCTGCCACAGTGCCACCGGTGTGGCCAAGGCCTCTGCCCTGACACCATGTGAAAGGCTGCACCGTGTCCCCACACCCAGGATGCTGTGGTCCTGTTGCAAGCATTGGGAGCTGCAGGAGAGCTGAGCACGGGCAGTGTGGCAGGCAGCAGCACTGCAGCTGGCAGAGCTGCCCTCCCTGAGCAGCAGAAACAGGGAGAAAAGCATCCTCGCTTCCCCAGAGAAATGCACGTCATTAATTTGGGGTACTTAGAGCCTATTTAGGCAGAAAGGTCCGCTTGGATTCCTCTTCCCCGCGTGTCAGGACACGAGGCAGCTGATAAAATTCCTAAAGAGGCAATTCGGAGAGCGGCAACGCTGTCACAACAACGTTTCGTGTGCCATCAGAAGGGGTAATTAAAGGGCACTCAGAGACTCGTCTCTGCGTGCCGGGACGCCAGCGCGATGCACTGGCAGCCGTGGCAGAGCTAACATGTCTGCCACTCAATCAGCCGTCAGCAGCCGCCCTGCAAACCAGCCGTCCTCCCCGCATGCACAGCCAGTGCCTTGGGATGATTATTGCTGTTATTATTTAACGAGGAAAGCTATTTGGGCCCAGAACAGAAATGCAGCCAAAACCTTAATGGTGCTGACAGCACCCCCATCCTCCCTACTTCTGATGCTGTCCCTGTGGCATCCAGCCTGGCCATGGGCTTGTACCAGTGCGGGTGGCACAGGCTTGTGAGGGGGATGGTGGCACCGTGACATCCAGCCCAGCCTGGCCATGGGTTAGTGCTGGGGACAGTGACATCGTGACACCCTGCCCAGGGTGTGGCATCTTGACACCCTGCCCCTATCCACGGGTTCCTGCTGGGGAAAGGCATGCTCCAAGCACCTCATCAGGCAGCTGCCACCACTGGCTCCACCACCCTGGCCCCACCAGGAGCTGGCAGCCCCTAACCCATCACTGGCGTTATCCTCTAGTCACAAACCTGCTCCCCAGAGCCCTTTGCTGCTGCTGCTTCCCCAGGCTGTCAAAACATAAGAGACCACCAAGAGGGGAGAAAGCCCCTGGAGCAGGGATGCTGCTCCCTCGGGGCCACTGGTGGCAGGGGACACCAGCTGCATGGCTAATGTCCCCCCAAGATGGTGACTGCAAAGGGCACTTTCAGCATCCTGCTGGGCAGAGGGACTGGTCCCTCCCATGAGCAATAATCACAGCCATAAAATAGCACCCAGAGATGAAAGCAAAAAAAAAAAAAAAAAAAAAAAAAAAAAAAAAAAAAAAAACCCAAAAGAAAAAAAAAAAAAAAAAAAAAAAAAAAAAAAAAAAAAAAAATCGATGTAACATCTTCAATTTCTGCTATTAAAAAGCCTAGTCATTAAGGGAATGTACTTATTAATTATCTGTGATTTGTTGTGAAATGCTGAGGGGTTTACAACAACAAGAAAAGGGGAAAAAAAAAATTAATTTCTCTTCAGATGCCCTCCCCGTGCTGCTCCCAGCCCCACGCACACCCCTGCCCCTCACCGGCACTGCTGTCTCCCTGGGTCCGCGGCCATCTGCACTTCCTAATTAAAGGAACCCCCGGGAGACCCGTAACACAAACGAGCTAATTTCATGTTTAATGATCTTTAATCAGAAGTGAGTGTGACTAACAACAGCCATCCAGAAGGTGCTTTGTTATTCATTTTATCTTCCATTGGCTGCTCCAAAAAGCTTGAATCCCCTCCCACTCATGGTAGTCTCAGTGCTCCCATGGCACGACATGGCACAGGGAGCTGACTTCCTGGAAGGATGCCTCTTCCACTGGTTTCCCTAGGGATCTCTGAGCCCTTGTCATGCACTTTTTCAAGCCCTGACAACCCCAGGAGCAGTTGAGTGAGATCCTGGCCCCACTCCATGCCACGGCTGAGGTTTTATGTGAGATGTGTGCTTATGCACGTGTGGCATGGCCCACAGCACCGTGGCCCTGGCCCCAGGACATGCCCTGATGCCAGGCACTGCTCTCCTTGCCATGATCCTGCTGATGCTGTGGGGCTTGTGGTATGTGAAGGAGCTGGTAGGGCATCCATATCCCTGGCATGCAGAGGTCAGTAGAGCCAGTGACAATTTATTCCAGGAAGGAGGGACAGAGCCCTCACAGACCTTCTAGAGAGATGCCAGGGGTCTCCCAGGATGCAACACAGGGCCCTACAATTTCCTCTCCCTAATATTTGTTTTTTAAACCATGCTTGCCTCCTTCACGTAATCCTCTCTTCCTCCTCCTCTGGTCCACGTTAAACCCACCACCCGGTCTGTGTAAATAGCACTGATATTTCTAGAGCCTCTCAGAATAAATACCAATAAAGAAAACAAGGGAGTGAAGATGTCGAGGGATTTCAGGGCAAAGCATTGCCCCTGTCTCTTGCAAAATGAGCCTGCAAAAAGTACTTGGTGCAGGGGAGGCAGACGCCGGGTAGCTGCCCCTTGGTGATGTGTCAACTGTTGCCCATTTTCTTGCGCCGTAATTGCCAAATGGCATCTGCATAATGGCACTGCAAGCACCACGCTGCCAGCGGATAAGCGCAGGGTTATTTCCATCTCCTAAACCCTCACTGCAAGTCAGGGGGAAATGACTTTGGGAGCTCAGTGCGATGGCATAATATTCTGCAAATGCCGCTGAAACCATCGCCCAGGATTCTCTGGCAAAGCCACCCAGCAACCACCACGCCTGCACCAAGCCTTTGTGGGTCGGTGTCACCAGGCAGCGCCTGGCCAGGGCTTGACCTGGGTAGGACCTCTTTTGGATGTGGCTCCAGGGATGCTGTGGGCCAGAGTCTCCCTGGGGATCCTACCTTCTTCTTGTCCCCCTTGAGTCCTTCCCGCCAGCCCCATGCTCTACTCCTGGACCAACTTTACACCAAACCACCACACAAAAAGCTAATTAACAAAACCAGGCTGCAAGTGTCTGGAGAGCTGTAGGCTGGAGCCTTGCCAGCAGCTCACAGGAAGACCCTGCTCTGGCACCATTGCTCCCTGGCCAGGTTTGAGCCAAAGCCAATAATGGAGGGGCACAAGAGGTCTCAGGTGGGCAGTGAGGGGCACTCCTCCCCGCCACTTCCCCCACAGCCTTCTCCAAGAATACTAAAATAGGTCTTTTTCTGCCTAAAACAATTACAGCAACTAAAAATAACATTAGAAAGGTCAATGCTCTGCTATCTTGCTGTAGCCCAGTGACATCAGGACAGAGAGGTGCTGGCCCAAACCTCTGAGCCAGTGACCTAATGAGGTGGCGATCAAATCATGTCATGCACACATCTGTCACCACCCTGAAAAAGCCTCAGAAGGAGCTGCCAGTGGCACATCAGCTCCTTAAAAAAAAAGAAGCATGCAGCCACCAGAGGGGCCAAGGCTCATTCTCCCCTTATAGCTTTTCTGTAAGATTATCCAAGCTTGGTAATCCTTCTCTCGTGCATTTCTTGTGCTCCACGAGATTGCTCACGGTCATCTTGGACAGGTCACCCTACTGATCGCATGCCCTGTGGGTGCTGAGATTTTGCAGGTAGCTCCCACCACACTGCATTGATTTTGGTCCATCTCAGCTCTCCAGCTGCAGGTTTCATTTCCCTGAGCGGCACAGGTGACCCCTGAGGTCAAGAAATCTCTTTCAAGGCTTAATTGGCTCTGGAAGAACCAAATCCTGCAGAGGTTTGCCTTCCAGGCACTTAGGAGCAACTCTGAGGGTGGTGGAGAAGAGAAAATGGATCCCACGCTGGCATTTGCCAGTTTCCCAGCCACTGGACGGGGCTGGTGGCAGGGCCAGCAGTCCCAGCCCACAGCATGCCCACACAGGGACAGAGCCAGGTGACTGGGATCTGTGTCTGAGCAATTCAGTGGGTAGGGAGAATATGCAGGAGCCAGTGTGCTCACACCACAACGATGGCTCTGCTCACGAGCCCATCTTTCCTCTGCCATCAGCACTTATAATGAGCGGTGAATATTTAGGGAGTTCTTCATGTCTCTGAACCATTAAGCACACAGAAATAGCAACAGATTTTGCTTATAGTTGCACCTTTCATATGGGAGATAGCCTGCAGCGTGTCACGCAGTTCCTGCACCTCCCACCACCCACAGCCTTGCGTGTGCGTTAAGGGCTGGGTGGCAGCAGGGGACAAGCAGGGGTACACAGTGTGTTCCCACTGCAGCATCCCCTCTGCCAAGCCCACATGCGTAAGGAGGAGCAGCTATGCCTGGACGTTAGCGCCAGCCATCACAGGCCATCAGATGGACCTAGGACTGTGCTGGTGGGGACCATGGCTCTCCTGCAGCCCTCACCACGTGAGTTGCCTTCCATCCTATCCAGCAGCAGAGGCCGAATGCATTACCCAGGACAGGTGGAAACAGTCATCATAATCCACCTTGGCATCTTTTTTTTTTTTTTAAAAAAGCAATTTCCTCCCTCTGCCTCTCTGACAGAGCTGGGGAAATATTTAAGTGACCCATCAACAATGTTTTTCATCTGCTCAAGAAGATGTTTTATCTGATCACGCCTTGCCAGCTATTCTTCTTTACACGGCATCTCCTGTCTGCTCCTGCTCCTTCGAACGAGATGTGGCTGCCTCTCCCCTCCACTGTACCCGGGTACCATGAGATGCCAGCACCTGCCCACAACTGGTGGATGCTGGGGACTCCCTGCCCTGCCAGTGACAGGGTGGGATGGGATGGGATGGGATGGGATGGTAGCACCAGGAGGGAAGCCAGCAGCCCCCAAAACAAACCATCACACCACTGAGACTGCCATGGGTGGACCATCTGTCTTGCAGAGCGGGGGCGGGGAGGGGGCAAAGGGAGCCCCCTTGAGCCCCATCCTTGGCTTTTAAGAGGGAACGGCACCAACACAGGGGTTTTGTGAATTATTTTCTTGTTCTGCTTTTTGGCCAGAACGGCTCTACAGCAAGGTTGGTGCTTTAACACAGTAATTCTCCGAGCGTAATGAAAGCTGACATTATATCAAACACAATAAAGACTCTCAGTTGATGGAGATCATTCCTGAACACACAAACCCATTAAACTGAAAAAAAAAATATCAATTCTACACACTTGCCAGCCAAAAGAAAATGTGATTTGTTATCTAAAAGGGGGTTATAAACACAGCTTCAATGCACTTTCTGTGCTGTAATGAAAACTGGGTTTGAAATGGCAAGACGACTGCAAATTAGAGTATTTGATTTTATTTTCTAACTTTTTAGGTAAACCTTCTACAAGGGCAAGTGCAAGGTTACGGCAACGATCTTTCTGTTCTCGGCCGATAAGTAGGATCTGTAATTAACGGAGGAGAAAAATGAAAAGGGGATAAGGAGCTGGTGTTCGCCTTTCTAACGCCGCTTTGAACACAAAGCCCTGCCTGCATCGCTGTGGCAAACCCACAGGAACAGCCGCTGGTGGCCATGCTGGTGCACAGCCACCGGAGCCACGCACTGGGTATGCCACACCCAGAGGGATGCTGCATCCAGGGCTGTGTGGCTGTGGAGGGGCATCCAGCCATTCCACCATGTCCCCCTACTTTATCTCTCACCTTTCTTGGGCGGCCAGGAGTGCAATCTCTGTTATTCCTCCTGTCCTTCCCTATTTGGCAAACAGCGATCCCTTTTTCCCTGGAGTTTCGTTTCTAATGGAGCTTGAAATTATCTGGGCTTTGTTATTTGCTTGCGTGCTTGCAGGCGGGCGTTATGGATAGAGGCGGTGGCATGGGGCTGCCGATTCTCCCTCTGCCGCCTCCGCACACTCCACCGCACCCCAAAACCACTCATCCTGCACCCAGCAGTTAAACCCTGCCCCTGGCAGCTCTTACATCCACAGCTCAATGTATAGCTATTTTTCTTTTCCAAGAAAAAGGGCTCTGATCCTTCAAAGGCCCCTTTCCAGCACCTGAAAGACAGGGAGATGTGGGAGGCAGGGGGGCGGTAGGCAGAGGAAGAAGGGAGCTTCCCAGTGCAGCGATGGAAAATGCAGCAAGGAAGAAGAACTGGGAGAAAAACAACAGTAATAAACATTTTATGAAGCAGAAAATGGCTTATAAAGAAGTCAACTTTTAAAGGCAATTTATATAATCCTGCCAAGTGCCCATAAACGCAGGGAAGGCTCTCTGCAGCATCGGTGTGTCCCTTAAAGGGACAAATAGCTCTGGTCACCCCAGCAGACCAACAGGCAGTGGTGATGATGATGATGTCCTGAGATGCATTTTGCAGCTGGTGGCACAGACCTGTGCCTTCAATGGCATTCCCTGGGTGAGCATGGCCCCTGTTCCCGTGCATTGTGGGTTGCAGGACATTGCTGATGGTGCTGGGATGGTGCTGAAGGTCTGGAAAAGCACCAAAGGCACTGGAAAACCCTGGAGGAAAGCAGAGCATGTGGTTGGAGAGGAGCTGGGAGAACATGGAGCCGGGTGGGATGCCCAATGTGCAGCACAGTAGCCTGTCAGCAAAGACCCGCCTGGATGCAGTCCTGAGTGATGTGCTCTGGACAATCCTGCTTTAGCAGGGGAATTGGACTAGATGACCTCTAGAGGTCCCTTGTAACTCTGACAATTCTGTGATGGATACAAAGGATAGCAGCAAGAAACTCCACAGGACCCTCTCACGTTTTTATAGGTATATTTTGCAGGTCTCTCACCTCAACAAGGTGGCAAACAGAGGATGGAAACCCAGTAAACCGCATCACAGTGTGGGCTGCAGCCCTGGCACCTCCACCTGCTGCCAGGAATTATCAGCATCTCTGACACAGCTGGGGGACATGGCTGGGGACATGTGGAGCAGGGGGACAGCCCTGATGTGCCTTGAGGAACAAGAGCCCTGTGGCTCTGTGCAGAGCAGGGCCAGCCTGTCCTGGCAGACCCCCTGCAGAGCTCTGGCTGTAAGTCCTGGAGGCCAGAAGCTTCTTACTGGGAAAACTAGTTGGCCAGGCCACTGCAAACTGGTAATTTTTGTGGTCTCTTATGGTACCAGTGCCTCCAGTGCCAGGGGGTCCCAGTGACCCCATGGCGGGAGCCTGCCCCACGGCAACGGGACCCAGCTCTCGCCTTTTTGGGGCCCTGCCAGCCTTCACTGGTGGGTGAACGTGCATCCCTGAGAGACCTTCACTGCACAGGTGGGGAAGAGCATGGCCTCTTCCCCCTCCACATCAAGGAGGGTGACACAGTGGCCCCATACCACCACCTGCCCTGCTGTCTCCCCATCCCTGTCCACCGTGCCGCCCTGAGCTGACACCCTGCCCCAGGGTGAAACAAACTGGAGGGAACATGCGAGGGGTGCCCTGGTGCCATCGCACAGGTGACCCCGAGGCTAAGACTGCTTTCGGCCAAGGGAAGTGCTCTGGCGTGCAGGTGAATTGTGGGGATATGTGGGGACATGGCCCTAGCTTGACAGGGGGGGCCGGAGGGAGGGCAAGGACAAAAAGGAGGGATGGGGCAGGAGAGTGTGGGGTGAGGGGAGTATTTTGGCAAGTGGGAAGCACTTTGCAAACCCCCTGAGGTGGGAGGCTGTACTCAATCCCTTTGGGAAGGCCAGCATGGCTGGGCTGCAACTGGGAAAAGTGAAAAAACAAGGGATAAAAAAGAAAGTTCCCCTATAGAGATGGGTCCTGAGCGATTGCTGGCAGCAGCCTCCCAGCCGCTCAGGCTCCTGCTCCTGTTTCATTTTTCCCCGGACTTCCATAGCAACCCATCTGCAGTGAGGTTTAATGGGGCTGCCATTAGCACTAATGCAGCGCAAACACTCGGCATCTGCCGGCGCGCCTTCGGATGGAAACACAAAAATAACCGAGCTCGCCACAATCTGTCATCGACTCCGGCGTGAGGTTAGGACGCGACATGCCAGGAGAGGAGGGGAGAGCTGTGGCCAGACTGAACGAGCCACTCAGTCGGGAGGGAGCAGAGGAGGGGCTAGAGATGCTGCGCTGTCGTGCCCACTGCTTGTGCCAGCACCAGCAATGAACCAGGGGCAGCAGCAAAGGGGGTGTCATGGTGCTGGCACACAAGTCTGACTGTGCCCTGACATTTTAAAGCCAAAGGACAGCAAAAGGAGGCTGAACGTCAGCAGTAAGAGCAGCACCTCCATCCCTCTGCTCTGCTTGGGAACCAGGGCTGATGCAGGCAGGGCTGATGAAGGCAAGGCTGATGCAGGCAGGGCTGATGCAGGCAGGGCTGCCTGCTGGGGGGGAGTAAAAGCCCAGCACCCCGTCTTGCTGTGTACAGAGCTGGGCCAGTCCATCAAGTGCCCCAGCCAGGTCTGGGCACTCCTGATAAAAGCTGCAGCGAGCTCTGCGGTGACGCATCGCTGCACATTGTTTCTGGGTGACTCGCTCCTAATTACCTTGATTAAGTGGTTGCAAACAGTGCTATTAAAAATATTTTTTCTACAAAAGTGGATTTCTGAAAGGTTTGTGCCATGAATGGCAAAATGAGCCAAGAGCTCCCCAGCACTACAGCCTGGTTTGTAACCTGTTATCCTCCTCACAGCAGGCCTTGGTGACCACCAGTGACAAAGACAACTATCTGCTATGGGGGCAGTGAGGACATCTCACCTCTCCTTAGAAAGGATGTGCCTGCTAAGGAAGGGAAGGCCCCCGCAAGCTCAACCTTTCCAGGTGCCTATGGAACACAGCTCCTGGTGGGGATGAGAACTGGCCATGAGTGTCCACCCCATGCTGGTCATGTGGCAAACAAAAGTCAAGCAGCTCATCACCTTGCCTTCTCTTCTGCTCCTCCTGCCTTTTACTCTCAAACCCTGGTGACCATCACCGTCGGCAGCAGGGTCTGCACAAGAGGGATGGGGCTCCAGGTCCTCATCTCCTCTCCTCCTTGAGAAGGTCATGGCTGCAGATGGAGAAATAACCCCCAAAATGCACCAGCAAGGCCCAGCAGCAGGTCTGCCCCCAGGCTGTCTCCTCAGCAACTCCAGGGGGTTTCCTGCAGCTGGGCAGGATCTGGCCCAACGTGGAGGAAGGTGCTGGGTGGCTCAGGAGTATTTTTTTATTGTAGACTCCATTTGCACTGGAAGGAAAACAATCTTTCCTTCCTTTTGTATTATTGTTATAATTTGAGAGCATTTCCAGGCAGAATCCTTCAGGTTCCCGCTGAGCACTATCACTGCCAGAATTACAAAGTCAAATGCAATCATTAAACCCGCATCTTCCCTCTCCCAGCCCAGATTGCTCCTTCCCTCAGAAATGGTCACCCCCATCACTGCTGGCAGCTGCCGTGCATATGCCAGTGTGTGACCATGGCCATGGCCATTGCTGTCACCCCCTGTGAGACCCTGCTCAGCACCAAGCCCGCCAGGTGTCAGAGATGGCCAAGGGGCGAGGGTCTGCCCACACCCTCAGTGTTTAACCACCAGCTTGACCTTCGCCTCCTGCCTTCTCCTTACGGAGTGTGCTGGAAACAAGCTCAAAATGGGTTCATTTGCTCTCGTTAGTGCTGGCAGGCAGCAGTGCCATGGCTGCCTGTGTGCCGAGCAGTATGGCACAGCCAGTGGTGGCCATGAGGGAGCTGAGAATGTGGGGAAGGAAGAGCTGAGGAATGGGAGCTGGGGTGGGACAAGGAGCTGATTCCTGTGCCAGGAATCATTCCCAAGGCCGGTGCATTCGCAGAACTCAGAACCCAGGAGGTAATGGGGTGGGAGCATCTGGGGCACGCACAGAGCCTTACCCGGATGTTGTCTTGCCAGTGGTGAGCCTTCTGGAACTTTTCTGCTGCGTTGGCCAGTCTCTGCAAAGCAAGTGGGAGAGAAGTGAGCCCAGGGAAAGCAAGAGGATCTGGGCATGGCCCACATCAACCCAGGAGCATGGGTGACACCCCAGCACCCGACCTCTCTTGGTTCTGAGGATCCTCTGGGACCCCAACACCTCTCTGCCATGCAAGGAGGCAAGTATGTGGGCAGCGATGCCTGGAGAAGAACATCCCAGGCATGGACAGCCAGTATTTCTCTCCTTGCTCCCACCATTCCCAAAGCAAGCTGGTGTCTCCTAAGGGACTTCTGCCACTGGAACTCAATCAGGGCTGAGCCATTGCAGTGGTGGCTTCTGGTGTTATCACCGGGGCTGGGCAGGCTCTTGTTCATGGCTCAGAGCAAGGGCTGAACCCGGATCTCTGTGCCTATGATACCCAGCTCTCTGCGGGGCAGACCCTTCAAAAATGCTTCAAAAATACATGAGTCTTCAAAGGAGACCCCAGCCCCTCTAACTCAATGGCTCTGGAGGCAGTGGGCAGGCCGGACAAGCTGCTGCCCGGCTGGGGTAGCCAGAGGAACCAGGGCTTGCCAGGAGCAGGATGGGACAATGCTCAGCACCGGGGCAGCTTCACTAGATTTGAGTTGAGCCACGAGAGGCCTCACCAGCACAAAGGGTGCAGCATGGCAGGGCTGGAGACCAGGCAGCCCCCGGGGTGCTGGCAGCACTGGGTAGAAGCTGCAATCTGGCCTTTTAATGGCACCAAAGGGGACAGAGCAGCCTCATAGCACCTGGCACAGCCCGCCTGCTCCCTAGCAGCCGCTGGCTTTACAAGGCTCCCAGGGAATACATGCTGCAGATGTCTCAGCTCCAGGGTTGAGTGGCTAATCTGTACAGGGTTAATTAGCCATGAGGCTCGCGAGGTTGTCACAGCCCAGAAAAGCTCTCTAGCGAGTTAGTGGGAGATGCATCTAGCGAGGATGTGACTAATGGCAGGCGCTGCTGTGTTGCCTGCTCCTTTGTTCCCTGCATCCCCCAGCGGGATGGGACACGATTTGCTCCACACAAGCAGTGCCAGCAGCCAGAGTGCAGGTGGGCAGAGAAGTCCTGGTCAGCTCCAGCCCTCAAATTAGCTGGGAGGAGGAGGAAGAGGCATAGACAACAGGGTGACATCCTAGGCCAAACAACAACCCCAAATCACAGCCTGGGGAGAACCACCCAGACACTCATAAGAGTCTCTGTGATATTGCAGGCCCAGCTGTCAGCCTGTGAACCACAAATCTCAGAGTAAAACAGCACTTCTTTGCTCAGCAGAGACCCTGCATGCTGGTGTGAACCCACTGGGGTGGCAGTGAAGTTCAACTACATCCCTGGAAATTTATTTCCCCAGGGCATGGAGAGTGCCTGGGGCTAAGAGCACGCACACACGTGATGATGATCTCTGGAGAGGCAGGCAGGAGCCCTAGACACAACCACACACGCCATAGCCACCACCCTGCTGTCACCAGTTCCTCTGGTGCTCCAGTCAGCACACAGGGATGCAAAATGCCTCAGCCCTTCTAAGGGGATGCTTAAGGGAAAGGAAGCCTCAAGGCTTCATGGTGTCTCCTTCAGGTGTCCCCACTGCCTGCAGGAGAGCGGCAGCACCCAGCCTGGGCAGTGTGGCAGGAGCAGGGTGATGACAGTGGGTGCTGTATTACCAGGAGGCACAGCAAAGTGCAGGTACTCCAAAGTAAGGCAATGAGTGGTGAAAGACATCATAAATCTGGCCCTCTCAGCTGGAGAACGCAGCTTGTTATTATCAGATGCAGGGAAACACGTATCCATCAGCACATAATTTCAACACGCACTGGTCAAAACTTTCCTGTTTAATCTTTTCCCTTTTTAAAAATTCTTGGTTTACAAATCAGTGTTCTTGCCTTCAACGTCCAACATCCAAGGGCAAAGAGCAGCTATCAGCTGAGCATTGAAACAAAATACCCATGGCCCCAGTGGCAGAGAGAAGAGAACAGGAGACTACGTGTGGCTGGAAAGAAAAGCCAAGTAATGTCAATTTTCAGGGCAGTTTTGGGGGGGGCTTACCTGCGTGGCCACAGCCCTGCCTCCCCACAGCCACCTGGAAAAGCTGTGGCCCAATTCTGCACGTCACCCCCCCTGGCTTTTGTGCTCTGTTTATATCTTGAGATGGCTGATTAAAGGTGAGCATTTATTCTGAGTCGCATTTAAGGCGGCAGTGATGAAATATGCATTTTTCTATACTTGATAAGAGTGTGTTTGTTTATTATGGGCCGGGGCAAGATTTATGGACATCTTTAACTATTCATCACCTTTTGCTGAGTGCCTGGAGGGTTGCAAATGGTGCAGTAAGGGATGGCTACACCCAGAAACGGCACGTCAACAGAAGATATTTTTCCTTTGGAAAATGTCAATTCGTCAAAGTCGATCGGNTCCAGATGTTCTTGTTTGATAAATAGCATGTTGCAGGGACAGGGAAGCCCATGGCAGGATGGCACAGCTATAGCAGGGTGCGTGATGGCTCCCAGCCACTGCCAGCCACCCATCCCAGGAGAAGTGGCCCCAGAGCCTCCCAGCTGTTGCTCGTGCAGCATTTTCCTTGCTAAAGGCATTTCAGTCCCGTGACTGGGACTGAAATGTCCCAGAGAGGTACCAAGAGAGGGTCCCAGAGAGGGAACAAGCAGGCAGCCAGCCACCCCTTCTCTGTGAGAGGGGATCCTCTGCCCCCCTCCATTACTGCTGGGGGACACCCCTGGAGCAATGTCCTGTCAGGGGGCTCCCATGAGACCAGTCTTGTCCCCTCCCATCCCTGGCTGGCACTAGAGGGGAGCCCCAGCCAGCCCTTGCCCAGAGATGGGCTGCTGACATGAACAGGATGGGTGATCACCAAATTTGGGACCCTTAAAAATTGTGGCAACAAGGATAGGACCCCCAAAAGCTATTTGGGATAGCTTTGTTCACAAGCAAGACCTGGAGTGGTGTGTTAGGACTGGGAAGGTGCTGCTGCTCCAGCAAACCTCCCTAACCACATCTCCCCAGGGAAGGTGATGGCTCTGCCCAGAGCCACACACTGCTGCAGGTCGTCCCCATTAATGCCAAATGAGTTAATCATGAATAATGTTACTGTGATCAATACAGCTCAGGGATTATTTCTAATCCTTAATAATGATTAAATCATTATTTTTCAAGTGCTACAGATCAATCAGTCCACCTCAAGGTGCTCTGTGTGCAGGGACTGGGAGATGCCTGGGATGCAGGCAGCTCAGCAGGGAGCTGGGCAGGGGTCCCGTGCCTGTACATGGCAGCCACTGAAACCTCCTGGGGGCTTCAGACCTGGGGTTGTCAACAGTGTGGTTCCAACAGCAAGAAAAATTAAAGGAATTAATAAAAATAAAGCTCGTGTGTGAAATACCTGCAAATTTCCAGCAGGTTCTGCTGCAGGGACTGCCCTGGCTGCGGCACTTTAAGGAGCGCAGTTCTTTCCCCAGAAGTCACAGAGGGCTAAGGACAGGAGATTTAGAGGCTGAAAACACTGAATTGCAACGACTCCGAAGGTCATAAAAGGCCATCAGAAGATTTGCAAGGGATTGGAGGTCCCGATGTCAGGGTCTGCGAGGGGGAAGGTGCTGAGAGGGCTTTATCCCTCCCTGGCCTCTTTCGTATTCCGCACGGTGCTCCTCTCCGCCTCGCTGCTCGCCCCAGCAGATCCATCAGGAGCTCTCTGCTCAGCGCACTGGCTTTCCTGGGATTAAGGAGCCTCAGGGATGGCATGGATTTGGGATGGGCAGGTGGCAGTGAAGGTGGCACAGCTGGGTGCACACCCTTCCTCCCTCGCTCCCTCCCTCCCAAAAGCCATGCAGGAAAGGAGAGGGGGGACAAAGTGGGTGACATTTGGTCTGCCTAGAGGGTGGCACATCCAAACACACAGCTACTGGTTTTGCCCTGCTTTGCTCCAGGACACTGCTTTTCAGCCCTAACTGCTCACAAATTCACCCACACACACTCACCCATGGCACTACCTCTTGGGGGGCAGCTGATCTTACATGCTGAAGCTGGGAGTGAGGTGGTAGGGACCATCCCTGCTGTTAGCATCCCCGCTGCTTGAAGGGACAGTGTGCAGGGGGACTGTTCCCAATGTAGCAAGCACTCAAGGGTGCTGCCCACCTCCTCCTCGTTTTCCCTTCTCCCCATTCACACCTGGGGCTCTCCTGCATTGCTCCAATATTTTCGCACGGTGGCTTTCCATGGCTAAACTGGTCCAACGCTTTGCTAAATCTCTCTTCCCAACCCCCACATGGCAATAAGTATGCCCTGGCTGTTCCCACCTCAGTCAGATCAGTGGATTTAACTTGGGAGGCAGTGGAGCAGAGACCAGAGCGGCACAGGGAGGCCAAAGGCCAAGGCTGGATTTAGAAAACAGGATTACAGCAAACACCCTGTGAGAGGAGGCTGAGCAACCCTGCATGACGGCAGCAATGCTGCCACTGTGTCCCAAGCCTCCCCATGGAAATAAAGCCTGTGCCGATGTTGGGGGATGCTCCTTGGGAAGCCTGGGATGGTGTCCCAGCTTCCCTGCTGGCACTGAGGTGCCCAGCAATGGCCTGGCATGCAGCAGCTACATGTGCCCAGGGATATTTGCTCTGAGGGAAAGTCGCTCCTGCTAAGCCTTCATTTAACTTCCCTCTGTGCGGCTGTTATCACCCTCATCTCAGCGCTTTCCCCAGTGGCATGAAGTGTATTAACCTCCCGCACCTGAGCACACAGCTGGAAGGAGAGATCTTTGCTGGAGGCTAAAACAACCCAGTGCTCCTGAGCCCGAGAGGTCCACGCAGCATCTCATGATCCCAGCCCTTCTCCCAAAGCGAGGAAAGACAAGCGAAAATTTAAGACAAGACAGTGAAAAACAAACACACATGACAAAGCCAAGCAACTCAAGGCCCAGGCCAGTACATGCTCCAGAAGCTGGTTTTGGAGCTCTTCCTCCTCCATGATGAAGGAAGGAGCGTTGTACAAGCCTTCTCCTTTGGCACCAACCTCCACCTCCATGGACTAGGAACCTCAAAACTGCATCTGTTACTGCAGAGCATCCAGAGAGGCGAAAGCCCGTTCCCTGTGTTTCACGCACCTCCATCCTGGTCTGTCTGTGTGCAGCAGAGCAGGGAGCACCTCTCACAGTCCCACCTCCTGCTGCCAGCTCCAGGGTGCCACCACCAGCTCTCCATCTCAGCCCCAGCCCGTCCTCTCCCCGTTCCCTGAACTTGCTGCACACACACTCCGAAGCAAACCCTGATGGCACAGTGCGCACGCCAGCACTGAGAGGTGATCAACCAGCGACAAAAGATGACAACTCCCTTATATACACATAGGGAATATAAATCTTGAGTAAACACTGTAAAGCAGTGAAGCATCTCATCCTGTAATAATCTCCGAGACAGTTGATCCCAGGGCTCTTATTACCCTCGCAGCCGTCATCTGAAATCCAGTTGGCAGCGTGCTCAGCCACGGCTGAGTATTGATCAAGGAGGCAGCTTCGAACACGCTGTAGCGTTTCTCTTTCGAAGTACTAACTTGTTTGTCAATAACTCGGCCGTGCGGAGGGAAAGGGGTGGCCGGAGCCTGTCTCTCCTCCTCTCTAGCCCAGATCCAGCCCATCCTGGAGGAGGATGGAGCTGGAGCTGGCACGGGCTGCTACGGCTCTCTCATGGGAGAGCAAATAAAGCCCCAGTGAAGAGTAAAGAGCAGGTGGCAAATACTCCAAAGGCTTCCAGAACCTAATGTTGAACCAGTTGGTTACAAGCACAAACCTGGAGCAAAACTGGAGCCAGAGCCACTGCAGACCCCATGCAGGGCAGTGGCACGGCCATCACCCAGCCCTGGAAGCCTGAAACAAGCCCCAGAGCCATAACTTTCATCGTTTTACAGACTACCTCAGTAACTCACAGCTCTGCAGACCAGCATCATATGGCTCTTGTTGCCCTGCCAGCCTCTCCCTCTGCCCCTTCTCCTCCAGAGCCACAATTTTTGCTGGTAAGAAACATGATCACCAGTCCAAACAGCCACAGGGAGGTTGAGAAGTGAGACATCCCAAGCAGAGAGGATATACCCTTGTGTTTGCAGAGTGGGGAAGAAATGAGGGGAGAGCATTGCGGGACAGGAGGGGGGTGGTTCTCCTACTCTGAGTTATCACTCAGGCCTCCAGAACAGCTTAACTTCTTGCAAATGTAAAAGCACCAAGGGCAAAAGGACAGTGCAGCAAAGCAGGCATCCTGTGGCAGCTGAGCCTTGCCCGACATTCTCTTCAGTTCTTCTCCCCTCAGAGAAAAGCCCCTCTCATTACCCTTCTCCTGGTGTTTCTGCCCTCCATGAGGGCTGACATTCGCTTTCCAAAATTGCAAGCAGCTCTGTCCCTGCTCTCCATTGCCCTGACTGCTCCTTGGGAGGGGAAGAGGAAGGCAGGGGGGTGCATAACTTGTGTCCCTGCAGGGATGCCTGTCCCTGGAGCAAAGCCTCAGCTCTGCTGCTCGGTCCCTCCCCAGCTCTGTTTTCACCAATATGATGCCAAATAACCACTGCCGCATTCCTCCTGGAGGAGGAAGAGCAAACATGAGGGTGCAGGATCTGTCCCCACCTCCCCCAAAAATGAGACATGGGATGCAGGATGGACAGACGGGGCCAGGCAGAGGCAGTTCCAGGCAGGTTTGGGCTCTCTCATAGCCCCTGTCCCCTCCACAGAACCAGCAGGGGGGGATCAGCCACACCAGCATTGGTGCTTCCCACATTCTTCTCCCTTTCACCCTGGAAGCACGGCAGCAAAACCTGCTTCCACATTAAAGGTACCTTTAAAGTGCACAGCTAAATGCCATCAGTCTTAAGCCCTGCTGGAATGGGTTTCTGTCTGGCTTTGGGATGCAGCCAAGCCAGGCACACTTCCTACCTCTGTTCAGGACCTGAGAATAAGCACTTTCCTCTGCCCTCTTTGCCATGCTATTTGCAGTCATGATACCTTTCTGTATCTTTTACAGTTGGTGGAGAAGAAAGCAGGGTTCTTTGTTCTGAGAGCCCATCCTCAGCCAGAGAAAAAGCAAGCAGGAGGTTTCAGCTGCCCAGTGTGTTCTTGATGGAAGTTTCTACCCCTTCCACAGTGGTCACACCAGATAAAGTCTAACTACTTAATTGCCTAAACAAAATTCTGGCTGGCAAGGAAGAAAGCCTCTCTTGGGATGAAGCTAGAATATTGATGACTGGCCGTGGGAGGTGCTGAAGGGCTGGGGCATGTCAGCAGCATCCCAGAGGGGTGATGGATACAAACCACCCAAAAAATGTGGCTCCAGTGCTATTTGTTGTCTGCAGGTGGGACAGACGTGTCAGGGCTGCCCAACTTCAGGGCTGCCCACCCTCATCCAAGCC
Source organism: Nycticryphes semicollaris (assembly GCA_013400055.1). Classification (NCBI taxonomy): domain Eukaryota; kingdom Metazoa; phylum Chordata; class Aves; order Charadriiformes; family Rostratulidae; genus Nycticryphes; species Nycticryphes semicollaris. The sequence continues at coordinate 710,871 of VXBJ01001320.1, read as the reverse complement.
TCCTGGTAATTGCAGCATTGCTGCCAGATGCATATGCCAAAGGTAAACGCCTGCAAGCACCTCTACTTGTGACTGTTGTTATTAACTGTTTTGGGGACAGCAAATGCCAGGGTCTGCTGTGGGAGGTTCACCAAGCTGGGAAGGAGGACACGATACTTCCTTGGGCTCGTTCCCTTTTTTATCCTTTCCAGCTCCAGGTTAGCAGTGGACTTGGAGGGACGCAGATCTGGCAAAGGGTTTCAGGAGATGGTACCTTTATAGTACAAGGTCCTAGGGCAGCCTCAGCTTCTCTGGTGTTGGGAGGGTTAGCAAACATGCTAGTCAGCACCTCAGCCCGCTGGTCCAGCCCCATCTCCTCCCAATCCTTCACTCCAACAGCGCTCCCTAAACCACATTCAAATAATCTGCAAAGCTCCAGTTGTGATCATCAAGTAGGACTTGTCACAGTTCAAAATCCATTACAATAACCACAAAGCATTTCAGAGGCAATTGTAAGAGATATTTTCACTTAAAAATCAATTTTATTTAAAGCTTGGGGGAATAGTTTAAAAAAAAAAAGGAAATAAAAAAGGGAAGTGATATAGCGTGCCCCTTGGGCAGGAGAAAGAAGAATTTGCCCAGTTGAGTATCAGCAGCCAGAGTCTCCAAAGAAAAAAAATAATCCTTCCTAATCTTTATCCTTCCTTTTTTGTCCCATGTTAAGATGGGAAAAATTTCAAGGAGTGGCTCCCCTCCCCAGCCAACTATGATGCTTTGCACAGTATCAACAACAGAGGGGCTCCTGTGAGATGCAGGAATGCGCCCCTGAGAACCCAAAGCCCAGCCGGCCATCGTGCCTGCATCCCGGTGCTCCCCCAGCTCCCTGTTCTGTGCAGATGAGGCCTTTTGTGCCTTTGAAATCCTCCCCTTTAGCTCTTTGCCTTTCATTCAAGCGGAGGTTGTTAGAAAGTTTGCACTGGAAACCACTTACAATTGATTTATTTTAAGGCATCACCTCTCGCTGCGCTGTGATATGCGAGCTTTAAAAAGCACCTCGTTTATTATCTGCTGCCACGTGGGGATTTCCATACGGCGCATCACGGCGCAGAGAGAGCTCCTCTGTTATTAAGTTTTTATGCTAAGGCAGGTTTTCAGCGCACAGAAACCTCCCCAGAAAGCATTAAAATGTCACCACCCTGTGCCCCCAGCAAGCCCCAAGAGTAACCCCCAAAATTTCTCATCTTGAAACCCTCTGAAGACACGTGTGGTGTCTTCCTTGTGTCTCCCAATGCCATCAGCAATATTCCCGCAGCCTGAGAGGGGTTCGGGCATGCTGATCAGTAACTCAGGCTCTGCTACCACTACAATATAAATGTGACTGGAGTAGTTTAAACTCCAGTTTGAAACACTGAAGAAAAGCAACTGTAATAGATAAATTCCTGTAAATGGCATTTTAATGGTGTTTAATGGCTCTAAAAAACAAAGGCACCATAGTTGGAACCAGCTTTGCTCAAACTTTCAGAAAAATGGCAATCAAGCACCAGCAGCTCCAGGTGTTGGGGTAAGTTTCAAGCAGGTGGAAGTGAGCAAGCTCAGCAGGTCACCAAATGGCTCTTTCCAAAGCGACAGCTCACAGTGACTCCAACACTCACCCATCTACCCCAGCATTTCCATGGGACAAAGGGCAGCCTCCCAGCTGCCCGGAGCATATGGGTCTTCAGGACCCATTTCCATCCCTTTGGGACATCTACCTCTGCCTTTTCTGCATTCTTGCCATCCTCTTCTGCCATGGGGACAATGCTGACAGCACTCAGGTGGAGCACTCAGCAGCGTCCGGGCTTTGGTCAGCACTGCACACAGCCCTGTCCCGGGAGCAAGATAGGTGCCACAGCAGAGGGTGAATGGCAAACAAGGAGGAGATGAGATTTAGCAAAGAAAATGCACTATCAGAGGGGTGAATAGTGCCCTGGAAGACCTGAGAGGAACGTACAATGACAGATGTCTTGCCTCCCATGGAGGTCCCGTGGCTTTGGATGCTGCAAACAGGAGAGGATGGAGCAACAGGACACAAGGCAGGGCCTCGGTGAGGGGCTGGGTGGCCTCTCAGGGCTCACCCATCACTGGGGTTTCACAACAATTATGCAGAAAGATGGCCTGCCAATCTATCAAGCCAATTCTATGCTTTGTTTTGAAAATCCTTTATTGTGAATTTACACAATAAAAACATAAGCAAAAGCTTCTGGAGTTTTACTTGGCCCCTGACCACCGTTGATGCTGGCATTGACACTGTGCCAGAAAACTCACACTCCACAAACATGGAAAACTAATAAGCTTCCCACAGACACAATACACAAATCTCAGGCCTCTTCCATACCCTGGCCTTGTTTTGCCAGTGTAGCTATTCCCCTTTCCCGTGAGATGCAGGAGGGTCTGCTGAGGGGCACTTTGGTCTGACAGGATCATTCACATTCTTCACCCCAGTGCCCAGGTTTGAGAAAGGATCATGCACCCCTTTTTGAGACTGATGCTCACTCTTCCTCTCTTGGCTCTTCAGCCTCTTGCTCTTCTGCAAAGCCCAAAGCTCAAGCTCTTCAGGCTTCGTTGCTCTTTGGCAAGATGTCTCAATGTGCTTTCCCTCTCCTCTGCCTCCTTGCTCAAAGCCCCAGATCATTACACGGCATTTCCCTTCAGCCCCTAGCCCTGTGTTGATGCTATATGGATCACAAGACAAATCCAGGCTGCTGGTCAGCTGTGCTAATGGAGCACGATTGTTGTCACTGTGGTTTTGATCTCCATTCACCTATTCTCTCTTGCTTTGAGTCTATAACTTAAGTGTTGTTAGACTCTGCATTTTTACAGCACAGCAAGACCAACTCATGACCCAGCTTCCGTGGTGGTGGAACTAAACAGCAGCAAACAACCACCATGGATGCAAGGGGGCCTGATGCCCACCCTTGTGTCTGACATCCAGACCAACCCCTGCCAGCAGATGCAATCACTTGACCTCACCACATGTCTCTCCATTTTCTGGCTTCCACAGACCTTCCTTTAATATAACTCTCCTAGTGAGCTTCAGTACAGATCCACTCCTAATTCCATTATTGTCTTTCCATCTCTTTCTTTCCTTCTCTTTGCCCTTTTTTAAGGAGAGCGCACTCGCCTCCTGCTGCAAATCCAGGCACATAGCTCCTGCCCGGCAGATGTGGCCCCCAGAAAACGTGGGTGCAAATAAAGCCCTCTGTAATGAGAGCTCAACTCCCCTCCCTCTCCTTTGGTGGACATGATTGACTTCCTTTCTCACGGCGAATAAAGAGCCGCCCAAGCCTAGGAAGAGGGATTCAAAGTGCATTCATTCACCATGGCTCAGGCCATCTGAGATGTGCCCTCACTGCAGACCAGCCCTTGAGGAGCCTCTTCCTTCCTTAGGGCACAGGATTTCTGTCTGTGCCGGCCTCCAGCTTGCTCCAGCATGGCTGGAGACCGTACAGCCATCCCACGGGGTTGGCTTTTGTTGGGAGAAATCACTTCCAGCTCAGGTTTTTCCCCCTTTATGGCGATGCTGGCCTGATCCTGCAGCTCCCTGGGGGCTGGATCGCTGATGGAGACCCTGCAATGCCCTTCCCTCCATCTGGCTCCAGATGCACGTTTTGGCATTACTGTTAAACCCAAAACTCAAGGTGATTTGACACTTTTTTTTAAAGACCAAGCTGGGGGAGGAGAAGGCGACAAAGAGCTCCCCTAAGGGAAAAGCCGTCAACTGGAACAAGATTTCAACAACTACACGTTTCTTGACCTTTTCCACAGTCATATCTTTAATGTTTCACGGACGGATTTGATAAAAAGAAAAAATTAATAAAATAGATTTCATTTTTAAAAAAAGGTCAGGACATGTGTTACAGGGAAAAACTCATTTAGGTCCCTCCCACCGCCTTGTGGATGCCGAGAAGCCCTCCCCTGCCTCTCACCCAAGGCGCTTCAGCCCCAGCATTCATCTCCCTGCCCTGATTTTCATTGCATTTGGGGTTTGATCTCTTCTGGATTTTTCCTTCCCCTGCCAGAAATGGAGTCGGGAACCATAAGCACTCAGAGATGCTGACAAGCTTTTGGGAGCCACAAATACCTGGTGGGGTGTTGCACATCTCACCCAGAGAGCTCAAATGGGGAGAAGATGCTTCTCCAGGCTCCAGCAGATCTCTTCCATGTGGTGCTGCTTAGCTGGGGACTCAAACTCCTCCCCAAATGTATAAGTAGGTTTTGGGGCTGTTGCAATGCCCAAACCATGCACAGCACAATGACCACCATCTGCACTCTCTTGCTCACCACAACGACCATTCTTATGGCTCTTGCACCCACTTCATCACTCCTCACCCCTGCCCGTGGACACCAATGCAAATCCCATCTGCTGTATTTGTCAAGAACAGGCAAAGCAAAATAAACCCCCCAAGCATAGAGCCAATTCCTGCTGATCAAGATGTTTTAAAAAAGAGATATTATTTAATAGCAGCTCCATTCCAGCTGGCCCAGTGGCCTGTTCCCAGGGGCTCAGAAACAAAAGCAGTGCGGATGCCAGCTATGGACATTTGTATTATTAAGCCCATTCTGCAATTAGAGCAGACTTCTGTCTAACTCCTGCCTCTTTTCACCATTCCTGATTTTTTTTTATTCACTAAGAACAAAATATAATTCATCAAAGTTTGCAAAAAAATATACGAATTACCGTGATAACATCATACTAAGTTATTAAGTGGTGACAATGGGGGACAATTACAGTATATAGTCCATTATATAGCACTGCCGTTGGGATGAATCAAAGTAAAACACATGGTGAATGGCAAGGAGCTTATTAACGGGAACATTAGTGCGCCAGAACATAATACCTGCCATTCAGCTGGGGAGTTATCGCTGCACCAGTGCCAGTAGGGACTGGGGAGGAAAGTTGTGGAAAGGACTGCCAGCTTCACAACACAGTTCAAGGCACCAGCCCCGTGCTGGGGATACTGGGGGTCAGCCCTCAGCGCTTAAACAGCGAAAGAGGGCATAAACTTAATGCTAGGCCACCATCACACAGCATTTCCCTCCAATGCTGCTTCTGGGAGGCCCTGATGATTTCTGCAACGGCTCAGCCAAACACCAGTGGACAATGATTTCCTTCAGCTCCCACCAGCACCCGTGGGAGCATCCTCTCTGTGCTCACCAGCACCACAGAGTGCATCTCACCCTTTCGGGCAAGGGCTGCCCAAAACAGGTGCACTCGTACCCGTTGCTTAAACACCACGAGCAAGACTTGGCAGGTTTGTTTCTTTTTCTTTTCTTTTTTTTCTTTTATTTTGAGGTTTCCTTCTGCCCAAGCAGCACCTACCCACAGCGGCAAGGAGGCAGCAAAGCTTTTTCACCCCTTGTCTGAGTGGCAGCAGATGCCACACTGCAGTCACGTCAGCTCTGCAGCCCACTGCTCTGCCTGCTCTCAGTAATACTTTTTTTGTTGGGTTTTTTTTAATTTTGAAAGGCCAGCAGAAAATTCAGAAAAAGGGGGCTGTATGCAACAGCTTGGTGCCTGGCTGGGAGGGCACTGGGAACACCACTGCAACACAGCTGGAAGAGCTGAAGGATAACTCCTGGATACAGTCTGCATCACAAATATACGTTTTTTTTGCAAGGCTTTGGGTGGGAGGAGCATAAACCCTGGCCCAGTGACCCCACCCCGCCAGAGCGGGCCACATGAATAGTGGAGTCACTGCTGTAGCTGAAACATCCTTCGTGCGATGCTCACTCTCAGCCGGCTGCTCAATGTTGGGTTCAGACATCCCAGTTCCACTCACTGGCTTCAGACATATTCTGGGCTCTCTTTTACCATCACTCGAGGCTGCCTCTTGTGTGCAGCAGCAGGCAAGGTGGGCCACGATGCTGGGAGACACATGGACTAATCCATCTGGGAAGTTGCTATTTGCTGGGAAGGGAAGCAAGGGAGAAAGCTGCATGGCCACTCCCTGAGCACAGCAGTGAAATCCCTAGGTCTGGTTCTCTGCAAAGAATAACTTGCGGGAAGGGATGGTTTTATGCTCTTCCTCCCAGAATCTGCAGCCCTCTTGAAGCCAACACACCTGGTTATAGTCTGGGTAAGTCCTGTCCCTTCCTTCTCTGCTGGCCTGAATTTCTTTCCAGTGGTGGAACCCTGCTTTCCTTTGCCGGAGCCAGCGCTGGGTTCCCTGCTGCTCCAGCAGCTCCAGCTCGCTCCTTCTAAGACGTTATTTTTACACTTCTCTTAAAATACAACGCTAAGAGAGGCTTCTTGACTATATTAACATTAGGAATCTAATCAGCAATCAGACAGCTCATAATTTTCTGATTAGCTCTGATTATACTCAATCTTTAGGAATGGAAAAAAAAAGAGGAAGAGAAAGAAAAAAAAAAAGAAGGAAAAATATAAAAATATTCTCTGCTCAGTTTTCCTACCCTGATTCCCTTGACAAGGCACAGAGCCATGGCGGTAGCAGCTCTGCTGTTCCTGGCTATGCAAGACAGTGCCATGGTGACCTGCTGAGCCAGCATTGCTCAATTACCTGGTGCCGTCATGCTGCTGATCTTCATCCTTCCGGGCTTGGCTGGGATGTTGTCCCAGAAAGGGGCTGCTCAGGGAACAGAGCGGACATCAAGAGTGCCAGAGCTGCTGACAAACCCGGAGGAATGCCGAGAGCTCTGTTCCTCAGCCTAACATCTCAGGTAATACTCTAAAAATCAAGATAGAAGGATGCCACAGAGAAAGGAGACGATGTGTGTATTCAGCTGGCTTCAGTCTAGAAGAAGGAGCCTCTCCAGGCAATGAGGAGGAGGAGGCTGAAGAACACTGTGAGATGAGGCCATGACCATACACCAGCTTGGTAGGGGATGATAAGTGCTTCACGGCAGCCCAGAGAGAAAGATCCCAAGGATTCAGGAGCTGAGGACTGCAAGAAGCTGTGAGGCAAACAGCAAATGGCCTGAAGACCCTAGGGCAGGAGCAGAAGATGGCCCCTGGCAGGCAGATTTACCTGCAGACCAGGCAGCGGGAGCCAGGATGCCATCTCAGAGCAACTGCTCTTCTGAGCATCTCCAGCCTCCGATAACAGCAGCAGGGAGGAGTGAGGGGAGTTTGAGAGGCCTCAGGTCCTGAGCACCCCTTGGCCGGGGTGTCTGGGACACAGCAGACAGCAGATGCTGGTGGGGGCCTTTGAGAAGACTCACGGTTGGCCTGCCTCCACCCAAGGGAGGCAGGGACCAAGGGACCTCAGAGGTTAACTCTCTTGCTGGACTTTTGCTAAGGAGAAGGGGATGCTCTGGTGTCGAGCCTCACAGCTGCAGCTGGGAGGAAGGAAACTGAGGAACAAGAAGAAGATATAAAGAAATGCCTCTAAGATTAGTCATTCGCACACGCTCTACGTAGGAGATTCACTCCTGACTGCAGAAAGCGATCAGCTGATGCTGTGAAGCATGAGATTTAATTATTTGTATCATAGCCATGTCCTGCACAACTACAAACGATATTAATGGTCATAAAATTGTCCAGCTGGCTCTTCAAACCCGCCACCGCCCTGACTTGCCACTTCCCGTGGCAGGGCCTCACTGCCTTGCAGTGACTGTTTGCACCGCAGCACAACCGGTAGCAAACTCCATCCACCAAGCATTGCAGCAGGCAGACACCATCTGGAAGGGCCCTCCCACCTCCACACAGGGTCGCTGAGCACAGAGCATGGACTCTGTGTCTTGAAGACAGCCTCAACAACGAGAGGTGCTCCATCACACCCCTGGCTGGCCAGGCACTTGCATAGGCTTAGCTGAACCTCTGAGGAGCCTGGTGCCTGCTCACAGGCTGGGCAGCCACTTTTCTGGGGAACAGATGGCAGCCCCAGCTCCCTTCAAGATGTTCAAGGCCTCCCTTTTCTCTAGGCTGTTGCTCAGGCCCACTGGCAGAGCTCCTCACCCTGGTCAAACCAAACTGGTTTAGCAGAAGTCTACACGAAGGTATGAACCTGCCAGAAAATAGGGTAGAACAGGACGGAATAGAATAGAACAGGACAGGACAGGATCGCAGGTTCATAGAATGGTTGGAGTCGGAAGGAACTTTAAAGATCATCTAGTTGCAACCCCTCTGCCTTGGGCAGGGACACCTTCCACCAGAAGGTGTCTATCTTCAGTAGAATAGAATAGAATAGAATAGAATAGAATAGAATAGAATAGGAGTAGAATAGAATAGTTCAGGTGGAAGGAGCCTAAAATGACCATCTAGTCCAAGTACAAGACTAAGTAGACATCAGCCCAGTTTGAACCCAGACTGAATTCAATTGCAACAGCAAACAGCCCGGGTCAGAGCAGAGTAGCCACGACACTGTGCCCCCAGCAGCCTGACGATATTTCTTCTGTGAACCTCCTTGGCTGAGGTGCCCAGTTATTTTTACACTACCTTCAAAGAAAACACCTTGAAATCCTCACTTGAACTAAACCACGGTGAAGAAAGAGACGCAAACACCCCAGGGTTTGGCTCTCCCACCTCTCTTCACTGCAGCATCCCAAGAGGACGGTGGGGTTACCCCATCTCCTTCTAGCCTCGCCAAGCCGTGTTTGCAGCTCAGACCCAGAAGGAGGTTGTGTTGGTGCTGGAGATGCCAACAGAGGGGATTGACCTCTTTCAGGTGCTGAGGATTGAGCCCTGCTGCCACTGTCTCCCAGGGCAGACACATGTACACTCCACGGGGCTCTTTTATTAAACTACCTCAGTGCACGCACAAAAATCCACTCAAATTCGCATGGATGAGGCCTCCCCGTGCTGGGAAAGCCTCCTCCTCACACTCCAACCCTGCCATCGCAGCCACAGAGCCCTCTTTTGTGAAGCGGCACCAGAGCCGTAATTAGTTTGAGGGGACCTCTGGGAAAAAAAAAAAAAAGAAAGTTCAAGTTTAAAAAGAAAATCTCTCTGGTTAATGCTATGCAAATTGCCAGCGAGGCAATCAGGCTGACTTTTAAACACTGGCCCCAGTCGGAAGGGCTCACAAGACAGCCTTATTGTCTCACTATCAATTTGCATCTCATTACCCACAATGCGCTGCTGGTTGGAGGTAACCTTTTGGGGAACACACTGCCGCGGCAGGAGTTTGGGGACAACATGGTTACTCCTGTTTACGAGGCTTTTGTGTGGCCTGGCATCCAAAACGTGATGGTTGGCAGGCCAGGTCACAGCCGGCCCTGCCCACTGGCACCATAAACTTGTGTCAGGCAGACTTGGCATCTTCTGCCACCTCCTCCCAAGGTCCCTGCCCTGTCCTGGTGTGTCCCATGCCACTCACACACTGCAGGTCCTTCCCACCAGGCTCACCAGCTCCTGAGGTCCCTTGAGGCTGCATGGCACCAGCCTACCTCTGCCTAGCTGTTCAAGGTGCTTCTGAGAGTCTTTGCACACTTTTTCGTATCTCTGCCAGCCCTTGCCACCTTGGGGAGATGGTACTAAAATAGCATTCTTTTACACAAAGTAAATCTGCCACATCCTTGTTCTGCGCCTGCTCCTGCTTCTCCAGCCACCCCAACCCCTGCAGCAGCCTCCCATAGCAGGTGCCTCTGTCCCCTTCTCCATCCCCGGCAGTCTGGGGTCAGGAAACCAAGTGCTTAGCTGTCACCTCACCTACATGGACCACAGACCCTCGACTGAGCTGCCCTCCACATGCTGCCAGGCCCATCCTGTGTTACTCAGCTGCACCACAATGCCAAGTACGGCAAGGACCTTCTGCTCCCCAGGGCAGGAGCATGCTATATGACTTCATGCACCCTTTGTAACATCATTCCTCCAGTGAGCATGGGGGATGCTACCTCCAGGATGCTCTCCACCACCCCTGTCCTTGCTCTGGTGCCTCTGTAGTCAGCCCATGGATTTGATGTTCAAAGGGCTGATGGAGCATGAGAGAAGTGGCAGAGCTTTTCCGCTTGGCTTTGTGGGGACACCCACGATGGCCAGCTCCCCGGCATCCCACTGGCATCCCTCCAACATCCCACCGTGTTGCTAAGCACTGGCGGGGCCCTCCGCCAATGCGCCAGTGCCACCTCCACCACCCAGGCCAGAGGTGCCAAGGCAACAAAGGGACTTTTAATAGGCAAGAGAGCACCACTGCGAGGAAGAAAACCTGACCATTTAAAACCCTCCTGAATAATGGCGCTGCCTCCCCGCTGCTCAAATCAGCTGCAGCACTTTGTTATTATGATAACTAAATACAGAAGATTTTAACAGCTGGAAATGCAGCAACAATATTTAAAAGAGTTTTTTAAATTGTTGGTATTTTATTCAATAATGGTAATGGGACTTTTTTTTTTTTATTATTATTATTTTTTCTTATTTTAAAGGCACAAGGTTCCCTACTCTCTTGTTTTTGCATGGTGCCGGTCAGGCTGCGAAGCCAGCTCTCGCCTGGTGATGGCAGGGAACGACATCGAGACACTTAATAACACCCAGACATGAGGCTGCTCGAGGGAGCTGGCAGCGGCATGGAAATCACATCCCCTGCTCGGACATCCCTGCTCAGCCCCACTTCTCCCTGCCCAGGGTCCAAAGGTGCAAAACCCTAAGGTGCAAAAGGCTGGTGGGGGACACAGCTCCTGGTGCCCCCGCGAAGGGATGGGACCCTCTCTCCTCCCTCCCAGTCCTGCACAGTGCCTGGTTAGAGGGTGGCTCATCCTACAAGGGATCCATTAATCTTGCAACACGTGCCATAATCCATTTGCAGGGTATCAGCGAGTAATTAAGAGAAACACTACCGTCGACAGTGTAAATAAAAAGGGACATTTTACAACATAGTAATTTGAGTCATGGGTTGTTTGTTGTTTTTGTTGGGTTTTTTTTCACATTGCGCTGTGCCAATTCATGACATGCAGTTGGCGGTGTCTCTTCCAGTCATCACTGAATCTCACCCGCACCCAGTCCTGCCACCGAACATCCCCACGCGGCTTCGAGTGTCTGCAACACCAGGCCCAGGCAGAAGAGCTGCCTGCTGACGTGACATCTGGGAACACACCAAGGCCCTTGCTTGCTCTAGAACTTGCACCCTGGAGCTGTTGGCTGATGGAAATGCCCTGGAGAGGCAACAAGTCTGCTGTGGCTCCTCCATGAGCTGAACTGGATCATCACTTATGGCAGTGGCAGGTGCTGCTCTGGAGGGGAACATCCCACAAGGTCCTAGGAGCAGCATGGAATGGAGACAAGGCTGCCAAGTGCCCTTTTACAGCTTTAGGATTTATTGCCCCTCCTAGCACACCAAGCCCCACTTGTGCTCTCACCCACGCAGCTACAGCACAGCTACACCTTTTCCTGGTACACTGGACCCCAAGCCAGCCCCAGCTGGGGCCTCCTCACCTCCTGAAAAGCCCTGGGACCTCCAGGGGACAGCACAAGCACATGAGTGGTCTAAGAGTCAACCACCAGCTCTGGGTCCACTAACAGCCACCCCTACTGCAGACTCATCAGCCGAAGCCTCACATCAGAGGGACACAATCCACTGCCCCATCCAGGACCCCTTACCTTAAAGCTACTAAAATCACCATGGGGTTCAGTGCTACAGTGCTTAGTGCTGTTGTAGAGCCCCTTCTGCCACCCAGGTTTTGGGGACAGCAGCCCACCAGCGCCGGGTGCATCCCTGCTGCAGCAGCGATCCCCAGCCAGCTGTGGTGGAGCCAGCGTTGCCTGGTATTTATTTGTGTGAGACAGGACACCCAGGGACTGCAGGGAGGGGATAGAGAGATTAAATTGGAAGGAGCTGGGGGACAAAAGGAGGGGCTGGAGTGGGAACAAGAGCAATGACAGAGGAAAGCAGGGAGGAGGAGCTGGAGCTGCCAGGGAGGACAGCGTTATTCTGATGCTTCATTCAGAGGTCTTGGTGCCCTTCACCCTGATGCCTATTTAATGTCATCCTATTCAGCAAGTGTCCCCATGATCTGGTAATTATCTTTTACTTACAAAAGAGCATCTCCGTGTCACAAATGCTCCTCTCTCCAGCTCTGCCACAGATCAATATCTCCTCAAGGCCTTCGCCATTGTTTGGGGAATGGAATTGATTTCTCTGAGGAGCCAGGGGAGGAAAAATATATAAATAAGTGCTGCGAAATGTGTCCCTGCTGAAGGCTGAGCTGGGCAAGTGTCGAAGCAAAAGAAAAGTGTACGGATCCCAGCTGCCCATTGCAGGTATTGTGTCCTATTGCTGTCCCAGCTGAACAGGCTGTAGGGGATGCTCAGTTGTTTATCATTCTGTGCACATGCATCTGAAATGCTGGAGCCAGAAGAAATCTCTAGCTCAAGATATCACCAGCTTTCAAAGATTTTACAGCAGGATAAGAAGTGTGGAGGTACTGATTCGACACTGTCCGTAAGGATGTGTGCATGCCCCACTTTGGGGCTGAAGCATGTGGTTGAGCAGTTGCTGCTGTGACCCTGGTGTGCCCTAGAGAGGAGCCTTTGAGACATCCTTGGCTTAGACAGCAGCACCTTGGTGTGACCATGTTGTGGTTTGGGCAGGACTGGCCACTGGAACGAACAACAGATGCTCTTGGAGCTCTCTCCCTCCAGAGAAGCAAGAGCATCTCCCTTCAGGGAGATGAGGGAGAGAGAAAGACACTTATGAATTTAGAGAAAGAGACTACAGTAATTAAAATATTAATAAAATAATAATAATAAGATAATGAAATAGATGCAATATATACAAAACCGTATCAAACACCCAGGGTGATGATGAGGTCACTGTCAGGCACTGGGAAAGTACCAGAATGGACTCAGCAATGGACAGGAACTGGATTCCAAATATGGATTCAGATTGGAATCAAAGGCAGACAGAGCCCTCCTCGTACACCAGCCACTGAAGAAAGAGTCTGACCTTTTTATCCCTCACCTTTTTATTCAGCATGATGCAGATAGGATGGAATACTCTCTTGGTCAGCTTTGGGTCCCCTGTCCTGTCCGCTCCTTCCTGTGNGTCACTGTCAGGCACTGGGAAAGTACCAGAATGGACTCAGCAATGGACAGGAACTGGATTCCAAATATGGATTCAGATTGGAATCAAAGGCAGACAGAGCCCTCCTCGTACACCAGCCACTGAAGAAAGAGTCTGACCTTTTTATCCCTCACCTTTTTATTCAGCATGATGCAGATAGGATGGAATACTCTCTTGGTCAGCTTTGGGTCCCCTGTCCTGTCCGCTCCTTCCTGTGGGTGCAACCCCTCTATGCTTTTCCGCTTCTGATCCTCTAACGGGCCAAGTAAGAGAGTTAGCTGCAATAAGTATAAGCAAAAACCTCTCTGCCTACTATCNGTGATAGAGAACAGCGTGGAGCAGAGGAAAAACTGCTCCCCCGGTGCACGCTACGCAGCGGCAATCGGAAGCTGCAGCAAAAGGATGAACACAAGGGAAGACACCAAAGAGTATAAAAATTATGCAGGTGTGCAGAAGGAGGAGGGGTTCATTGCTGCCTTCTCCCCAGCAACAGCAAACTTTTACATATTTGAAGGTCATTATCATGTTTTACCTCTGTCTTCTCTAGGAAAAAACCAAACCACTTCTTATAATATCTGCAAACGGGCACTTGCTTTCTAATCCTCTTTTCTGCCCTTCTGTCTGTCTGTCTTTTTGCACCCCTCCCAAAGCACGCTGACGGGCACTTGTCCCCAAACCAGCCCCAGCCGGGTCCCAGCCAGTGCCGAGGAGGGAGCTGGGGTTACACCACCTTGTTCGTACCAGGCGCTATGAGATCCGTACTTGACTTCCCTTCAAACACCTTGGCAGGGCTGAGCCACGCCAAGCCTGCAGTTTAATAGAACCACGGCCATCCGTTTCAGCCTTTCCCATCGTGTCCTAAATGTTGTTGTTCAAGCAGAAGTAAAAGGGGAAAAAAAAAGAGTCCAGGGGAGGGTGGGGATTTGACATGAGAAAGCTTGTGGCAAAGCCTTTCTTCCAACGACCTCTAAAAGTGCTCAGCTGCTGGGGCCTCCTTGCCTCCTGAAAAGCAAATGAATCTCAAAGCACACCCTTCTGTGCAACAGATCTCAGTTGAGCCGGGTCAGTCTGGGGAAGAAGAAATGAAAGAGAACGGGAAAGAGCATGAGGTGAAGGAGAAGGATGTCTACCAATGCACTGGCGTCAAAATGCTGATTGTGGGCTGGAATAGTGGAGCACCCTAAGTGGGAATACACATGTGGTCAGGCACTGGAACAGGCTGCTCGGGGGGGCAGTTGGGTTACCAGCCCTGAATGTGTTTCGGAGTCGTTTAGATGTGGTGTTAGGGGATCTGGTGTAGGGGAGAACTTTGTAGAGTGGGGCTGATGGTTGGACTCAATGATCCCAAGGGTCTTTTCCAACCTGAATGATTCTGTGATTCACAGAGGGGAAAAACATTAGATGGGACTAGATACACACGCAAGTAGCTTTGGAAGGAGTCNGTTCTGTTTCACCTCAAACCAGGACAGACCAGCACAGCTCTGACACTGAAAGCCAGAATAATGCAGGAGCCACGAAACCATGCTACGGCTGGGTTGCTGTCAGTGTGATTGCAGCAAGCACCGACTAACCCCAGCAGCACTGACCGTACACCCCTCATGTTCTTCTCACCTGGCTAGGAGATGACCTTCAAAATTATGAGATATAGGATAAATACAACTCGATCTTGTGTTTGAGTCTGGGTTGCTAAACCTTTGGAGTCNGAGGAGGGAGCTGGGGTTACACCACCTTGTTCGTACCAGGCGCTATGAGATCCGTACTTGACTTCCCTTCAAACACCTTGGCAGGGCTGAGCCACGCCAAGCCTGCAGTTTAATAGAACCACGGCCATCCGTTTCAGCCTTTCCCATCGTGTCCTAAATGTTGTTGTTCAAGCAGAAGTAAAAGGGGAAAAAAAAAGAGTCCAGGGGAGGGTGGGGATTTGACATGAGAAAGCTTGTGGCAAAGCCTTTCTTCCAACGACCTCTAAAAGTGCTCAGCTGCTGGGGCCTCCTTGCCTCCTGAAAAGCAAATGAATCTCAAAGCACACCCTTCTGTGCAACAGATCTCAGTTGAGCCGGGTCAGTCTGGGGAAGAAGAAATGAAAGAGAACGGGAAAGAGCATGAGGTGAAGGAGAAGGATGTCTACCAATGCACTGGCGTCAAAATGCTGATTGTGGGCTGGAATAGTGGAGCACCCTAAGTGGGAATACACATGTGGTCAGGCACTGGAACAGGCTGCTCGGGGGGGCAGTTGGGTTACCAGCCCTGAATGTGTTTCGGAGTCGTTTAGATGTGGTGTTAGGGGATCTGGTGTAGGGGAGAACTTTGTAGAGTGGGGCTGATGGTTGGACTCAATGATCCCAAGGGTCTTTTCCAACCTGAATGATTCTGTGATTCACAGAGGGGAAAAACATTAGATGGGACTAGATACACACGCAAGTAGCTTTGGAAGGAGTCAGCTCATTCAGGGAATTCAACTGCATGCCAAAAAATGAAATTCAGGGCAAGAACATCCCCAGTACTCCTTCCGGGGAACAACAATTAGGACTCGTCATGCATGCTGATGCAGCTCCAAATTAAGCCCAACTCTTTGAGGAAGAGATGGTGGCACTCTGGAGCACAACCATCTCCGTGCAAGTGATGGTCCAGAGGTGCCAGTTTGTGCTCAGAAACGAGCGGTAAATAAAGCTGTCATATTAGCTAGTAGGTCTATAAATCAGTGGGTCCCTCATCTGTGACACCACACGTGCTTCTGCCGCGCCGAGCAGAGGGAAGAGGCAGATGAGAGGTAGGGAAGAGCCACGCACTACCGGGAGCGCGGGAGGAACTCAGGCAGTGGCAGACTGAAAACATTCAGGGGATTTGATTCACTTACAGAAAGAAATGAATTTCAAAGGACACAGAGGTATAAACCCCCACGTAAGAAAGAAGGTACCTCTGAGCTCAACTATTTAAACGTTCAGATCCGATGATGAGAAACACAGCTCCCTGTGGAACTCAATACCTCGAGACACCGGGGACGCGATACTTTTTTTAAGGAACAAAAATCAGATTAATCAGAGTATCATCGGTTGTGCTAGCTGAGATCAAAGTACAGAGGAATATAAGTGCTATCACTCAAGGATTTATACCTCCCAAGTAACTTCTTAGGATTAGAAAGAAATTTCAATAATCTGCCAGCTAAGTATGCATTGCGAGAGTAATCATCTTTCTCTCCCAACATCTGCTAGCAGCTACTAATGGAGATAGTAATAAGCCAGGTGGATCATAAACCTGACCTGATCTGATTGCTACCTTATAAACTAGAACATGAGGGTGTTATCATTTCTCCTGGGGTAACCTGTCGTCAACCTGAACTGTGCTGAGGCAGAAGCCACAGGAGAGAAGTGCCGAGATGCCTTCTCCTGGAGCTCACCTTCTGCGAGAAGGCAGACCCTTCAGCAGCGAACCTGTTGATTTTTATATAATTTATTGTAAACATCTCTAGTCGCTTCCTGAAACGGGGCATTTCCCCAGCGGACAATGTACGTACAAAGTTACGGGAGGACACGAGCTCAAATGTGTTCAGTTTCTCTGTGGTAGGTCTATGGTCTGAGCTGGTGCTTGATGTGGCATCAAACCAGGCAAGTGGAATTAGCTCATGCCTTGGACAAACCTCATCTCACCATCACTCTCTGGCCTTTCTGTCTCTGCTTTTTTGGAAATGTGGGGCACACTCGATGGAAGGTGACCTGTTTGCCACTTAAGATGGAACGTGGGGATGTGGGAAGATGCTGCCACTCCCCCTCTTCCTCAAACACACAATATTATTCCAGTGGGCTGGGATGCGTTTGAGGTGGGACATGGGACAGAGTACACTGCCTACATCCCAACGGCTCCAAACACCATTGGGGAGGGCTGGGCGGAAAGAAAAGGTACGGAAATAACAGTGAGAAGAAACAACATGCTCTAAGAGAGGAGGAAACAGAGGGAGAGGAGAATTATAACACCAAGGCATCCAGTATAACCGATTTCCTCCAATAAACTCTGACTGAAAGGTTAGCTCTGGTATTAGAGCTGCGGGAAAAATGTCAAGAGTTTTTCAGAGAAAAGCGAATAACATTTTTATTACCCATCATCTTCCCAGAAGGTAAAACAAGGCAAAACAGGAGCGGAGACCAGCACCTGGCTGGTTTCAGCTCTTGCTCTGAGTAGGCAGAATCAGCATGAAACACATAGGGAGGAAAAAGCTCTCACAGTATCATTGCCTTCCAAATTCACTACAGTTTTGGATACAGTAGCCACAAACCCCAACCTTTCCTGAATCTCTTACTTGCTTGCCTCCACCGGCAGCTGATCTGGAGGCAAAAAGCCCCAGTACCTCGGTCCCCATCCTGGAGGCTGGGCACACCCTGCCCCTGTCTCCCAGCTTCCCGCTGAGCTGGGACAGCTTCAGGGCACATTCAGCCCTGTGGGATGTGACACCTCAGGTCCCAGGAGCCAGAACCTTCTGCAAGGCTATTCTCTGGGGGTCAAGCCTGCCTGGCTGGACCAGTGGTGCCAATCCAGCCAGGCAGGCAGGCTGTGTCCCCACCAAGGTCACCTTCGTGAGTTCTGCCACGCTGCAAGCAATCCTAGCCAGTACAGCAAACCCCAAGCAGTTCTTCACACACAGCTGGTTGCTCCTGGGAGGCTGAGAGGTGATCAGGCAACCTCCCATGTCCATCACCTCTACCACCGGGTGCTTTCACACCAGACCTAACTGTTGACTGCTTCTCTCAGCTCCACTTTTCATTTTTACAGGCTCTAAGATGCAATTTTAGAAGAGGGAAAGCAAGAAAGATGGTTCTCCAAACTCGTCTCTAGAGGAGTAGGATGCAGCCTGGAGTCCCACCAGGTGCCAGCGTGGTGACCTCGCTCTCAGTGGAGCCATCTTTCTTGGCAGAAGAGGAGCACGAGCCATGTTTGCATGCATCCATGCAAACACACTGGTGTCAGCGGGAATACATTTGGCTCATAGCTTAAAAAGACCAAGCAGATGGTAGGTATCGCCTTAAAAGCCCTTGCAGAAAAAGAAAGCCCTGTAAACACACAGCACTGCTCAAGGCAGAGCATCCGTGGGGACCAGCCCTATGTGTCATCTCCCTGTGACCCAGCGAGCAGCAGGAGCCCAATGCTGGCATGGTTCATGGCTCCCCACCACTGTCCTCGGGCACCAGCATCCCTCCCATTAGTGTCTCGTGGCCACTTGTGGTGGAGCCCTGAAGGGTGATGTATAGGAGCACTTGCCAGTGGCTCCTCGTATCCCATTCATGGCTTCCCCCACCTTGGGAGAATGGTGAACCCTCCCTTGGCAGCATTGTGTTTCTCTTAATACAAATTAATCCCCTATCGATTCCCAGCTTAAGTGGATCTGAGCTTCTTATCCTTGCCTGGTGCAGCCACTGGTGTTCAGGCACCCCCTGGGCCCACACAGGGAACGCAATCTCAGTGACAAGGGCCGGTGCAGAGCTGAAACAGGTCTTCTGTGGAGACTTGCTGCTTGGGAGAGGGTGGCTCACTGCCAGCAGAGACACCCCAAGCAATGCAGCTCCTCAGCTGCTCACCCCAGCCTAACTAAAGGGATCTGACGGTTAAAGAAACACCCTCCATATTGACCCAACTGAAAGGCACCAGGTCCTTTTTTTCCACTTGAAAATCTTAATTTTCAAAAGAAGTTCTTGGCAGTGCAGAGAAACTGTGCAGGAAGAAATGTGCCCAGGGAAGGTGCTTCTCTGGAAGCTTTAATCCCCAGCAAGACACCCCCCTGGAGCCCCTCCTGTGGCTGAGCTCACTGGGATGATGCTGGCATCAGTCCTTTGTCACATTTCAGCCACACACCCAAGGGACTGCCACCACGTGCATGGTCCCGACTGCTGGAGCAGAGTTTGGAGCAGGGAGCCCTGGGAGCTCCTGGCAGCACAGCTTCTTCCCACCGACACCTACCCGTGTACTGCCTGCTAGGTTATTTGTCATCTCAAAAAGAAATGCTCCAGTGGGTATTCCCACCGCTGCAGCCAACCTGGAGGGTGATCCTGCAAAGGATATCGGAGAGCGGCCGTCCCTGCTGTCCCTGCCCTGCCTGTCACAGCCTGCCAGCATCAAGGACAGCATTGGAGTCTCATCATGCGTTTCACTGGCCACGAGGCAGACGAGAGAAAGCATTGCTATGGGAACGGGATATCAAAGCTGACAGGAGGTGGCCTTTGCAGGCTCCTAGGAGGATGTGGACGTGGTGCTGCCTCCCATTTTAGGAGGCCACTGTTTGAGCTGTGCTTGGAAAATGTACTTTGAAGGGGACTGAGCTCTGGCCTCAGCTAGTAACAGGTCTAACAGGCTCTGCTGAGGCTGGGGACACAGGCCAGACACCGGCAGCGCCTGGGACAAGGGCCCCTGCCCATTCACAACCATTGTCACCTCTTTCCACTGATGTTGGGTTTGAAGAACCAGAACCCTGTTCTGGTTCTGCCTTCTGCTGAGAGCTCAGCATCACTTCTCCTGCCTTGGCAGAAAGGGGGAATCCATCGAAGGAGGGAAAGAGCGAGCTCAGCGAATGGGGAAAGATGTAGCTAAGAAGAGCTCAATTAATGGGGCTGGGAAAGATAGAGGCAGGAACATTTCTGCTAGAAATTGATGTAAGATGGTGTCCTGTCTTTGCCAGGACAGGAACTCTTCTGCTTCACATAGGTCTGGTTGCCCTATAGAGAGGGCAAGAGTGATAACTGAATTCCCATTGTCTTTCCACCAAAGGGCCTGGTATTAAATGAAAGCAGATTTGCCTACAGAACTGCTGGGAACTCGAGGGCCACTGGCTGTGGTGGTGTGTTCACACGCCAAACTGCCTTACATGTCTCTGGGTCCAACCGTGCAACCTGTGCTTGTGCAAATCCCTTCTAGATCATTACATCCTCCAAGGCTCACCTCCAAAAGTTTTAGCACTTCGCCCAGCATCAGCAACAAAGTCCCTTGAGCCCTGAGGAAAACGGGCAACAGAAAGAGGCAGCTGAGTCCAGACTTCTGCTGCTTTGGGGGCTCAAAGACCCGAGCTCTGCTCAGGCTTTCTGTGACCTTCATCAAGTCGTTTAATCTCTGCCTGTCCCAGCTGGTTTCAAACAAGAGGGACTGACTCCCCTCTTGCAGAGTGCTGTAAGGCACAACAGGCAGAAACCAAGGCAAGATGAGATGAGCAGCACCAATAAGGTTTTTTGTCATAGAAGTTGACCCTAAAAGTTAGGAAAACAACAAACAAGCCAAATCTGTGATGTGTCAACAAGAACATTTCACTTAACGTTTCCCTCTCCATAACGCTTAGAAAAACACAGTACCATTGCAAACGTATCACTTTTGAAAGGCTTTTTCTTGCCTTACTCTGCCCTCCTACCTTTTAACAGTGAAAACTGGTGCTTTCATGGAAAACAAAAATATCTGATAAAACGTGCCCCCTAGACAGGTACAAAAATACTGCAGATAAAACAAATAGCCAGCAGCAGGCTCCTGTGATGAAGGACTGATGACAGTGGCCCGAAGGATGCTCTGGCTGGCTCCACCAGTGAGACCCTAATCACGCCAGAAAGCTTCTGGCTTGGGTTGAGACAATGCGATTGCTTTTTAATTTGCAAACTGTGCATATTTTCCTGATGATGTTTACACCGAGCTCCAGCTCGGTGCTCTGCCATTGACCAAATAATTGCCAGAAAGTTGCCTCCTGTCTAGGGTACTTTTAACCTTGCTGCTTATATTCAGCAGCACAATGGTTTGAAGTCCAACTCAGAAGCACTTCAGAGTAATAAACTGGGAGAGGGGAGGGGGTGGGCTATGCTATACTGTTATGATTCTGCAAAGGTTTCTGTTTTCTTTCTTGTTATCCTAATAACCCTTTTATAGAGCACGTTGTTGGCAAAGCCCTCTGCTGAGGCAGCCGGTTCTGTGTAGGCACAAGACAATTTGCAAAAGCAATAAACTGACATTCAGCTGAAAAAGCCTGCTAGAAAGATGAGCCATCAGCAAATCCCCCTACACATGCATGGCCTTAAAGACATGCTGGGTTTATATTGCAGTGGAAAAAAATAATAAAACAAACCCAAAACAAACAGGCAGCGCACCGCAGCGCCCCAGACACAGCAGCAGGCTGCTGGGGCAGACGCCAGCTCTGCTCTCGGGTGCCTGGAGGCACAGCAGCCCAGGTTCACTGACCACAGTCCCCTGCTTGGTGGAAACACCTTTGGAAACTGATAACGAACCTGGCTCAAGACAGGTTGACTGATTGCCTGTGTGACTGCTGGTAGGGTGATTTTCCAGAAACAGCTTCCTTTGGTAGTAAGAAACCTTCAGGTTTACAGCCCAGAGCCATTCACTGGAGATTTCTTATTTATTCCAGGGCTGATGTTGTACGTCAGCCTGAACAACCTTTGCCTCTTTGCACTCTCTTGCTGTATTTACAAGAACAACTGCGTTTCCCCCCAACCTTTGGGTTCTGACATCACACTCACAGGCAGATGCCCAGATGAAGCGGGGACAGATATGCCTGTTTGCCCCATCTCTCCTCTCCCTGGAAGCTGCCACCCCATTGCAGGGGTGGCTGAAGATGGCAGGCAGCTGGGGTTCCCACACACATGGCTGCCAATCACAGGTTTACAAAGTAAACCACAGTTCACCAGAGCTCCGTGGGATGGCATTTTAATCTCCATCTCACTGTGTGGGGCTCCCCTAGATCCCATGTGCTTTTTCCATGAGTGCATCATGTCAGATGCTCACGGTCACCCTACAACCAACAACCACAGCTCAGACTTTCTAGTCGGTCAATCCCCCATTTGCAGAGGCAGCTCTCGTGCTCACCCATGCGCCATGTTACCCTCCTGCACTATCTCATCTTTCCATCCCAGCCTCCTTGAGTTTGCCCAGTCCTCAAGGTCGTGGGGCTCCTTGGTGACAGCTTGATCCACCTCTACCTGCATAATGGATGTGGCACCCCAATAGATTTGACTAGCACATCCCCTTTTGTGTCTGGCCATTAATCAAAACAAGATTAATTTGGAGACTGGAGAACTGCACCAGTAACATCCTTCAACCCTGTTACATGCAGCCTGGTTGGTTTCGGAACAGGCAAGCACAAAATTTAGCTTTGAAGGGTCTCTGGCTAGCCAAGGACACAGGCTCCAAAGAATAAGTCATCAGCTGAGGTGTAAAGAAGAGCAAAATTTATTGCATTCAGAGCCAGGCTGGCTGGAGAAATCAAGCCTGAGAAAATAGAGACATATTACCCAGGGCAAAGCCTACCGCCGGGACTTAAGCCTATACTTTTGCAGGTGGCTAATCCCGCTAACATTAAAACAGGAGCTGAGGTTTTTTTAATGGCAGAGCTATTTATGGAGAGCTCATCTAGCTCTTCATCACCTAAGATCCTGGTGGAGGAAAGAGCCTCATAACTCAGAGGCCTGTTGGACATGAAAGGCAAACAGATGTCAATGTGAGCAGGGAGAACACACGGGGAAGATCTGAGGGCACATCTGACAGCCTGACTTGCTTGGAATGAGCAGGGTGGGCATGCAGTGTGCAGCAATGCCGCTCTTGCTCTGCTGTTAACATTTACAGGCTGAGCAGCTCAAACAGCTTGTCATGCTGCCACCTTCTCTGTTCAGCCCTCTGCCAAGCCTTATCTCACCTAACATCATCAGGAATACCTGGTACCGCGCTTCTCCCCAGGAATCGTTTCCACTAATCCCAGACCTTCAGGGGCATCCGACCAGGTAAGACAACAAGCCAAGGGCCCCGCTTCAGCTGGAAATCCTCACTGCCTCTGCAGAGTGGCACCCGCCTCTGCTGCTGGGACAGGCACTGGTGGCCTGGCTGTGCCTGCAGCTTTGAGACTGGTCGTTAATCAAGGAAAGAGCAGAGAGAGAGGAGCTGGAGAGCAGGTGGAAGAGGGGGAGCAGCAGCTTGCTGCTTACTGGAG
The DNA here is from genome assembly GCA_013400055.1 of Nycticryphes semicollaris. Classification (NCBI taxonomy): domain Eukaryota; kingdom Metazoa; phylum Chordata; class Aves; order Charadriiformes; family Rostratulidae; genus Nycticryphes; species Nycticryphes semicollaris. The sequence goes on along the minus strand of VXBJ01001320.1, from coordinate 687,945 downwards.
TCCTGGCAGCCCTGCTCAGTGCTTTGTCAACATTCCCTCTGCTTAATCTTCTTTTCAGAAGAGCATCTTGTTTAAATGGGATGATTCTTATTAAGATCATTAACTCCTGCAGTGAGTGCTGACCTGACCTCCCGTTACCCTGCTCCCTGCAACCCCCTTCTGCCGGGTCAACATTCCACTTCAATCCACACTAACCCATCCTTCTCACATGCTCCATCACCACTGACTCAAAGCTGCCTAAGACCTCGCATTACTCAGCTTCATCCTCTCCCTCCACAGGGCCCTGCTGCCCATTTAAATCCTTTTTTGGGCTCCTCACTTCTTCCTCTCACTTTCCTCCTACCCATTGCACTCCCAGGGTGCTGCCCTGCCAGGCAGGAGGGAAGTCCCACCTCACAGAGGATAAGCAAAGATAAGCAGGGACAGATAGAAGATGGGTACCGCTGGTGTGGTCAGAAGGATGCAGCTCAGATTCATCATTTTCTCCCCATTTCTCCCCAGCATCCTTCAGCCTGCTGACCCCAAGTGCTCCATCAGGCCCCAGCTCCCCAGCCTGCCGCCTTCCCACCTTGGTGCAAGCTCTTTGCCATCACCCCCCTAAAAGCACTCTGCTACTGAAGGAAGTCCATCACATCCCAGCCCAGGTAAGCAAGGGGGATTGCGGCTCTACCCGTTGTCCAGCTACCAGCAAAGTCTTTAATTTTGATCACCAGTTGTGAGAAAAGGGAGAAACCAAATCCCTTCTCACATTCGTGTGCTCTCTCCTCACCCACTTCTCAAAATAAGAGCGTCTTTCTGGAGGAAAAACTCCAGGGGATGGGGAGGACTGAGACACTTTTTTAACGTTTTACGTCCCTTTTATTTAAAAAACGCTTTATGCAGCTGTCAGAAACCAAAATGAGAATTTCGTATTTTTTTTAGCAGTCTTTGAAATAAGGATGCTATGTGGGATCAATTTTTTATGGCAGTAAAGTAAAGGGGGAAAATAGCAGCAATTTTCTCTTTTGAGCATGGCCTATTTAATGGCATGGATGTCACAGTGCAGCTTTATCCAGAGAGAGGGAGAAAAAGCCACAAAATGGTACTGTGGTCAATCAAAGACTTCTACACTACAATCTGCTTCTCCATCTCTCCTACAGCCAGCTGAGATTTCCATCACTTCTCCTTTCTTCCCATCTCTCCCTGCTCTGCAGCCCTGACAGAAGTTAAAATAAAGCACTAAGTGCCCAGATCCAGTGGCTCCTCCATGGAAAACGCCAGCACGCCAGGCACAGCCACTCCTCGGGAATCAGAGGCCAATGTGGCACATTGGAAAGGCGCAGCTGCATGCAGGGAGATGAGGAAACACTGCTGCTCCAGCGGTGTTTCGGTCCCTGTGATACCATGCAAGCAAGAAAATCCATTTCATTACCATGCTAACAATCCCACGCTTAATCTCACAGCGCATCAGAGTACCGGGGAGACATTGCTGTCCCCCCCTCTAGTGGGGACAGAGCAGAGGGGCTCAATTTGCTGCTTCCCTCTTAGGGGAGTGGTGACCCCTGCAGCCGTGCTTCCCGCACCCATCACCGAGCTCCATGAAATGGTGTGGTCTTGCTGTGTTTTCCCTGCCTCTTCTCATCCTTTCCTTCCTGCAAGCAGCCTTGACAATGCCTACTGCCCTCCCCAGCACAGCTCTGCTGGGACAAAGCAGGACACAAGCCCTAGGTAGAGGCACACACATTTCAATCCACATCCCCGGAGGTGCTGCCAGCAGCACGCACCTCAGACATATTGTGTAACAGGGAGTCTGTTCCATCCCTCTGTCTCCTCCGGGGACCCCGACGTCCCTGCCCTTTCCTCCCATGGAGCAGGAGCTCAATCACCATCCCTTGAGGGCTGGTCTCACCCCACAGAGGTCAAGCAGGGACAGATGCCAGACATGGGTAATGCTGGTGTAGTCAGGGGGACACAGCCTTTACACTTCACTCTCCTGCTGCCACAAGCCTGTCCCAGTTGGCCCCAGAAATGGTCTGGGAAGGGGCTGACGTGCACATGTGGGTGCTACTGGCACAGGAACCTACCCCAGGGAGTCTGGGCTCGGCTGTACCTGCCTCTGCTGCAGATGGACAGAGGGCATGGACTCATGGCACATGCCGGGACAAGCAGCCCAACCCTTGGCATCACCTGCCCATGGGGAGAACATCTCCCACTCCACAGAGCAGCAATAGCTGAGGCTCTGGGACTAGGGTGGAAGGAGACTGGCAGAGAGCAGAGACAAATTTATTTCAAGCTCTGTCAGCTTCTTTAGGTCCCATTTTTAGGATACTGTTCCCCACCCCCCCCAAACAATCTTCCACAAAACCTTATATGGACTAAAATATATGCAGAATTGCATTTCTTCTCAATTTCACTTAAGATCACAATGAGTTTTAGTCCCCTCCCATGTAGGGGCCCAGGCACACGCATGCCCGGCTCCAGCAGGCAGCAAGAAGCACCCAGCCAGGATGCAACCCAGAGAAGGGCAGGCACAAACAGTATAGGGAAGGAGTGGGAACATCCCTCGTTTTGATTATTTTGGCCTTAATTAGACACACACAAGAGGCTTGGAGCCAAGTTTCAGCTCCCAGTTTCCCTGAGGCTTAGGAGTGCTGAGATCTGGGGTTTGGTTTTGGAGCCAGAGCCGGTTTAATTCTCATCATTAACAACAAGGGGAGGGACTTTACCCCAGCCCAGACTAATCCCTGCTGTAATTAGCTGTGAACAAGGAGGACACACAGACCTCTGGCTTTCAACACACTGCCCTTCAAATGTCAAACGTCTCCATGTCCCCCACTCTCCTCTTGATGCTGGGTCTGGAAGTGGGGACTTTGGGACAGTGGCTGTGGAAGAGCCAAGTCCCCTGGGAGACCTCAGCCCTTGCTCTTCCCACACACAGCCATGGTGGTGGCTTCCACCAGAGAGATGAACCCTGGACAATGATGCTGCCACACACAGCAAGGGAGCTCTGCGCTTTTGTATTGGGTCACCATCAGCTTTGCTTGACCCATGGGGACACCAAGCACAGAGGGGTAAGTTATCTGCTGGAACCCAGACAGCGAGTCAAAGGCAAAATAAGAGACCAGACCACAGCCAGACCCCACCTGATACATGAATCCCACACTTGGAACAGGCATTGCATTGTGTAAGGGTTAAAAATAAAAATAAAAATACTGGAGAGGGAAGCAAGGGGACAAGGGGAAAAGGCCCTGTGGGAAAGCAAAGTATGGTCTGAAGACTGGATGCAGCCCAGACCCTTGCCAGCACTTCCACTGCAGCTCCAGGACAGGGGGAAGCAATGGGGTTGTGAAACAGCAGCAGAGGAGTAGATCCCGTGTAACTGTGCTCATGGACAAACACAAATGGGGCAGAAGCAGGGTGGGAGTTGACGTTGCCCACTCTTCCTGGCTCGAGCACAGTTCAACCCACTGCCCTCCTGCCATCCCCAGCTCTGTATTCCTGCCCACTGTCCCCTATGCAGAACCTGCACTGGCTCTCTGCAGGTACCCCAATCCCACTGGCAGTGCAGCAACCACCACTGCAGGGTCACCCTGAGGCGGCTGCGGCTGCCTTGCTCTGCAAAAGGCTTCTCCATCACCAAGGGCATGGGAAGGACACAGAGCTGCTGGGATCTCACCATGCAGCAGAGAAGAATTGAAGGCTGTCAGGGCAGTCACAGGGAAAGGGACTGCTCCCAGGAGAAGCTCCTGGAGTGGGGGGGCAAGCAAGGCTACAAAAAGTCCACATGCTTCCCGGCTGCGATCCCTGCTGCTGTGCACACCCACCCACAGGACCCTCGAGCACAGCTCCCACCCTGGGAGAGACCAAGGCCTGGGGCTGCATGGTTTCCCCTCACCGGGACACATTGGGAATGGCAGACAGCCAAGCTGAGGGTCCCAACAGCGCTTGACGCCCTCCAAACAAAGGGCAAGGAGACAGCTCTGATGCAGGGAGGAGCACAGCCTGGTGACGTCTCTGCTGGGGAAGGCGCTCCAGCAAGCTCCCGCTGCTGCTCTTGGAGCCGCTCGCACGGCTTTCCATCTAAAATCCTCATCTAAACCAGCCCCCAGCAGCTCTGGTGGCGGCTGGCAGAGCAAACAGCCTGGTGCCGACAGAGGGGGGCTGGAGCACTCTCGCCCAGGGCCCACCACGCTGATGTTTGCCAAGTGATGTTTGCAGAGGCAAGCACCCACCTCCGTCTGCAGCTCTGCTCCTCTTCGGGAGGATGGGCTTGCAAATAATTTATGTTAGCCGGCTCGCGGCTCCTTTTAACTGCTTTTGTGCATCTTAAACCTTCCTCCTGTCTCCAGCTGGAGCATGTGGGGAGAACTGAAGGGGAGCAGCACCCTCCCAGACTTACTGCTATGACCTGAAGCACCAACAACATGACCTCCACCAACAGCACAGGCAGGTCCCAGGCTGTTTGATGTGAGAGGAGCAGGGTGAAGGCAACCGGTGAGGAGAGCAATGTAAGGGGTGGCAGGGCAGAAGCAGGGACTCGGAGATGGGCAGCGAGGATGCAGGAAGTGGGCACTGCTGCCCCAGCTCCTGCTGCAGTTCTGTGGTAGCATGACAAGCCCACTGTTGGCACCAAGGTCACAGCAGGGGGGGCACCCATGGACAGCAGTGCCCAGAGAGTCCTGAAATACCCTTAACTTGTCATGGCATCATGGTACAGATAAGGTAACTGATGACCACAAGCCCATTTCAAGCGCCATGGAGCTAAAACCCACACAAGAGGAAATGCTGCTGCATCCAGACAGGTTTTTAGCTATGGAAAGGTCCTGCCACTTGGGGGAACTTTAGCTCAAGCAGGGATCCTGTGCCAGAGGGACCAGAGTGCTCTACTCTGCTCCCTGGCACACCAGGAGGGGGTGTTGAGAGGACGATGCCAAGTGGCAGGTACACCTTTTACAGCAACTGCCCAGCTTTGCCCCATGGGTTAAACAACCCATAGCCAGCGAGCCACATACAGCAGTGCGCTTGCCAGCCCTGCCTCCAGCAGGTACCACCCAGGAATGGGGGACAGCAGGGCAGGGATGGATGCTGGCAAGGGGGGACTGCGAGGACACATTGCCGAGGCCAGGCTTTTGGCCACAGTCAGAAGCCATTAGCAGGAAGGGAACAGTGTCCATCACCCCCGGGACCCCGGGTGCTGGCGGCAGCCGCTACCTGACGACAGCCACATCCTGCTCCTCCCACAGCACCAAGCCTTCCAAGCAATTAGCAATTCCGAACTACAAAACATTGTCCCGGTGGGATAATAAACTCCAACATCTGTCAGAAGAGCTAGCGTCTATTGAATTGCCAAGAGAAACGTTCTTCTTCTCATTCAATTCACAGCTAAATTGAAAACAACCCCAGAAAGTATCCAGTGGCACCAGCTCACCATCCATCTCTGCGAGCACACAAGCTGTTCGCCATTGCAGGAGAAACATCCCGGCCACGTAGTGATCACTCACTCAAATTAACAAATCATTTTATTTAGATATGAAAAGAAGCTGTAATTGACTGATGGTACGCTCCCATATGGCATCGTACACTGGATAAGTAGTAAAATACTCAATGCAATCACCCCCTTGGAGCATGCACTTGTTGCAGCACTGGGAGAGGAATGAGCCAAGGTGAGAGGCTGCGGGGGGCCGGGCTGTCAATGCTGGGGAGGGCACAGACACCTCTGCACCAAAACAGCTCAGAGGAAAGCAATGGTTTCCTGCCCTTCCAAACCCAGCAGCAAGGACTACCCTGCTACTACTGCAGCACCCTAGGGGGGACCCTTAATACACCACAGCACCAGGGGAAAACAAGGAAGGCACCCTTATTTTATAGATAGGGAAGCCAAAACTCATGCATGGATTTGCAGCATCTCTGCAGGTCCCTCTCCACGAGGAACTGGCACAGGATGGTCCCTGCCCTGTCCCTCATGTTGTCTAAGGAGGAAGTGGGCAGCTTGCTGAGCAGTGGTGGTCTCACAGGGTCCACACAGGGACAAGCTGGATAGGAAGGACTCACAGCCATTTAAATCCCGTCTGTGGGCACTTAATAAGGGACACTTAAACACAGGATGTAGAAAATGTGAGGGGTAGGGGCAAGGAGCTCCTATCTGCTCTAAAACCAAACCTTCCTTCTGACAGCAACCTGGATGTTGTCTGCTTGAAGAGGCGATGGAGGGGATCATCCCAACAACAGACACACAGCTGGACAATGTTCCCGCTTCAGCTGAATTAACACATAGCATCAGTACAAAAACCCACATTTGGGGGAATTAGTAACACTGTCACAGGGATGCTTAGTGAAAACAAAAGACAGTCCATTTCCAGTTGCCATATTTCCTAGCCCACTTCCCAATCCACCAGGAAAACCCACCTGCATATCAAAGACTGAAACAGCTAAGTGAGGTGCTCTGAACCTGGGAGCAGCCCTAGGGAAGTCCAATGTCCTGAGAAGCGGCAGGGTGGCTGCTTCTGGCCCCCTGGGGATGGATGTCCTGGAGCACTGTGTGCCGGGGTACCTGTGCATGCAAGAGGACAGATGGCCCCAGTGCTGCCACCATGCCCAGTGATGGCCAGGCCAGCCTTTTGGCAAGAGCAAAACGAAACCTTGGTGTTTCATCAATGACATTTGCATTGTAACGGTTGTTATATTGGAACACTCCACTTGATGGCCAGAGACAAAATCAAGCCTACTCTCTCTGCTGCATCTGGTAAGATGTGGTAAAGCTGCTTCTCTTCAAAATTGCTGCCCAGGTTCCATTTCCCACCTACCCACATCAACACTCATGGCACATCCAGGTGTAGGGTGTGCAAAACTCCCACTGCAGCCCCTGAGGCTCTCCGCTCCCTTGGGCATGGTCTGCATTTGCAGGGAGCAAAGAGCTGCCAGAACCCAAAAAGCAAGTGGTGATGCTGGTAAAGATCCCTGCAGGATCCTGCAAACCAAGGAGGCCTCTCACCATCTCGCTCTGCAATGTGCTGAAAGCCACAGATATCATTATATCTCAAACATAATGCAACACTCCTATACAGAACCTTCCAAACTGATCTGAAAGATGGTTTGCTGACAGTCTCTTCAAATTAGAAATAAATAGCAAAGAGAACCTGATTGAGAGCCGTCCACCTTCATTCATGTTGTCAGCAACAGTTTTACCAACCATGCACAATGCCGGGTGAGATTTTTCTCCTTCCCCAAAATGTCAAAATCGTTCTGACTGCGTGGTCAGAAGCATTTCATCAGCAGAGGAGAGCTGCCTCTGGTGCTTGCCAGCCCTGGGATGGCAGCGGGTTAACACAGCCCGGCCTGACCCTGCAGCTACACAGCACCAGGGCTAGAGATGGGCAGAGTGAGTGGGAGGTGCTCGCTGCATCCCTCTGCCCTCACCACAATCTGCAGGGACAGCTGGGTTCCAAAAGGAGGAAGGACACAAAAAGGGGAATGCTTTTTGAGTATCCAGACCGGAGAGAAGGGGAAATTAGTAGGCCAGCGAGGCCAGAAAGATCTGAAATACTCTGCAGGGCTTCACTGCCCTCCAGCATGAGCCTCTGCCAGGTCTGACACTCCCCCCGTGCCCAGCTGCTGCCAGCTGTGGATACACTGGGAGCAGTGTTCCAGGTGAGATTTTGCCAGATGGTAAAAACCATCCCAGACCCTCTCATTCACACGGGCAACGAGGAAGTGGGGAAAGGTGGGATGCGAGGGAGCACTCAGGGTTGGCTCTGTTTCCTCCTTTGAAATCCAGACAAGTCCAAGGGAGCGTGTGACGTATAAAGCAAGTGGGATGGGGGCACATATCTGAGCTGTCCTCCCTGTGCCCCAAGTGACTGGTGGCCCCCAGCTCCCAGCCACAGCCCCTTCCTCAAGCCCTTCTCCATCACCCCCTGCAGGCAGCAGGGGGACAATACCCTTGTTCTTGAGGTGGCTTGAAGAACACTTTAGGCTCAGCAGGTACCAAAGACCTTCTGGTCAAAGCCTTGCTCAGACTGGTGACAGTGTCAAGAGCACCCACACACTGCAGGATCCAGCACGGCTGGCACTCACCGTTATTTACAGTCACGCTAAATAAGTGCTGGGGCAAGGCTGTGGTTTTGCAAAGGCCACTCCTCCTGAATGGCCACGAACCGCAGGGATGCTCACCCTCGGCATGGCAGGGTGTCTTGGGGAGCCAGGTGACACATTGAGACCTTTGTAGTAAATAAATGAGGCAGCGAGATGATTTCCTGGAAATCATCCTGGATTTCCTCGCCTCTCCTCCTCCAGCTCTGCCACTGCTGGGAGCCTCCAGCAAAACCAACCCAGAGAGTATCGCCTGCAGTAAGCTTTCAGGAGGAGGTTTCTGCCAGCAGGTCCTCCAGCAGCAGCAGGAGCAGGTTCAGCGCAGCAGCACCTTTGCTGATCTGACCCAGCTCACAGCAGGACAGAAAGGCCAAACAGAAAATAACCAAAAGCAAAAACCCCAAGCAGACCACTCTGCAGAAGACCAGCATTATCTCAAATACAGACACATCGCCACCAGCCCCATTGACATGATGCTCTCCAGGTCACAGAGAAGGTAGGGGCTCGAGGCAGGAATTACTGGGTGAAATTCCCTGGCCCGTGTTAGGCAGGAGGTTGGAGCTGGTGGCTGCAACTGTCCCTCCTAGGCTTCATGTCTTTGAACTTCAGAGAACTAAGAAAGAAGGAGAAGCTGTTTCCCCGAGCACTGCTCCTCAAGGTTAAAGAGCAGCAGAGGGGTGCTGAGCGGAGGATGGAGACAGTGTGGACACACCGCGGGAGCTGTCAGATGGCTTTTACGGTGGGTTTATGGGCCAGCAGGGCACAGCAATATGGAGAGGAAAAGAAACCATGAAGAATACACACGGCCTTGTCCAGCCCCAGGATTTCAGAGGGTTCAGAGCAAAGCTACAAGTACAGCCCCATGAGTAACCCGCAGATCTGGTCCCAGGTTTCCTCCGGGGTACTCTGCACACCTCTGAGCACATTTCGGCACAATGGCTGCATCTCCCCAATGCTTGCTCACTCAGAAACCCTGGAGATTAATGACCAGAAGAAGGAGTCTATCTGGGAGATAAAAGCATTATGTTAAAAGCATGACAGCAATTATGTTAGTATTAGTCACAAAACACTGCACACTTGGAGAGATTTTAAGTCGGGCTCCTTGTTTACTTGCTTTGCTTTCTTTCTCCCTGCACAGTTTTGGTATTCCTGTGCTCCCTGAAATGGCAGCGGCGGTGACAACCTGGCTGAGCACCGAGCAGAGTGTCAGGGTCAGAGGACATCAATGCTAACAGGGTACTTCTCATTCCCCACCTCTCTCAGTGATTATCCAGCTCCTTTACGTGAGGGTAACAGCCTAACATCTTCAACAAAGGCAGGAAAACAGGACCATGACCAACCTTTTTACCCTGAGATGTAGCCCGTGCCTTCCAGCCGCACAGGGACACTGAGGGCTGGTGGCATGAGGAGCTCCTATTTCCACCTGGAGCTCCTTGAATGATGCCTCCTGCCTATAGAAATCGCCTCAGAGCTTGACTTCCTCCACACACCCCACTCTCCTGGGATTATAACCTTCACATTCATCCCACACTGGGATTTTAGGGCCATTAGTCATCCCTGCCCTGTTGGTACTCACTACCATGCCAGATATCCCAGCCCTGCATTGGCCATGCTTGACTCTCCAGTGCTCAGATCCTCTGCATTGCAGGCTACCAGCCCACTGCTCCGTTTGTACAACATGCACAAACATCCCCACAGAGAAAGGTAAAGCCACCCAGAGAAGAGATGAACCAGTTTCAAACAAAGTCTCACACAGTCCAGCACCATCTCCTCAGCCAGAGCCACTGGGGATGCCCAGGGAAGGTCATACAGTCACACAAGCACCCAGTGATGCTCCAGCACCTCCTGACCTCTGTCAGTCCCTGGTGCAGAGATATAGCTCATCACTGGCAGTGTCAGCAACACCCTCAATGGTAATTTCTTCTTACAAATTTGCCTGATTACTTCTGGATGCTTTCTGAACTCAGCTGGCAGCCAGTTCCACTGCTCTCCTTCCTCCTGCCATAGCGGAGCCATCGTATGCTTACTCGGCTCCTGCCATCTATTAATTTAATTTGATGCCCCAGCATCTGATTAGTAGAAACAAAGAAAAGTTGTTTCCTACTGTGCCTACCCCTGTCTCCACAGCCCAGCTTTTTAGCATTGCCTACATTGCCACACCTCGTATGGATGTCCATCACCCTTGTCACCCTGCTCTGGCTCCTCTCTCTTCCTCGCAGAGGCAAATCCGAGCTACACACAGTATTTATTTCCCATGCAGACACACAGTAGATTTATTCAAGAGTCCACAACCATCTTCTGGGTTTCGTTTTCTCTTTGTTTCCTAAAAAATTATTACATTCAATCTGCTTTTCTGACTGCTACAGAGTACCAAGTTGATATTTTCATGGAAGTGTTTATCCTAACTCCAAGATGTATCTCCTCCCTGGCAACAGCCAGGTCAGAGCCCAGCACTGCTTACGGATGTGGGATCATTTATCCTTATGTGCGTCACTCAGCCTTCAACAATGCTGGATTTTGTCTACTGTTTTATGGGCAGCCACTCGCTACCTGATGTCCTTTGCAACTCTTTGCACTTGACTCATTTTCACCACCCAGGACAAGCCAAGAAGCACCGGTCACCTTTGGCGTGGTGTTCTCAGCCTCCTTTCCCACACTGTATGTGAAGACACTGAACAACACTGATCCCAGGGGGAATTCTATAGCAACTTCCCTGCACTGAGAAAACTTACTCCATAACTTTTAATTTCTCATTTACCCAATTATCCACCCTCCTCCTTATTTCAAAGCAGGTAAATTCTTTAAAAGCCTGTGGTGAGGGACCACAGCGCAGTGCTCTTGACAACCCAAGCAGGAATATTTCACCCAGAGTACCCATCTCCCCGAATAGACTTTTGCCTACAAATGCTGTGCAAACCCCTCCTGGCCATACCCCACTCATACACGTGTCTGCTGAGACATCTGTCTGCAGTTGCCCTGCACAGCAAGTGGGGACATCGCTTCCCTGGTGTCCCCAATCCTGGTCCAAGGCGAAGACATCTCCATCACAGATGCACGTTACCAGTGAAAAGGAAAATTCAGAATGGCAAGGAAGGGATAGAGACCTTGTGTCTCTAATAACAAGTTTTTGGGGTGCTGCAAGTGTCAGCCCCCCCCCAGTCCTGCAACCAACCCCCACTGAGAGCAAGGGGAGCTAGACAGCAATGAAGTGGGACACCCACCATCCCGTCCCCACCCTGCAGCAGGTAGGGGGTAGGGACCGCCGGCGCCTGTGCAAGGATTTGCTGTCCACACGTTTGCTCCTTGTTAATGATCTCCAAGGTGACAGTGACTTTAAGTGAAGGCAGCCATCAGGTCTCATTGCAGACCCAGATGTCAGGGCAAAACGCAGGTACTCCGTAGGAGTCAGCCCCTAATGCCTGCGAACAAGCTGCCGGGCTCATTTCGCTGCTCGCTCTTCTATGCCAGCTAATTACCGGATTGTCAGGGACACTGATGCATGCTCCACTCACGGCAATTCAATTGTCCTCTCTGCTCCGTACGGCTTATCAATATATATGCAGCTATATTTTGCCTGAAATCTCACCGAGGTGCAAAGAGCTGCTGACGGGAGATGGATTTTGCTCCCGGCGTGCCGTGCAGGCAAATAGCGCAGCTGAAAAGCCACTGTCGGTGGGAGCCATCTAGAAGCTCTGCTTGAATTTTTGGGGGCTGTTGCAGAGACATGAGACAAGACGGCGAAATGCACTTCAGGGAGAGCAGAGGAAGCGGGCGGAAAGCTGAAGGCAAGCAGCAGAAGGCCTTGGGGAGGGAGTATTTTGAAGCAGAGAAGGCAGTTTGCAAAGACAGAAGAGAGAAAATCACCTTTGCAGCAGCCCGATAGGAGAGTGACTCTGAGGGTGATAGATTGGAGACCTGGGAAAAGCATGGGAAGGACACAGAGGGGGGAAAAATGTCAAACATTGGCAGGTTGGGCAGGTGAAAAGGGCCACAGGCGAGCACTCAGTGCCCGAAGATAAACTGCAGTAAGAGAAGGTGGTAGTGAAAACTATCTATGGCCAGAGGTTGTGACCACGATGCATAGGGGGAAGGAGGCAGAAACAACATAAACAGATAGAGGAGCAAGAAAGCCAGCAACAAACCCAATCACATGGACATTGGAGAAGGCAGGGCAAGCTGCTGGAGAGGCGGAGAGGCAGAGAGGCTCTCAGCTGTGGATGGAGAGGCCCACTCTCGTGTGCCCAGAGCACTAAGCATCACCCACACCCCCTGGGAAGAGACGGTGGCCTGCGCAGTGTCAGGTGGCACGTCCCCAAAGGCTCCAGTGCCAGAGGAGACCTAAGGCTCAGCAGCATGGCAATGCACACCAAGCACTTGCAGTATCTCACCTGCTTCCCAGCTGCTGGTTTGGCAAAGTCCCAGAGGTCTACCGCTGCAGATGATCAGGGTGTGCTGTAAAGACAGCTCTCCATAAACCCACACCAGGCACACATCTCTTGCACCCGGGCAGTCTGGTGCAAATGTCCTTAGCCAGCGCTCTCGAGAGGTACAGCCACATCACTAGATGTTAGCTGCTACTTCAAAACTGCCCATAGCCACCAGAGTGCAGCACAAGGTCAGGGTCAACACACAGACTTGGCTGGAGTTCGGAGCTGAGCCTGATAAAACAACACATCTGATGTGTTTTCAGGGCGACACTTGGGTTACAGGAAAATTTCACAGCTCTCCATAAAGAGTTCGGTATTTTTAAAGTGCACAGTCACTGATTGTGGCATCATGGTTTGCAGGATGCCAAGTGCATCCCATAAGCACATAAAACCAGAGCTTCTCATTTTGCATAATTCTTCCCAGAACTCAAACGCCAGGGAAGTCTTTACATGAAATACATATGAAACAGGAGCAAAAAGTCACCTAAGAAACATTTTTAATTTATGAACTGTCAGACAAAAATGTCTCAGAATTAAAAGATAAGGGGTTTTAGAAGATAAAGGGTTCTGCTTCTGACACCCTCTGCAGCCTGGAAGGATCCATGTGATTTCTTTCTGAAACATAGATTTTCCCACTGTGCCAGAACGCGGGAGCGATGGGTTGGGAGGCACAGACAGATGTGCTCCAAGCCAGAAGACAGATGTGCTCCCAGACAGAAGTATGGCAGGAGTTTATAACTGCAGTACTTATTTAAAAGGCAGCAATGCATTATCCCTTGAGGGGGGAAAAAAGAATTTAACTAGTTTAAGAATAGAAAACAGGATGATTAATTAAACTTGCTATTTCTAGAAAGGACCTGCCAAAGCAGATGCGCTCTGGTCCTTCCCTGGGGATGGTTTACAAAAATGGAGCTCTGTGGCTCTTTGTTCCCCAAAGCTTTGCATTATTACTGATGAAGACAATAGCTGTACGTTCAGTGTTTTATTTTAAGTTGTTGATTAGAGGGTGGCTATGTGTGGAAGAGCCCTGCGACACCTTGCAGAAATGACTGCCCAGAGGGGCTCTAGGTCCCGGGCTGCTGGTGGCTGTCTCCAGTGCTGGGTCAGCAGCTACCTTCATTTCAAATGAGAGCAGCATAGAAACTTCTTGGTTCCAGCACAATGGAGCCTCTTGCAGAGAAGCTGTTTGAAAGCTGTTTCAGGGAGGACAAGTTCCCCCTCCAGGGATGAGTGCACCAAACCCTGTGCTGGGGAGGAAGGCCAGCATGGAACATGTTGGTCTCTACCCTCACTGTGGAGCCGCACGAGGAAATGGCATCAGAGCTTAAATGGGCAGCAACCACAGCGGGAACAAAACCAGCAAGATGAAAATCTATTAAAACCCCCCAAACAAGCAAAAAACCCAAGCGGACTTCATGTTTCCTGTTTGATGCCACCCTTCCTGGTCTCCTGCGGTGACAGAAACGTGGTCCTTTTGGAGGTAGCACGTGCGGCAGCAGCTACAAACCGATACTGTACGAACTGTCACTGAAGTGGGATTACTGCTGCCTCCTCCAGCAGCTTCTTCATTCCCCTCTCTCCTTCACCCTCCCTCTGCTCCAAAAGTAGGGGGGGAGAATGACAGATGCAATATTTTACAAAATGAGATAATTATATAGCAGCCACATGGGGAGATTAGATTAGCAAGAGATTTCAATGCAAGGATATTTAATAAGAATGAGACACAGGTACACGGAAACGCAGACAGCAAAAGGTCATCATCATCACCACCACGTTGAGATTATGAAACAAAACACTTATGACCTACACCGGCTTTGATGCTCACTGCAGTAATTCTATTGTTATTGCAACACAAATAGGATTATTCTGAACAGGAGATGTATAGCTGCACACAGCCAAGAAGAATTAAAAAAAATAACACTACGGTGACTACAGCAAAGTAATTCAGATGCAGAGCAAAATCTCTATCCTATTTCCAGCCTGTCTTGCCACCCCATAAGACTTGCATGCTGAGTTCCCATGCCAAATATCCCAGGAACAGCCAAGAGCTTGGGACTGAAGCCCCATTTGCTAGTAGTAGCGCAGGGCAACCCCTCGCTGCGGTAGGACAGGAGGGCTCACACCCCTGGGTAACATCTGTGGGTACACCCTGCATTCTGCACTGGACCAGAGCATCCCTATGAGGACACTTGCTCTACTGCCAATGCAGAGTCTTTGCATAGGCAAGGCCTTCATTTGTCAACGTCTCGGCCTTTGTTAGACGAATGCAAATCCATCTTTATGGATTACCATCTTATACCTGTTGAAAAATTCCCTCCATGTTATCTTAAGCGTGAGGGGGGAGCAGGGAGGGGGCCAGACGAGTCACTCCTGGCAGCGTGGCGGAGCTGACATGACAGCCAAACCGCTCAGAGGGATCTGATACAGACACAGAGATATATCACACAGATGAAGCGATAATTTCACAGCGATTAAGCCACACTCTGTAGGAGCCTTCATTAAAGTCTGCTGGGGAGAAGAAGCAAGCCCTCTTTATTTTTTTATTTTTTTCTTAAGAAGGCAGATATTAACTTTCTGAGCATGTTATCAGATTTGTTTTAAAGAGGGACCTTCCCCACTAGAACGTCTCAGACCCTTTGCCAGTCTCTGGCTGTCCTCAAACTGCAAGTCCACTGCCTGCCACAGATGCCGAGCTGTGGTCTGGGTAAGCCTGCAAGGGCACGGCCCAGCTGAGAAACTGGGTACAGCTCCACAAAGCCTCCCCCTTCAGAGCCACAGACACTGCGAGGAGACAAGAGTCTGGACCAAGATGCTGAACCTTGAACAGAGATGCTGACCCTCAGACTGAGATGCTGAACCTTGGACCGAGATGCAGATGCAGGACTTCCACCAGCTGATCCCATTCTCTCTGCTGTGAGTCCCCAGGCATGAAACCTAATTACTTGCTTGCAGCTACAAGTTTTACTTTTGCTGCCCACACTCTCCTGTCCTGGTTATAAAAGAGTAATTTCTTGGTAGCTCCTTAGAACCAGGCAGAAATAACCCTCCCGCGCAATGCTGCTGCTCACCAGTGCTGTCTCAGCAAGCTTCACCCTGAGAAAATGTCACCGTTTGATTGACACCACAGAAACACCCATTGCAATGTGTTTTGAGCAAAAACATCTGCACTTACTTGTAGAGCACAAGTCAGAGAGACAAGTCCCCCCTCCCCTCGGGGAGCATAGCGAGCAGGGCTCGCCCTGCCACCTGGCCACCCGCACCCAGGTCCCCTGGCACAGCAGCACCTGTGGGGACAGCCTGTACATCAGCTCACTACTGGGAAATGAGCTTGTCCTGATAAATTCAATAGCTCCTCACAACACTAAACGAACAGCTCCATGCAATGCCCCAGGGAGGCCAGTGCTGGGCAACTGAGGCAGGTTCCAAAGCTGGGAATGACTATGGCTACTGCCTGGCTTGTGTCCATGGGGAAAGAGGATGAATCCTCCTCTGGAGGAACAGGTACAGGTGACAGTGGCCTTGCTGCCTGGGAGGAGATGGCTAGGTCAGAGCTGGTCCCAGAAATGAGGTGGCTCCATGTGGTCCCACAGGAAGGATGGTAGTACAGACACCTTCATCCAGCACTGCAAGATGGACTTGGACCCTCACGCCTCCCCACCTAGGAGCTGAGTGGTCCAGACGTTCAGTGTGTCCCATCAGCAGGTCGGAGGACAGCTGCAGAAAGCAGACTGGCACTCGACCCAAGAGATCAAACTCATCTTCTCTGTTTCAGGGCAGAGTCAGGCACGTTTCATGTTGTGCTGGCACAACCTCCTCTGCATTGGCTCATCCTTCAGCACAGCTGGGAGCAAGAAAGCCACCACAGCAGGCAGGACGAACATGAGATCTTACAATTACATCCCAAGAAATCAGAGACCCGAAATACAGAGCCACAGTTAAATGCAGGCACGTTCATCTTCTGCAAGACAAATTGCTTTCAATAATCCAGAATTATTTCTCTCGGGCTTTTTAAAGACTTCTCAAACACATTAGGACAGCCAGGAGCACAGATGAACTATTTAGCTTCCGTGATAGGAAAATATTCTCTTCACACAGTCGGTACAACTTACAAGAAACCCAATGGGGAAATCTGTGCCATCTTCACACAGAGATGCATAGAAATTATTAATCTAAAGTTAACTATGATTTATTGTCCCACTCCAGGCAAAAGGTCCCAAACCTAAATAACGCTGCTGTGTCCAGGGATAATCAACGGAGTGAAAGAGCCTCCAAAAAACGATTGCACCTTCACCGGCTCTGCCCATCGCTGAGGACCAAATCCTGGCAGAATGGTCTCCTTATTAAAATGATGGGACTTGGGAGTTCAGGAGTTAATTGATAGCTGTGCTCTTGCCCCCTGGGTGACTTAGGTGATTCATCTAATCCCCTGGGACATTTTTCCCCTTCTGCCACACCAGGAAAGCAACACTCCCCTCCCACTGCTCCTCTGCTTTCTCTACTGCAAGATCCGCATCTGTGTAGTTCCTTTCAGATGGGGCTTTGCATTTGACACCTCATCACAACTTCATGGCTATATTTTGAAATGTTGTCAGTTTTTTTCTTTTTAAGCTGTGTAAGAAGGTTGAAATTTGGGATTTGGATGGTTTCATTCTAACAACTCAGTAAGCCATTAAAAAACCAACCCCCAAATAAAAACAAGGCACATCAATAATTTAACAAGAGTTTTTGGAGAGGTTCTATCACAGTGTGCTTTGGGTCACTTTTTCAGCCACAGGAGAGGAGCAGATGAGGCTGGAGGACAGACGTGATCCTCCAGACTTCTGAGTGGAGTGGGACAGAGGGATGCACCCCAGTGCAGCTGGAGCAGCGCTGGCTCCTGGTCCCCCTACTCCATTGAGTGTTCAAGCTCCAGTCGCATGGATTTGTCATGCTCAGCCAGCATTAAAATAAATGAGGACCAACCACCTCGGGCTGTGGGGTGATGAATGCGCAGCTGGCATGCCAAGATTTCAGTGGGTCACCGTTCTGTTTAAGCTCAACGCAATTATTTTAATTATTACCTGGATTTCAATTTCAATTGGCTGCCTAAGGACAGGTATTTATCTGCATGCAGTGATGCAAGAGAGCATTTCTGTGGGCGTGTTCAAGAGCTAACAAATACTTTTCCCCAGACCAGGGATGTTGACTTTCCTTTGTCTAGAGAAGGAGCTGGGAGGTTTTCTGTGGGCCCCTGGCACCTTCCCCCACCTCACCAGGCACCTCAGGCCAGAGCCACAAGGTACAGGGCAAATGTTTAACACAAGTTTCTCTAATATACAAACCAACTTCCCCAAATCCAACAGCAAGAACTAATTATAGCCTGTCCCCTACAAGAGAGCAAAAAACCCCATAGCTTAAAGAGCCCAGGATTTTTCCTTGCAGCTTCCCAAAGGGGAAGAGGTTAACAAGCAGAGTATTGCACTATTGGTTGTGGCAAAACACTCACCCGCTTGCAGGAGTGCTTTGATGCTCTTACCAGACAAATGCCAGCCAGCAAAATGATTAAAAATGCTAAGGCTGACAAAACTTAGGAAGCTTTGAAGAGCGTGTATCAGAAGAGCTTCCACCGCTCTGACACTGCCTGGGGCTCTGCAAATCCATTTCTTCCTACAATTGTGTTGAAGTACTAGTTTATCTCCCTTGCTAAGTAACCTGTATCAAAACGATCAGAGGAATATTTTTTTGAAGTTTCTGGTGACCCAGTTCAAAGCAACAATGTGAAATTTATTCGTCCAAGCCAGGCATATGATGCGGGGAGGCGACACTTCTCATCTGCATTGGGGCCTATAAATATCCTTATGCAAACTGCGGCCAGGCTCTTGTTAATGCCAACACGACCTGAAAATAATGTTAAATACCAAAGGGAAAGGGAAATTCAATTACTCTTATTTGATGCGGAGCAGGAGAGTGCCCTTTAGCAGTGTAGCGGTTTATGAACTGCAAGCATTGGGGTGATGGGGACGGCAGAGGGACCACATCTCACTGAGCTGGGACCGGGCACCCATGGGACCAGCATGCCACAGGGACCCTCCAGTTAGGATTCGCTCGCGTTTAATACTCTGTAGATGTCAAATAATCATTGCCAGCTTTTGAAGATAAAGAACCTAGGAGAGATTCTGCACCACTGTCTCCAAATAACTTGGAGGCTTTGCTCCTCTCACCAGGATGTGAGCTGCCTTTGGAGCCCCACCATATCCTGTAAATCCCCCTGGGTTAATGGGAGTTGGAAGTATGGAGCAAAGAGGGTTCAGGCTCACAAATGATTCACCCTCAGTAATAGCAAGCATGCGGCATGCGTTAATCCTCCCCCAGCACCCCTCTGAGGGTTCACAGGATGGAATTACAACCATCACCGAACTGTCACTGGTGCCAAACAGCTGTCAGAGCCCAGGCGAGCACTGGCTCCCTCCCTGAGCCGGCTGGGGATGGGGCTGCCTGTCCCACAGCTGCTACTGCAAAGATCAAAAAATGAGATCTAATTGAAAGCATGGTGATGCTAACCCCTGTGGAAAGCACTAGGAGAAGAAAGCTAGGCTTGCAGAGGCCCACATGCACATACCCAAGGACACTACCACAGGCGGTGTGGGGCAGGGAAGGTATTTCCAAGGGCTTCTTGGCCAGCATCACTTGAGAGCCTCCCTGCTTCCCCAGCACTGCTGGTAAAGATGGGCTGCACCACCCCATAAACCACAAGGTCACCAGTCCCTTAAGTTCTGTAGATGCCTCTGGACATGACCCCTACTGCCACTCAAAGAAAAGGAGGTCTACAACAGACTAGGACCACAGCTTTCCACTTGAGCAGCTGAAGCTCACCATGAGCCAGGGCTCAGTGCTCATGCTGGGCTGGCACATGAATGAGAGACATGGGAGCCCAGCCCTTCCCCTCTCAGGTCCACAGCCACCAACAAGGCTGTTCAGTAGTAGATCCAGCTCAGAGCATCCAAAAAGCACAGTAACTGGGATTAAACCCACACCTTGGCAACCATTAACCTCCACAAAGAGTGGATGAACAGACTCCCCTCACAGCCTTTATCCCAGATCATGCTTGATATCTTCTCCACTGATACACTCCATGCAAGCCGTCCTACCCAATTCAGGGAATAACTCAAAGGTATTGTCCCTTCATCCCACCTTTAAGACAGTTTTGTTGCTTTCCAAGGCAGATGTTATTCAGCAGCTCAATACAATCAGGAAAAGCAGTGGAGGAACGGCACCAGAGCCGTAACTGCTCATGATAAGAGACGAGCGTGCGGCGCAGCGAATATCTCTTTCCCATTAAACCTTTCTGAATGACTCTCATTTCCAATCCTGATGCACCCTATGGAAAAATATGATAGGTTGTTCCTCATCTCTCTAATGTACTTTAAATAGATGATGCTCCAGATGGTATTGACATTGCTAAACAAATTGTGAAACCCACATGCCAAAAATACTGTGGGTAAACATACTAAACCACCCTGTGCAACAAAAGAGGCTAAAAGAACTGCAATCATCATCAACTTTAAATGCTACTCACATCGCGGAACAGGGACCGGGCTTCAATTTTTGTTACTTTTAACAAAAATAAGATAGTACAATACTAATCAGAGATGAGGCTTATAACATGCTGCAGCCAGGGTCCGGGGGAAGAGCTGCCAGCTGCAGAGCCTTCCACCAGTACATGGATGGGACGGGTGCAGCTCAGGTCACCAAGAACAACATCAGTGACACTCACTGTGCTTTGTGGCTGGTTGAGAAGCTGGTGAGACCCAGATCTTAGCCAGGAAAAAAATACCCAACCAACCAACCAAATCCATTCATCAATGCAACTCCATCTTTCCTCAACTTGAGGTGGCAGAGAATCAGGCTGTGAGGAGACTAAGCACAGAACAGGGCATTCTCCCCACAATACCATTTCCCTTATCTCCTTAAGATCTTCCCAGATCTCCTTAAGAAATATGGTCAACTTTAGCATAAAAGAGGGAAATTGAGTTTCAAACAAGAACAGCTGCTTGTAGTTAACTTAAGAAAGAGCCACAGTGCACTCTTTGTGCTGTTAATGCTCGCAATAAAACCCTGCTCGGAGTACAAATGGTATTTGGAAAATTATTGGGAAGAGCAGCACTTAACCAAATCCTTGGGGAACCACCTCTACAAAATCCTCTCTGACGGCGTTCAGACAGACGGGAAAAACAGCAGCCCTCTCCCTCGGTGTCTCCAGGCACAAGTAGCATCAATAAGGCTTTGGGCAAAAACCGGTTGCCACTAAATACCTTCTCTGGCAGGGGAACAGGGTTGCTTCCCGCATGAAGAACAACTCCGACCTCAGAGGCAGCTGCTATTAAGCAGCTGAGCCTTTCTGAGACGAGCTCAGCTGTGGGAGCATGCAGTGAGCGGCACCCACAGCCACGTGTGCACACACACGGCCGAGCGCGAGAGGCAAAGGCTCCATGGCCACCCTGCCAGCACCCTCCTGGCACGGCTCCCCAGCACAATCCTCAGCTGAATCTCACTAATGCAGAAGGAAAAAAAATAAAAATTAAAGGGAATGGAAGAAACACTGCCATCCTTCACTCTGATTCTTCCCCCCTCCAAAAGCACCGGTGACTCCTACATGAATGATGGCGTGCAGGGCTGCAGTCCTGAAAATAAAGCACCACATAGAAAAACACCCATTTAATAACAAAAGCTGGGGTGGGGACCAAGATACCCTTGTAGAAAATCAAAGAAAAATGCTGAGGAGCAAAGGGACTGCCGGCTGCTGCGAGGAAATCTGTTGACGTGTGCAGTCCATTTATGCTGCCAGGATGCTGCCCGCTTCTCTGGGATGCTGTGTCCTGCTCCCCAAAACTGCCTGAGTCAGCTCCGTCACCCCCAGTGCAGGGAGGGGGGACGCTCAGCACTCTGATTACAAGTGGAGACAATGAGGATAAGAGGCTACAACCACGCCATTTCTGCATCACTAATGATGATTAGCATTTTAAGGGGCTGCTCCTAACCTTCCTACCAGCAGTTTCAGCCCAGCAAGGGCACTGGGATTTATGCCGTGTGTTGTAGCGTGGCTCGGCTGGCATTTATTACTGTTGTTACTATTAATTTGTTTTACCATAGCTGCAGAGAGAAGTGTGGAGGAGCTTCTGGAGCAGTTGCTTCACCGTGGGTGACAGCCCAGGGCTGTTGGTACCCTCCTCCTGTGCGGCACTCAGGACATTAAAGGGGTTACTGGGCTTTCCCAGCAACAAGGGTGTGTGGAATCTGGCAGCAGCTCCCTCCCAAAACACTGCTGACGCTCCCTCCCCTCGTGAAAGCCGGCTGCTGGGTCAGACAGATGTCACTGCGTCATTTACACTTGAGTCATGGAGACCAGAACAATTAATGACAGTTTATATTTTACTCCCATAAAGCACAGGTTCATCCCTTCAGGAGGATGCCAAGGGAAGAGGCCAATGGGGTCCAGGGCTTTGCACGGGCTGTCATCCCCCCGACCCCAGTGCGGTGTTGCAGGACTGGTGCAGTAGGGTACAGCTCTCTGGGGACACCCAGAAAGCACGGAGGAGAGCTGCACAGGCCACATCTCATCACCCCTTCACACAGCACCAGAGCTCT
The DNA here is from genome assembly GCA_013400055.1 of Nycticryphes semicollaris. Taxonomy (NCBI): domain Eukaryota; kingdom Metazoa; phylum Chordata; class Aves; order Charadriiformes; family Rostratulidae; genus Nycticryphes; species Nycticryphes semicollaris. The sequence continues at coordinate 665,827 of VXBJ01001320.1, read as the reverse complement.
GGTCTCACAAGCTTCTGGCCATGTCTACGAACTCCTGATGAAAACTCCCTCCCGAGCCACAGCCAAGACGTCTCCACCCCCAAGGTGGGTTACACACAGTTTATGAAACCAGCTGGTCTTTTATCCCACACTGAGTGTTAATGGCAATAAACAGCCCCCGCAATTTCCTCCCCTTTGCCTTTCTGCCAAGTGAAGCTGGCTCTTCTCTGTGCCCTGATCACACAAAGTCAGGATGAAAGAGGGATGCTCTTTAACCGTCATCCCTGAACCTCAGCATCACGCTGAAAGAGCCCTCGGTAACCAGCATGACAGCATGTTCCTATACCATCACTTCTAATTTAAACGCTCTGGACTGTGGTCATCTCCATCTCTGAAATACTAACAAGGCAAATGCACGTTAACTGAGGGCAGACCACATGGTGTGTGCTCCCACTCCGGAGATTTCGCTCCGAGGGGAAGGGAGATCACAGGAGTGCAACCAGATGTGGGGAAGGGGGGAGATGCCCTCGGGAAAGGGCTCCTTAGCTGGCACATGTGGGACAAGGTGGTGTTTAACAGGTGCCCAGCTGGGTCTGGAGGGTCAGTCAGCTTCTCGCCAGGCGACAAGGCTGAGCGCGTTAAGGCAAGCAACACTTGGAGTTATTCTGCCATCGCAGCAAGAGCCTGGGTGCTTTAATCACGGCGGCTGTGCAGCAGCTGGACTTGGCTGAACATGAGAGCAAGAGGGGGAATGGAAAAAGCAATTTGTGGAAAGCAAGAGCCTGATGACCTTGAGGTGCACAGAAAAGGTGTGGAAAGAAGCAGGAGACATGGAGCTGGGCCAGGACCTTTCTGATCAGTTTGTCCTTTTCCCTTACACAAACAGCACCATATCTTTGGGTGCAAAGGGAGGCAGGGACATCAAATTGGATTTTTTTTCTCCCAAAATTGCAGGGAGCATTGACATCCCCAAGGAAGAATGGCAGCAGCAAGCCCAGTCCAGGAAGCTGCATCTAAAGGCAGGGAAAGTCTGCTCCAAGATACCTCCTGCAGCCCTGAGCTCCAGGTCTGCCCCAGGAGACCTGCTGGTCTCCAGCAACAGGTCCTCCTTGCTCTCACACCTGGATCCATGGACACCCATGGATGTCATCCATCCTCCCTGTAAATCTGACCATGCTGGATGCCTGAGCTACAGCACCTCTGCAGTCAGTGCTGTTCCATGCAGGGAAAAACCAGGACCAAACCCACCATCATCAGTCTGAGATCTGCTTCCTCCCCTTTTTGCTGCCCAGCCTTTGCTCTTGTAGCAAATTACATTCCCATAAAAATAAATAAATTCTCATAAAAAATTAAATTCCCACACTGCAGTTTCCTCTACATACTGCTCAGCTCATCCAGCAGCAGGTCCAAGCCCCAGCTCCATCACCACTGCTTGTGTTTTCCTACCACACTCTTGCTCTTGGGCTGCCCATTTCCAGCCCAGCCCTGCCTGGGGGTTGGAAGGGTAAAGAAGGGACTAGTTTTAAAAAACACAGAAGTATGCAACAAACGAACTGCCAGAGTGAGAAGACAGTGAGAGGTGGGAGAGAGACTCAACGTAGGACAGAATAAAAGCATTTATTTTCCTCTCCTGGCTATGTGGTTCACAGCCAGCTGGAGGGTCCTGAAGACTTAAAAAAAAAAAACCACCTAAACACCCCACCAAAACAAACAACACACACCCCACCCTCCCAGCTTTGGTCTCTCTGTTGTTCACTTGGGTACAAAGCTAAGATTTTTCTAGAAACTTTTGGGCAACTGAGTTATTCACGACCTGGATTCACATGCCCAGCCAAGCTCTACTTCAGTCTGAGATCCAGGCACACTTGCACATTTCCAGCTGAATCCAAACAGCTGAGGCATCAAAACTATCACCACCTCCTAAAAATTCTGAAATACCTGCTCCTCTAACAGGCAGCAACTGATCAGGCATCTGCTGGCTGTGAGGATGAAGCGCCCTCCAACAGACAGCGTCCTGGCACACACATCCAAGGTTCTGGATGGGTGGGCAACCAGCTTGCTTCAACCTCATGGCCCACCATCCAGCAGAAATGCTGGCTCCTACCTCACCCCAGAGCCAGGTCCCTCTCCAGTCGCCCACCCCGCAGTGTGTACCCACCACACGCAATGCTAGGAACACATCAGGCTCCCCGCAGGCAGCCAAGAGAGAACGGGTAGAGCTATAAAAAGCCCGAGATTCCCATTATTTCCTCTTCCATGACAGCTCCTCCCGCAAAGTGCTGGCTGGTGTTCAGGAATCTGTCACGGCAAACAGCGGGCTGGAAATAAGTTTCCTAATTGCCATATGTTAACAGATACACACGTAACCAGCCTGTGAGGCTTCAGCTGTAGGAGGTTTCCCCCCAGCCCATCCAAGCTGGTGGCATCCCTTCTCCCTCCCAGGGCAGGGGGCTTTGCTCTGCAAAGCAACAACCCCTCGGCCACGAGATGAACCAAGAATCTCAAATTCCACTTTACAAGGAAGGTACGTTGCTACTGTTTGCAGTAGTGGCCTAAAGCTTTAAAATACAGTTCCTACAACTTCAGAACTCAGTGAGGTGGGGCAGGGTTATGTCCAGAAAGTTAAGAGGTTTCATTTGCTGTTGTTTTGAGACTGTGTCATGGTCGAAGAGACCCAGCTAAGCTGAGCACGGCAGGCTGGACAATTACTTCAGGCAGCTTTCCAGCAGGAGAAGTGGTGAAGCCAGCCCACTCACCTCATCTTGGCCAAATTACGGGCAAATCTTGACAGCCCACCTGCCCACAGGTACTCATGGCAACCCAGGGACCTCCAAACTTGCTGCTCCATTTCTCTGTTACAGACAGGGAATGGAAGGACCAAACCATTTGCAGGAGATTTGCTCAAGGTCACGGTGCTGTTGCACTGCCAGGTATGTGTCCTAGGATAGGACATCACCCACGGGGCCACCTCCTCCTGTCCCGTCCCCTGCAGTGTGGGTGGATGATGGCTCAGCCCCACTGCTGAGCATCTCCCATGGCAGGAGGGGTAGGACAGGACAGGACAGGCCACACGATACAGGGGCTGTGAAAACAAATAGACCATTTTTCTAAAACAAATTGGTTTTCAACAGAACAGGGCATCATTCAAAATAAGCAAATAAAAGCAGCAGCAGCTGGTTTAACGAAATATATAGTGACTTATTTTCAGATTAGATATGGATGCCAAGCTCGGATGTGAATGCTGAGCGCCGTGCCCTGCAATTAACCACAGCCAGCCTCGGAGAGAAGTCTCCGCCAGGCAGCAACTGCTTGATGCGGACCAGCGGTCCATCAGCCTACAGCAAATCTGAGGAGACAGCAATGGTTTTGTTTTTATTTTTAAGATGCTAACAAATTTTACCCTTTCCACACCCACTCATGGTTTGAAGCTTCAAACAGTGCTGAAGAGAGGAAGCACAGCAACCACCGGTCCCTTCCGTAATAAAATATATAAAGCCCAGGCACCCTGGGGCTTTGCAATGTGTCCCAACTCCACCTGACTCCCAGAGCATGATCCACCCCATCGCACTTATGTACACCTCCCATGCTCACACAGGGTTTGTGGCTCTGCAGCCTCTGGGCTCTGCTGAGCTCAATGGTGTGAGCAGCTTCACCTCCCTCCCCGCATCCCTTCCCCATCTCAAGCAGTGCCATTTCTTCAAGAGAAAGTACCGGGAGACGCACAGATCTGCCCGTCTCCCCTGCTACACACCTGCCTTGGCAAGGTCATTATAAAATGGAAAGCACAGGACTTAATGGGGTGGGTGGTGGTGGGACAGGGAAAAAAGCCCATCAGGGGAGAGAAGCCAGGAGTTACTGGCACTTGCCTGTCCCCAGCAGCTCCCTCAGGCTCATCATGCTCACCCATTGACTCAGAAGCAGGATGAGAAATAAAACACAAACAATGAATAAATAAAGGACCTTAAAGAGTAATCTCACACAAGGCAGACCCCCTGGGGAAAGGGAAGGCTGCCACCTCCAGCAGCCTCAAGGGCAGCTAAGGATGTCCCTGCTGCCCCAGTGAGATAGAGCAGGGCTGGAGAGGCAGAGCTGAGCTCGGGGCACGTTCCCCACCCTCTCCTTCCCTGCACTGTGACCTTCCTGTCACTCCTCATCAGCGTCGCGTTGCTGGACTTGGGGAAGAAACTGCAGCAGATAAACTTTCCAGCATGTAAACAACAGAGCAAGAAGAGCTTGGGGCGAGAGGGAAAGGCAGCCTCCTGATCTGCCAGGCTTCCCAGGGAGCCCAGGGAACTGAGGACATGCCACTGCGGGTTAGCAGAAGGGATGCTCGCAGACAGACATCACCCATGTCCCACCCACACACAAGGAGAGGCAACAGGAGGCGAGTCACATCCCAGCACCAGTCCTCCAGCTCTGGACCACCAGCTGAAAGGGACCACACTTCACTAGGACANAAAAAAAAAGAAAAAAAAGGAAGAATGCAGTGAAAGAATCGGAGCCGATACAAATAAGATGCTCTAGAAGCCAGCAAAACAAATAACATCCATTGTTTGTGCAGCAAGCTGGAATAATAACATTTGCTCGCCCAGCCTCACTTGTCGCCCCTCTCACTATTGTACCTCCGCAAAGCTCCGGCGAGGCATGGAGGCAGGCTGCTATTGTCACTGGAGTGGGCTGAATGCTATTCACAAAATTCAGCAAATTGGGGCTATTTTGGGATTTACTAGGCATTTGCAAACAACTCCAGTTGGTATTTGAAAACATGCACTGAGTACCACAAGCCAACAGAAATGACAGCCCATGGGCTGTTATCCAAGGAGCATCCGATAGTGTCAGTCTGCCTTCGAGCTTCCGAACCGGCCACGCAACTGCAGCACGTAAAGGTCACCAAAAAGACCAGAGTAAGGCTTGCAGATCAAAATTTTTGGTTCAAAGCTTATAAAAAGCTCCAGTATGGCAGAAGAGAACCTCAAAGCTCCTGGTTGTAAAAATATGACCCTTTCCATCTAATAGCTGGGCCGCTGCACCTTTCCCTCTGTCCCTCTCCTGAGATGTGCAGAGCCCAGTCACCAAGTTCCCACGTGGCTGGATCCATAGCCAGACTCAAGCACTCTAAGACCTCAGTTTCCCCACCTGTAAAAATATGATTATATCAGATCTCGCCAGTAGCACTTGCTACACAAATGAGCTAGGGCCCAATTGAAAGCCCAGCAGCTCCACAGGAAATCTTCACCTCAACTTTCACGGAGTTTGGGCTGGGTGCTGAAGCGTGGCCAGCAGTGCCAGGACAGAGTCCGGGCTTTCATGGATGGAGCTTGCCTGTAGGAGGTGGTACTCCCGAGGAATATTCATCTATTTCCTACCCCTTGTGTCTAAAGGGGGACCTTTCATAGAATAATTCCAGTATTTCTGAAAGGAAGAATGTCTGTAAAGGCCAGCTGTGACAAAACATTGGAAGCTGTGAGGATAAAGGCAGAAAACACACTGGGAAAAACAACCCTGCCCCAGTCTCCTGAAGAAGGGCTTGGCAAGCACCACATCCCAGCGCCTGTACCCCAAGGGCCAGGGGTTCAGGCATCCCCCTGCAGCCGTGCCAGTGACCTGCTACCTCCCGCCTTATGCCGGCACGAGGGCTTTCCTGAGCACACACGGGGATCTGCTACGATCTCTGCTGTGACTGGGATGCTGCTCTGAGGACTGTGAGGAGCAAATCTGACATCCAAATCCTGTGTGATTCCGTCAACAGCAGAGCGCTAACAAGAATCTTCCAGGGCAAATAACATAGTTCATGGAAGCTGTTATCTGCTCCACTGGAGTATCAGGGCTGAACCAGCTCCTTCGGCTGCCTCAGGATGCAGCTGATCCCCGGGAAAGCCGTGCAGACAGCAGTTGGTGGGACCGCAGCAATGGAATTGGCTTGTAGCGGGAAGAAATCTCCCCACGGAAAACCGCACCTGGGAAAGCCCCAACTGAGCACCCACTGCAAAATGCCCACCCCAGGGGTGCCAGGGTGGGTGCTGTTGTTAAAAGGGAATGTATGCCAGCCCTGAGACCTTTACTAGAGTAAAGGCTGTTTCAGTCCCTTGCTGCCTCCAATGCACCACTACAAGAGATGCGTCGTGTTAAAGAGATAACAGTGGTGCCAGGCACTCTCCTGGGGAAGGGCACAACATCTCTGTCACCTGTTAACACTGAAGTGTCACTCCTTGAGAGAGCACAGCCAAGAGGGAGTCACACAGAGCGTGTGTGCATGCAGCAAAGCACGCTGCTGCTGTGAGGGAGAAAGGAATGAGCCCCTGTTTCGAGGGCAGGCAGGCACAGGGCAGACTCGCCCAGGACTGGCGTCATTGGCTGCGCCGTTCACTCGGCTCTTTCCCCCTGCAAAGCCGACGGCTGCAGAGTGACACAGACTGCCTGATGTGGAGAGAACAAATTATTCATGAAAAACACAATTGTTAAGCCGTGTGGCAGCGCGTGCAGAATGAGAGGCAGACGGGAGAGGAACTCAGACCTGGCATCGCCAGCGAGGCCGCTCTGCCTGGCAAACTGATCAGCGAAACGCGTTAGCTGGAAGAGATGAAAGATTAAAAATGTCACCCCGAGTACAGCATCTCCTATAATACCCTTTCAGGTTACAATCCAAGGAGCTGCCTGACACGTCAAGTCAAACCTGCAAAACAAAACTGCCTCAGAAGAGTAAACCTGTCACTTCGGCACGCTCTGCCTTCAGATCCAAATTTGTTTAGAGATGCAAGAAGGCTTTTCCAAGGCGTGCTGGGCCAACGGTAACCAGCCAGTCATGCAGGGCTATCAGAAGACCGCTCAGTGCAGCTGTGGGCAGTCGTGCAGGTCCTCCAGACCTTGGAGCTATTCTGAGTCCAGCCACTGACGCTGGCTTCTATATGGCTGGGAGATGGACCCGGCTGCATCTCGCTCCTCTGCCATCATGGCCAGCATCTTGCAGATGGGTGCAAATTGATTTGTCAGAGCATACTTGCTCCTCACTGCCTTCCCACCAGAGAGGACCACTGATCTCTCATACCCTGCTGACTCCATCAAACCCCTGCAGGGTCCATCACAGCATTTCAGCATCACACACGAGTCTGTGTAGTGCTTCGGTCAACTCAGCACCCCTTTGACAGCCACAGCTCCCACAGTGACACCCTAAATGCTCCCCTGGTAGCAGTGTGGGCGCACCCCCATGCACACACACCATCTCTTGTTTTGCACGGTTCTGCAATCCTCTACCCTCACCCGCACACTGGGCATCCACACAACGCTGTGCCACCGTCAGTCGGGTGGAGTAAAACCTCCACGCACACCATCCATCAGCTGTAAAAGCTCCCAGTCACCAAACAGCCTAGCAATTATCAGGCACAAGGCTGGAATTCCTGATTGATTCCAGGGCACCCAAAGGTCTGATAGATGGAGCACAGAAATGCTATCTAAAACGAGAGGAACAGACCAGTGCCAGCAGATTAAATGCTGGAATTGGGAAAGAAACTGTTTTCCTTGCTGTGCTCTTTGAAGGACAAATGGTACAGTGACTCCAAAACCACAGTGTTGCAGTGCAGAGACCATGAAAAGCAGCTTAGGTTAAGCAACGCTCAGAGCTTCGAAATTTATTGTCCTTTCCAGGTATTTCCAAGGGCTGGAAATTTTCAGTCACTTATGAATTTATCCTCAGAGTAGAGAACAAGGAAGAGCTTTATCCTCCAGGGCCCCTTTATATATTTAGAAACATGTCCAAGTTTGCCTGGGAGGCAGTAGCAAGGCCAGGACCCAAGCCATGGCTCCCCAGCACAACACTGTGACCAAAGGCCAGGCGGTCCTCGTTTAATGGGGTTATCCCCACTCTCTGCTTAATGGGTTTATCACCCATTATCACTACAGCCACAATTTTACCTCCCTCAGTTCTGAGTAAGGTGCCAGCTCTCAAACCACAGCCAGGGCTGTGAAATTGCCACCACCGGCACGTGAACAGCTTCCCCTCTTTCAATATCCAGCAACAAAGGAGCATCTGCAGCATCCTCAGGTTCAAAAGAGCTCCCAGACACTGTCATACTATCAATCAACCCAACAAACAGCTCACTGAACTGCAGCAAGGGCATTATCCATGGAACAGCACATCGCAAATATCATAAATCTCTGCATAACGACTGAGGAAGAGGGGCTGGGACCCACATCACTTAATACCAAGCGGGTAGGAGCTGCTCTTGGGGAGGTTTTGCCTTTGCAGGCTGCCCTGGGGTTAGACCTGTCCCCAGGGAGCGACACATGCTGTGCAGAGAAATAGAAACATTTTCTATTTCACCTTTGGGGACCAGAGAACTCATTCTGTGCAACTGGGTGCGTCTTTCCCCCTCAGACCTGTCTGCCAGCGCTGCAAAGCCCTGTCCCCAGGGACAGTGGGGAGGTCCAGGGGGCAATCTGGCATCTTTTCAGCAGTCCAATGTTGTGCACAACAGGTGTGAAAACAAGGTCAAGGAAGCGAGAAACCAAACAAGCCCTGCAGCACATGTCACATCATTCTCCATGCCCCATGGCCAGACACAGTGCTGGGATAAGATTGATGCAGCTGCAGAGCCCGCTCCTTACCACAGCCCCCGTCACCGAAAGGTGGAGGTCTCTGGACACCACACCTGGACCTGATGCACAGTCACTAGCTCCTCAAAAGCCTTTGGGTTTCCAGCTGGCCATCAGCAGTGTCTAGCAGTATGGAGTATCTTGATGCACATCAGAGAGGCTCCATGGTCACCAAAAGATGCTTTTTTTCTCCTCTGGGCCCTGCAACAGCAGCTCTCCACCTCATCTGTGCAGCTTCCATGAGGGCACGCTGCTAATGTGTCCCCAGTGCTCTGGTTTGGAGATTTGCCACAATTTTGAGTGGAGGATGATTTGGTTTTACTCATTTGCCTGGAAATTGCATTTAATTTGGACAAATTAAGATAGAACAGAAAAACTCTGATGGAATTACATGAAGAGAAAACACAGTTAGGAAGGTTTATAAAAGGTACTGGCAAAGGAATGAAAGAAAACCACACTTCACCTCCAGCAATGAAAGCTGCCTCTTCTTCTGCCACACTTACTTGCACTCATTTCCTGTCCTAAGTCCTTTATGTGGCCTTCTTCCCCAGAATAGTTTTCCTTTCTTCCCCACCCAGGACATAATCTGGCCCTACAAGCAGGCAATACCCCTTGGATGCACTCATTATTAAGCAGTGCGGCTTCACTCCCTTGGATGCAAACAGAAGTTTGTTAGGACAGATGTCATCCCCTTGGTCCACCACTGCCTGACTCCTTGTTTTAATAAATAGTGAAATTGTCTTTATCCCCATGGACACGAGGATGCTTAAAAGCTGCTGAGGAGGGATGGTCCCATTCTCTTCCCCCTCTTCCAATGCCATTCTCCATGTGTCAGCTCCTCCAAGAGATGATCCAGTACGCTTGCTGGAAGAAAACCATCCACGCAAAACAAATCAAGAGGTATCTCCATTCAGTGAGTCCAGGCAGCTCAGGGAAGGGTTACATCAGGGTGAGGAGGGCTTGGAGTAGCCAGCCTGTAGTTAGTGCTTACTGGCAAGTACCAGCAGGTTTAGCTGTTTGCAAAATGAACACCTCTGTGAGGCAAGTGGAGGTAAATGATGAATGTATGCAACCCATTGCTGGCTCCTGGCTGAGGCCAGACAGAAGCGCCTGGGATGACTGACCTGCCAGAGCTGTGCTCAGCTTATGAAAAGCCCAGTTGCCTCCTCCCCAGCTGCACAACTGGCACTGTCCCAGGCTCTGCTGGAGGCAGGAGGTGGGCAGAGGGGCCACCCCAACAGCTGTGGAAAGTTCTCAGTCCCTCTGCACTCAGACCCATAGCACAGGGCAGCAACACGGCTCCGTGGATACAGCTCCCAGTCATGCCCAGCAGAAGACTTCTAAAGCTTGCCAGAGACCAGCTCCCCAGAGGGGATTTGCAGTGCTCTCATTCAGCTCCAGCATGTCAGGTGCTGTGTGGGCAAGGAGACAGACTCAGCACAAGGAAAAACCCACGTTTGGAGAGGGGCAATGCTGAGGGATGCCTGCTGGGAGGGAAATGCTGAGCACACACACACATAAGGGGCTGAGGGAGAGGTAAGGGCCATCCCTTCTCCATCTCCATCCAAGCTCTCCAGGGAGACCTGAAGAACAAGGGTAAAGTGGATTATGCACCCTTTGACGAGGGAAAATTTCCATGCTGAGGGGCAGCCGAGATAATATGAGAGAAAACTGCAAACGGATGAACTGCTGGGAGAGAAGAGGCTGAGGAGTGACAAAATAGAGCAGAACTGAAGATATGGGGAGAGCTTCAAGATGAGGCTGCCTCTGGATCCGCACTCTTGTCCTGGCCTTCTTCTCCATGACTGCGACATCCCTCTTCCTTCTACCATCCTCCTACAGCCTCTCCTCAAACGCCTGCAGGTCAAAAAGAAAAGCCCCAAAGGCCTCCATTTGAGGAGAAGATGGTGATGCTTGGCTCTTCCCAAACTCCTGCAGCTCCAGCAGATTTCAGCCATTTGCTCTACAAATCACCACATTTTAGGGTTACCGACTTCCAGCTCTGACACAGCAGTGGAAGCCTCCTGAGCAGCCTGGTCCAGGCTCTGCTTCCCCACAGCCAGCCCAAAGCTGCCACCGCGTCCCTCTCCATGCAGCACCCACCTGCTCCTCTGCTCTCCCTGCAAAACCTTGCCCAAAAAAGAACAATACTTGAGAGCGATCGCCTGCCTCCAGACGTAAGTGAGCACTCTTCTGAGCACCCTAGTTAGCAGGCAATGCCCCTGACATGCACTCAAGCAGTTACATTTGTTTTTACTGTGTGGAACACAAATATATTCCATGAAAAATTGACTTTTTAGCCAAAAAACAGAAAAGAGACAGAAGTAATGAATTCACTCACTCTCAGCTGCCCAAACATTTAACCAAATGTAACTTGCCCATGCTGCCTCCTGCAGGATGCTGGGGAGTGTCAGACCCAACTTTGGGGAGAGAAGGGGGTCCTGAACCCTGCACCAGTACGGGTACCAGTGCTCCCTGCCATGGCATTGGCATTCACAACAGTCAAACAACTCCACCTCTTTCCTTTCTAACCCAGTGCAGGAAGCAAACCAGTGGAGGGAGGAAGGAAGGGCTGACGCTGGGGACTTGGGAGGTAAGCAGCACTTAGAGTGCTTAGGTGTGGGGAAAAAAGACACTTACTGTAAGGACACATCCTTCCATGAGAGAATACACGTCCATACATGCAAGTACGTTTATTTCTAAAGACAATATGGGGGACTCTTCCAGCACTGCTCAGCCCTCAGGCTTGCAAGCCCTCAGACTACCTGGAGGCACCCTACCTGGATGAAGCAGAGCCTGGATGGGGTGGCCAGGCATGCACAGGATTTTGTTTTAGAAGCAGGAAAGCAAACACTGAAGAACACCAGGCTGAGCTGCAGATTGTTGAAGGGACTAGTTCGGGGCACAAGCCTGACGTTCTGGTCCAGCTGCTCAGGAGGCAGCTGACTTGGAGAACTCCAAGTCTTCACTCCTGACACCAAGGTTTGGATCTCAGCTCTGCCAGATTCTTAGTTATTCTTCTGCATTCATACACAAATTAACTCCCTGATGGCCAGGGTGCCATCCCAATTTCGATGCTTCAGGGAAAAAGCAGCCAAGGGAGCTGTCAAAGTCTATGAGGTGTTGGCTGATGGCTCTCCCATTCACAGAGTAGAAAGGGACATGGGTGATGTGTGGGCAGCAATATGGCTTGCTGTCACCCCTTGCATCGGTCACAATGCCAGGATGCCATGGCTCAGCCATGCCTTGCACTCAAGCCCAAGCAGACTAACTTCTCCTTGCCAGTCTCCACTCCTGTCCATCCTTCGCAGAGCACCTGATGACATTAAGCATCCAGACGCTCTTTTCCCTCTCCAAATTTAGCTCTTTTCATGGGTTGGTGTCCATCTGAACCCTTCCCAAATGGCAGAGCTGCCTCCCCATTAACTGTCTGTCACCGAGCGGCTCCTCGCTCCCCGAACCAGCTGCACGCCGTCGCTAACTGCCGAGCTCAGCCATGCGCAGACGCCAGGCACTCCCCAGTCAAGCTGCTGACGGACACCGGGCTTCACTTGTTTATAGCTCAACTGCAGATTTAGGACGACTGAGCCGGCCGTTAGCTGCTCAGCCTTTCCACACCCGTCTGTATTTCGACATTACAAAGCATGTTTAACTCCATGAACGCTCCCAGAATATTCCTGCTGACAATTCTCCCCTCCTGCCTGCCTGTGCTGGATACTTGCACTGCAGCCGCATTTTCCAGCTGGTTTTGGGGGGGTTGGGTTTTTTTATGACTTACAGACTCCTACCACTTTTCCAGCCGAGCTGTATATTCCAGGCAAGGAATTTAAGATTAATAATATGAGGCTGGGTTTTCTCAGTTGTCTTTTTTAGACCAACAGCCTTCAGCCCATCTTCCAGGGCACTACTCACTGCAAAGGCAATATTTGCCTGGTGCTCAGGGAATCCCCAAAGGGCTGGAGCTCAGTGGTGCCAAAGGCTACAAAAGCACAAAATGAAAAAAAAAAACCAAAACACAAACCAAACACCCAGAGGTGGGTGAGCAAACCTGACAGCATTTTACATCACCGCGTGCCTCTCGCAGGCCACGCCGCGATGTACGTGCACGTGCAGCACGACTTCCACCCCAAGCCATCTGCTCTTCAGGTTAGGCACCTCTTGGCGGAAAGACTGCTCTCGTTTGTCCTCTTCTCCTGCAATGGCAGAATGTGGGCTTGCCATAACAAGTGTAATCAAAATATTCCCACGCATAATAGCTGAAAGCATTATGTAGGGATATTTTTCAAATCTCAATTAGAAACAAACTATTCTCTAGTCTCAGTTTTGCTTCGGTCTCAGATTGGCAGGGATGTGGTATTTTAATTTCTATAAAAGAAAGGACAAATCTCTGCATAAAGAGAAAGGAAAAAGGCAGACATACTTAAAACCAAGGCGATAAAAGGGAGAAAATCCAGCACAACAGCCCCAAACAGAACTAGCAGAGCACAATGAGGAAAAAAAAAATAGTACCAACCATTTTTCTTGCTAATTTGCTTAAAAGATTGAGAGAACATCCCTAAAACTGCAACAACCATGGTTCCTTAGAGGACAAGGAAACCTTCGGGCACAGCTGCCTGGAGACAAGCAAAGAGTGTTCATTCTGCTTACGGGTGGTACTCGTACTGTGGTGACTTGGTGCTGTGACGGTACCCAGAGCCATGCTGTGCCAGGCAGAGTCCAAATACACACACACACACGGGTGGGAAAGAGTTCCCCACCTGGAGACCTTCCAGCCTTATGAGACAAAGGCAGGCCCGGCACTCCCATCCACTGGAGACATTAGGCCTTAATTAGGAAACAGTTAAGCTGGAATTCTGCAAGGCAATCACTCCATTTCAGGGAAGGGTCTGACCTCACCTCCACCCTGCTCTCTTCAAAAACGTTTCTGAGTTAAATGGATGAATGCATTAAGCTGACAATTTAAATCACCAGCACCCACACAGAGGCAGAGGGAAGATGGGGACTCAGACTTATGGCTCCCATTCCATCCCTTCCTTCTCCCATGGCATCTGTGCATCAGAAGACCTCAGATCCAGGTAGGACTCTACATGAAATAGCCTCATCACTGTGGAAGATCCGGGACAAACGCTCTCCTTGATTTGGCAAATACAAGCTACCGATTTTAAAAGCCATTCCGACACTTATACCTTTCTGACTGAATGCTGCTCAGATGAAGATGTGCCAGACCAGCCACCTGGGAAGCTGGAGGCTTTGCCCATGCTATGTGCAGTAGAGCATGCAGCAATCCCACCAGGCACCCCAGTACCACTGTGGGATTGCAGGGGAGGGGGATAACGGGGTGCCATCGTCTCTTTTCCAATGGGTGTGCCAGGTTTTACCACCCTGCCAGTGTCATAACCATAAGTTATTTTAATTGACATCCAGGTTTTGTGGCCACTGACTGCTGGGCTTGGAGCTGAGGCAACCATTTTAGGGGTGCAGAAATTGCTTCCCAAGCACAACACTGAAAAAATCACGTGGAGGGATGCAGGGAAGTGTGGACACTGCATCTGAGACAGCCCAAGGCAGCAGGAGTGTTTTCAGCCCATCTGACCATGATCGGAGCATCCTGAATGCCTTATTAGAGGGGAAACGGATCGAGAAATCGTTCCTGGCAGAAGCCAAGCTCAAGGTCTCTGGGCCACACTGCTCAGCAGCAACTCAGGTGTTAGGTGAGCAGATTACTCCATTTTCTTCGGAGGCTGGCAAAAGACCTGTTTTCATCTACATTGGACCCAACAGGAGTGTCAGGTTGTTAAAATCATGTGTGAAGGTGGGTAGAATCTGGTAGCATGCCAATTAATGGTGCAGCATGAGCAACTTTTGGGGTGGATTTACTGAAATGCAAAACATATTCTTGGCACGAAAGCCTCACCCCTTTCAGAGATCTCTGAGCTTTGGTGCTTGCAAAGTAGCACCCAGGCTCTTGGCTCCATGATGTTGCCAACAGGCTGGTGTTTGAAAAGCTGATGTGTAAAACTCTCTGGGTTCTACCGAAATCTAAAGAGTTGTTTCTCCTTCCCTGTGTCTGCCTCTGATGACAGATTATTATACTTCACATAGCACTTTGTGATGTTTGGGTGATTTGAACATAATCAGGCTTAAATGCAGGCAATCAAAGAGAATATGCATTTCACAGACACTGATTTCCACACACTGACTACTAAATTGTCACAACTTACTACTTTTATCCCAAAAGATGGAAATGGAGAGGTCAAGATCTTTTAATAGACAGAATGGGTAAAATGCATGAAAAACTGCTGCCTGTTTAAGAAACTGTTTAATTTTTAAAGGAAAAGGCTTTAAAAAGCAATAATGAAGTGAAAGGCAAGAAGAAGCGCTGAAGATGTGTACGTACATTCTTATGGCTAAAATTCCCATTATAGCAGTGGGCTTATTCTCATCTCTCCCGTTCATCATCCTCACATAAGTTAGAAAAATATATCCTCACATATATTAGAAAAATATATATTTTATATCCAAACAGTTTGATAGAGTTGAAAACGCAAAGTAGCTATTGGGCTCAGTTACTAAGGCAGGTGTAATGAAAGATGCTCCTCCTTCCTGTCAATCATATTTTGCAGAGCTCAGTAAAACAGGAGATACCTGCTTGTGAGGTTCTCTACAGAGAGTTATTGCCAGGTGGTCTTAGCCCATGGTGTGCTTGTAAAGCAGGAATGGGAAAGTTTGAACGCATCTTTCAAGAAAACCAGAGATTGCTGCAGAGGAAGTGGCCTGGAGTCCCACATCCTTCAAATGCTCTAGAGAAAGACCCAATTCTCATCTTCTCAGCCTGAAAGACTGCAACTACGTATCTTACAAAAATTCATATGCAAGAAGGGTAATAATTTTCCTGGCCTCACTAATTATTGCCTTAAATCTTCCCAAAGCAAGAAATAGAACAGCATTGGTCATTTATCTTCTCCTCAGCTCAATTTACAGATACTCACATTGATCTTGAAAGCCTCCATCACTCAAGTAAACCCACTGTCACAAGGGCAACACTACACAAGTGAGAATTATCACAGCTACTGCAGAAGTGGAGCTACTGTTCTTATTCATAACAAGCTTCCCCTTTTTCATTTTTTTGTTTCTCACTAAATTTCTTCTTCTGACAGCATCTTCAAGCAACAAGTCCAACGAGTTAGCTACAAACTGCAGTGAAAAGCTTTCCTTTAGCTTGTAGGAGACCTGTTGCCTTTTAATTATGCCAGGTGCCCTCTGCTTTTGCTTTCGGAGCAGGGGCTAACGGGACCAGCAAACGGTCTCTTTCAGCTCATTAATGGTTCTACCTTATTGTCTCTTTGATTTTCAGAACTCAATAATCTTAATCTGTTTCATCTAAATTTTTAAACTGGAAAAAGAGCGATCTGGGGAATTAGTCTAATTTCAAGCCTTACTAAAACAGTGGAACAAACATTAAGAGGAAAGCCTAAAAGGATAATAGAATTGAACAATGAGCACCAATATAATGAGACGAACTTGATTGCTTTCTTTTATAAAATTACAAAATCAGTGATCAGAGGAAAGAGGTAGACACCACATTCAGTTTTTTGTGGAGCTTTCATACAGCATCTCAAACCCTTGTTCTCAAAAATAAATTACTGTTGTTTGCAGTAAGAGTACTGTTACTTTAGCTGAAAGACCAGAAACAAAGACCACTGGGTCACTGTACAGAGCAGAATCCTATTAATTAACCCTTTATAAATAATTAGCAGAGGTTATGAGCGCAGCATGGAAATGAGCAGTATGCATTACAGATGGTTAGCAACACCTCAGCAGAGTAAGTTCCAGATGATAATAAGATCTGGCTGCGGGCGACCCGTTGACCCCTCCACTGTGAGACAGCAATGAATCATTCATCCTCCCGTTATAACAACAAAACCACAATACAAAAACGCATCCAGGCAAAGGACCAAATCAGAGAGGGATGCAGCGAATGCATTCCCGTGATGAGGTACCGTTTTTCCTTGACTTGAGCAGGAAGAGAAGGAGGGGGGGAAGCCACCACCTGTGAGACCAGTGTTTCTAACCCACAAGTTACTTGGAACATCAGAAAGGCTGAAGTTGTAGTAAAAAAGAAAATCTTAATTTGAAATGTGCTTAATTAGGTAATGTACATGGGAAAGGACTACATAATGGGACTTGCTGCACTTTAATGCTTGCGGTGATTGAGAAGTGAATGTAACAAACTAATTAGGAGATTACAGTAAGGCAAGACAGCAAAAATCCCACTTCAGTAGCAGACTGAATGTGCAGAGGAAGCCTGTCAGGGAGCAGAAAAATTCCTCTTTACCATGGATCAGGTGTGGCAGCTCTTGGTATGTTCCAGATTCTGCACAATTAAATTTTACAACTTACTTTTCTTTTTATTTACTTTTTTTTTAATTGTCCTTCTTTAATACAGTAATAGAAATCTTAAATAAACCTCTGTGCCTAAAGAGCAGACACCGTGCAACAGTCCACTGGGGGAAATGCTCTGAGTCCATCGGACACCCCACCTGAAAGGCCAGGTGACCCCCACACTGGTGTGACTCCTGTGTCCTGGAGGTACATGCAAAATTTACCAGAAAAAACAACCAGATTGATTCCTTCGCATCTCTAACCTGTTGTCCTACACATGTTACTGCCATCAGTTTGGAAGTTCTCATGCTCCTGTTTCGCTTCCCTGCACTGACTGCTGTTTTGCCTACTCTGCTGAGTGCAGTCCAGCACAGTGCGGTGTTACCAGCTCCACATCAGCCTCCCCAGAAACAGCATCTTGACAGCAGTCAGCACAGCCCACCCTGCCAGCGCTGATCGGTGCTCTCTGCCGCTCTAGCTGAATGGCTGGGTTATTTCCTACAACTGTGAAAAAAGCTGGTTTAACAAATCATGTATTATTTTAGCTCTGGCACATGAAATCCGCACAAGACCTATAAAGTAAGTTGGAGACGTGCTGTTCTCCTGATGACTTCAACAAAGTCATCTGTAACACTCCCTCCTCCAGCTCAGCTCGGCTGTAAGTCAGGAGTGGGTGTCCTACATACTGCTTGCAGCTTGTCTTCTACTGCTCCTGCACTACCACCACCCCCTCTCCTTCCTCAGTTCAGAGCATGAAAGCCCACTTTAGTTCTCTAGGACAAAAGACCATCCTGGTCCAAGTCCTGGTCCCCATTCAGATGAGGGCATCAAGTACTGGCATTGGACTCTGTCCAGTTGAGTTTTGAGTATCCACAAGGATGGAACCTCCAATACTTATCTGGGCAACCCATTCCAATGTTCAACCATCCGATATCTAATACTGAGGAATGCTCAAGAACAGTTACACCATCTCCCCTGCAGACAAGCAAACACCAGAGCAGGCAGGAGGGTCCCTCCATAGGCAGAAGTGCCCTGTGCTTACCTGACCCAAGTCCACAGTGACATCCAGCTCCCTATTGCAATCCAGGTTCAAAATAATTGTTGTTATGACAGAGGCTGGGCAGATCCTGATTGAAGCCATTTGCATAACCTTTTTCCTGAATAAAAAGAGGTCAAGAAGTCGCTTTTGGAACCGGAGAGCTGATATATTATGGGGCATCACCTAAAACACAGGCTATGTGCCCCAGGGGATGCCACAAATGGGAGTGTGTGGGCAAAGGGTTATGCTGGCTCTTGATTCAAAGCCATGTCCTTAATGCAGTAAAGGAGCCAAAGAACAAAGGAAGAAAGAGGCACCAAGCCAGAAATCAGCCAAGGGAAAGTCTCAAGACAGAAGAACAGATAGGCTTTGGTACTCACAGGGGCTTTAACCACTCCTGCAGCTGCTGGAAGGGAAACGTGAGAGGGTGCAAGCAGTTCAACACATTTCTGGAGCATGCTGAAACCAAACTCTTTTTGGACATGCACAGAGACAGGATGAGAGGCAGGGGACAAGAGGGCAAGTTCTGATTAGATACCAGAAGAAAAAAAAGGAAAAAAAAAATCACATAAGGTTGGTCAACACTGGAACAGGGACCCACCTTGGGTAGGAGGCTCCATCCTTGGATGTCTTCAAAACCCAAGAGACAAGGCCCTGAGCAACTTGCTTTGTGCAGGGTTAGAGCTGAATCCTGCTATACTGTCCAGGGTTTTAAGAACAACTTTCCGAGTACTGTTCTAGCAAGAATTTCATGCCACTGTGAGCAAAGATGTTGTATCAGCAGAACCAGCCTTGGTGTGCAATCTCAGAAATGAGGAGTGCATCACCAGCTCCATCATTAGTCCCTCCTCCTGATAAGGCAACCCACATGCATCAAAGTATTAGCTAAGTAGCTAGACCAGAGCAGCAGCAGTGCAAAAGGAGGTTCAGGTCCAGACTGCCAGAAGGCTTTGCCTGCAGAGATGCTCCATGACACTGAGTCGTTCTTGTCCCAGTCATCAGTTACAGCAGAAAGCAGAAGGCAACAGGAAAGGACTACAGGGACAAACTCCCAACTCACAAGCCATTTCAAGCAGTGCAACAAAACTTGGGCTGTTCTGGTTTTCACTGTGTTTCTCTTTTTCACAATATGCAGGAGAAGCTGTTAGCCTGCCACTGATAACTGAGTAACCCCATGTAGAGAACAGATCTACACACCAGGTCCTGAACTCCCACAAGCAGCACAGTGAGGTGCTTTGCAAGAGGGAGTTGGATTTGAGCTATAAAAGCCTTCCAGATTCACAGCAGAGATGATACACCAGGGACTCAGGACACCTTATAAAAAGTCTATATTCTAACAGAGAGAGGGTCCTCTACGTGTGGTTCCTACCAATGAAAATTTTCTTAGGAAAATGATTTTTTTTTTTTTGCTAGGAAGTCACCAATGTCCCTAGAGCTTAATGCTTACACTACCTGCCCTCAGAAGGAAGAGAAAGAAGAAATAAGACAGAAAATAAAGCAGAATGTGAGATCGTAATTTTTTTTGCACCTCAAGTAGGAGTGGAGACCAGCAATCCATACAACGAAGGAGCTTGTATCTCTCTCATGGGCTCTCTCCCTCCTTTTTCTCCCAATGTAAATTGCAGCTGTGGCGTGATGAGAGACAGCACTTTTGCATTTCGACTCCGCACTACGGATTAGGTAAATTAGCCAGCAGCTTTCTGCAGTACCACAGTCAATCGGTCCCAGCTCCCTGCCTCGTCAGCCGCAGCCATCGGGGGGGCGTCTCATCCTGGAGAAGGCCTGCAGGTTTCGGATAGGTGGAGGAGTTCAAAAGCGAGCACTTTGCAGTCATTACATCTTCCCAAGGAAAAGGTATGACTGAAAGCCTGCCACAAAAGATTCATCAGACATTTAAGAGGCTCTCTGGTTGGCTGGGACAGAGTCACCCCAGTGGGATGCTCGTTTCACACCTTGGCAGGAAAAGGTGGCTTGGCCAGATTCTGACAGGGTCCCTGGCTATTTGCTTTGTTTTTCGGGAAACTTTGTGGCAGGACCTGTAAGTCTGCTCTGTGGGCATGACAGCATGGCCACAAACTCATGGGGGACTGTGCAACTGCCCCATCTGCTGAACTTGAGCCGGCTACTAGAGAGAGACCACTTTGCAAGAGTCCTTGTTATAGAGGATCTCAGTAGAATGTTGACCAGTAGGCCAAAGACTCCACAGAGTTCACTGCCTCTCATAGCCCTTATTCCTTGTTTTCCAGTCTTCCCTGCAAAAAAGCATCCAACAGTAAAGGAGATATTCAGAGCAGAACACCTCCCCCCCCGCAATGCATTTATCTACTGATCTTAAAGCTCTTCAAGTCTTCAAGTCAGATCTTAGTAGATTTGACCCCTGAAATTTCCTTAATGGAAAGACAGTGACAATCCAACCAGGAACTCATGAATTGAGTAAACACACATGTATGTCCCTACAGCCTCAAAGCCTTCTTCACCTTTTCACCATCATGCTAAGTGCATCACCCTAATTGCCTGCACTCGCATCACCCTAATCACCTGCACTCACCTTCCAGATATCACAGCCAAGTCACTACCCAGGGGATACTCGCCCCACGTCTAAAATGAGGACAATGAACAGAAACCTCCCTAAGAACAACTGGTTTCCTGGGCAGCCTGCTCCAGCTCACCCTCCTTAGAGCAGGGGTTCAACTGGCTGATCTCCAGAGGTCCTTGCCAACGTCAATGACATGGTGATTGACTTGTCTTGCTGCTCTGGGTTGTGCCACCTCAACCACATGTCCTTTGGGATTCACCAGTACAACATCACATGCCTGTCCTGCCTGTAGCTCCTGTTGGGAACCAAGCACGCAGGACACAGCCAACTCCTCTAGCCTTGTCAGTAAAAGGCACCAAAAATACAGTGTCACTCTGACCCAGGCAGCAATGCACTTACCTGCTAAACCCTGCATGCACTGCCATCATTTTCAGCCCAAGATTGAAGCAGTAGACTATCTAATTTGCCTTCATCGAGGATGAATTTTAGATAAAATTCAAACTGATTAATGAAGAGGAGGTTAAGCACTTCCAATCAGGGTGGTGAGAAAGGTGCTAGAACAGTAAAATTGAATCCCAGACTGCCTGTGTCTTTACACTTTTAAAAGGTGGATAAGCTGAAGAATAACTCCTCTAAAACTGCTTCCTTATATGGCTGTTACTGTGGATGGATAAGACCAGCTGATGGTCTTTGTGACACGCTGGGGCTCCACCATAAACGAGGGGCACAAAATGCAAAAAGCTGTGTATTGTCAATAAGACAGAGTGACAGTTTCCTTTCAAATAATTTCCATTTGTGCTCCCCATTCTGAAAATTTTATATTCCTACCAGCCAATTGCCAGGACTGTAAAAAGGGCTGTACTGCACAATGGAAAATCGATAGCCATGGCTGGGTTTTATCTTTGTTGCTGCCCTGAAACCCTTTGTAGCAGCCATATCTTTCAAACCCTGGTGAAAGGGGGCTTTACCAGAAGAGGGGTGGTGCATGGTGGCATGTGGCAGCTGGTGGGCAAGCAGAACTGGGCTCACTAACAGGTCTCACCAAATGTCTGGGTAAGGCAGCACTACTGTCCCAACAACAAGTTCTGCTGCTTGAGAGACTTGAGGGCCTTCTAGAAACATTCATGACAACATGCCATCAGATGCACTGCGGGCATAATTTTCTGCACAACGAAGAGCAGAAAAGTCAAGGCTGAGCTGGTGAGCAAGCACAAACAAGTAGCAAGTTGTCCATCTCTACCCTATGCTATCATTGTGCACCAGGTCCTTCTCTGGGACACACACTGCCCACTTCTCAGGAGCAGTGACAGAACAGTGCCTCTGCCCTTTCCGGAGCACAGAGAGGATAGGAACCAAAAATGGTCCCTAGAAGACCTGGCTTCCTGGCTCACCCACCCCAGGGAGCAGAGAAGGCATGTTTCTTCCCAGCAGTTCTTCTGCAGTTTGAGCAGAACTGGACCTGTCTGGGGTGACTCCAGCTCTCTGTGGAGATTAGAGAGGCTCTAGAGAAAAACCACTTCTCTGTTTCTCCTCTGGGACATTTAAAGTCCAGACTTGCATAGGAGAGCAGCCATAGCCTTTCCACTCATTGCTGTGACACCACTTGCTCACCTGATGGTACTGAAGACAGACCAAGTGCCTGGCATCGAGCCAAAATCTTCCCATGACCGTTGGCTGCACCCTGTATCCGAGCTCTGCAAGAATTTACAGCCCAGAAATCCAATAGGGTCTCCCTTGCCAAATCTTCTGCAAACAGCCAGAGGTCCAGACGCTCCCAAGATTTATAGTACAACAGCTTAACATAGCAATCTTGGGGGGAATAAAGAGGAAAGAGAGAGAGGAGGGAGAAGATATTTATGGTAGGAGCAAGGAGGTAAAAGTTTCAGTGAAGACAGACATCTACTATAAAATGGCAAAGATGACAGTTCCCACCAATAATGCGAGGATGGAGAAATACTATTATCAATGAACACAATGTGTGCGAACTGTGCCATCCCGGAGCAGAAAGATACTGAACTTCTCCCCATACACTGTTCTTTCAGCTCCTATTCCAACTTTCACAGCAGCAAACTGAAGCCCTTTTCAAAATTCTATTCCTGCCTCTGTGTCCCAGACAAGGTCTTAAAGATATGAACAGCATGACATAGATTTTGGTATGTTATACAGTATTTCTAATCCTCATGTCCTTGGTGAGCGTGCACTCATAAAGGAGGTGATGGTCCTTATTCTGGAGGACTCAGAGGAATTTCAATGCCTAAAAGAAATTTTCCTCTGGATGTCTCTCCAAGAAGCACTCACACCGCGTAATCATCCTCTTCATGAGGAAGTTCTCAGACTAGGACACTTCTATATTATCTCTAATCCATGCAAGTAGTCCTAATTCCTCATCTGAGTCCTGGGAGAAGTTACAGTACCAAACACTTCCCCACAAACAGCAGCAGAAGCCTTCTACTGGATGTCTTAGCAGAACCTCAATCCATTGGGCTTTGTGAAGTGTATTCTCAAATACATTAAACAAACAAACTTAGAGTCCTGAGGAAAACACCAAAGCCAGTGTGCCACAGGGTGGGATTAATCTCAAAACAGAGTCCTGGTAGTGAAATAAAGATTAATGCACAGAATAGCTTCCAGCTCGGATTCAACCGTTTCTACCTGCTTGTAGGCACACCTATGTGACAACACACACGGTAACAACTGAGACCAGGAGGCTGCATGTGACACATCAGTGAGGGGAGGCACGTGGTGGGGCTGGGACTGTCCTCCTGCACCTGAACTTCTCCCCTAACTTCAAGTTAGGTCCCAGGTTTGCACTTTGGCAGAAAGGCAAAAGAGAAGCAAAAAAATTGCACCTTAAATTAAAGGTGCAGAGCTGACAATGATCTTGCCCAGAATCTCCCAACTGCTCTGGTGCTAGATCAAGAAGGCTGTGTCCTCTTTGTTAAGAGATATAATAAAGCAAAATTGCTGTCCTAAATATTACTAAAGCACTGGCTGGCATGTTTAATAAACCTTTCCATTTGGGTAAATTAGCACTCATCTGGACAAGTGCTGAAGTGCTGTTACTTGAAGAAAAAAAATTCAATGCTCGGAGTCTAATTTAAATAATTATCAGCATATTTCTGCTCTGACTGTTTTGCTGAAATTACCAGGAGACTTGACGCAGTCTGAGTGTAAGTGCCTTTTGTCTGCATGCAATTTATTGACCCCATTTCAGTCAAGTTTTTGGCCCACTCATCGCTGTGCTGGAGCACTTCATACCATAACCAGAAAGGACTTTACAGCCAGACACAGTAAAATCAATAACAACTGATCTACTTTTATAGACCTTGAAAGGGGTCTTGATAAGTTACCTCCTCGTGTCCTCCACACAAACTAAATCTCAGATCTGTAATAATCTTCCACCCTTAGGTGGCCAGCTGGGGACTACTGGCATCCGTGGGGAAGAGCAATGCACTGGCCGGGGACGATGGTCACCCCATCCCTGCAAGTCAGACCAGGCTTCAGACACAGACAAAAACTCCCTCCCAACAAATCTGCACAGCGCTGGGATGTATGATGAAATATTTTAATATATCCTCCAAAAACCAGAGTGGTGATATCATGTCTTCAGCACCAAGTGCTTCACCCTACTGCCATCCCAGTGCCACACTCCTTAAGGGACACAGCACCAACCAGCTCCCAGCTTGGGTCCCAGGAACATAAGAGCCCTGGGGACACAGCACTGACCCACAGCCACACTCTTAGCAGGCAGCCCTGGTACCCAGCACACCAGCCGCAGTGTTTTATTTCTAGCAAGGAAAACAGAGAAAACTCTTGAATCCTTTTTCTCTGGTGTTTCTGTTGAAAAACAGCACTGATGGTTTCACCTTTTCTACTGCCCTATCTCCAAGACTTTCAGCAGAAAGCATCACAAGACGTCTTGCTTACTCTAAACGCTCCCTTTCCCTGGGAGCAGCTCTGCCCAAACCCCCAGTACCTGCTGGTCCAAAGCCCAGAGCCATCCCATCCTGGATGCTGCTGCGATGGAGGGGGCAAGGTCTGCCCTGAAGAGATAAAGGTGATGCTTCCGCCCCGCTCCCCGCTTCCCAGGCTGCCTATGCATTCAGCCAGCGCTCCTGCCATCTGCACCTTATGGCTGCCGTGACGAGGCAAGCTTCCCTCCAGGGCACATTCTGCAAGCCTCACATCCACCAGCTCATCAATCCCTGGCTCTCATCAAAAAGGCAAACTTATAAACAGGCCCAGACGCTTCTCCCAGGTTTAATGGAGGCAGCTAAGGAGCTGTGATCATTTGATGTTTTCCAATGATAGTGGTGATGCCTGAGGCCAGCAATAATATTACCATGAAAATAAATCTGCAGTGATATAATTAGCAGGGATGCTATTATGGCTCAGGTTTCAGGGATGCTTAGCAAAGAGGGAGCAAAGCAACTACTCAGAATGGGACCTTGCAGAGGTTCTGGGTTTGAGTAGGGGCTGGAGGTGAGAGATATGGAAAAAACACTAATATCAAGGCAGTGGAGACTACCTCCATTAGTCTGTATGCAAAATAAACCTGGTTCTTTAGATGCCAGAGGTTATGGAAGACATGGTTCTGCGCAAGACTGAGGGTGAAATACAGATGACTTTCTTCTTGCCACTCCAGGTACTAAGTGGCTTTCAAATACTTGTGCAAGCTTCAAAAAAAATTCAAGTTCAGGCCAAACACACAAGCTGGTTTGGAAGCAGGAGGTTTGCTGCATCCGAACATCCCTCCCCGGTCGCAGATCGTCCTTCTGTTCACATTTCAGTACCACCCTCTCTCCGTGCAGCACAGGGGGCTCTGGCGTTCAGAGGGAGCTTGCAGAGCAACTGCTTCTTCCAGCATCTGGCCTGTGATGTGCTTTGGGGTTATCTAAACTAGGATGGTAGATGGAGCAGGTAGATGCAAAACAAAACAACTCTCAAGTCCAAGCCTGGTAGAAGGAGGAGACAGCTGTTTTCTCTGGTGTGCTGCATCAAATGAACAGCTGAGGCAATGGAGAACAACTTTTTCACTGATATGTATCAAAGGTAGATAAATATCACCGAGTAAAACTAGGAGTAAAAGATGGAAGGGGCTGGGTTAGAAAAAGGGATGCTACTGGTATCTGAAAGGAAGAGCTACGAAAAGAGCTGGCACCTACCCAGCATTTTCTTTTGCTTGCAGACTTAGCACTAAAAGTAAGAGCATAGACAAAGGATATAACTGGAGCAAAATGTTTAAAGAAGAATGCTCATGGGGGAGAGGAAGGGAGAGAAGGAAGTCAGCATGTGCCAGGATGATCCTCAGTTTTGACACGAAATCCTCAGGGCAGCTGTTTCAAAGCCACACTGGAGGAACAGGGTGTTCCCCAGGACTCCCAGCTGGGACAGATGCCCTGGAACAGTTCCTGCCTCATAGACAGGACACAGACTTGTGAGATGGAGCTTCTGTGCTAATGTCCACATGGCACATCATTGCTTGGTTACAAAAGGTGACATGCTAGGGGAGAGTTTGCACCAAAACAAAGAATCATCCTCTAACTCAGCTGGGCAGGAGATGCCCTGAAGGAAAGCCCTGAAGCAAGCAGTCTGCCCTCAGCTAAGGCTCAAAGACTCTTCATAATTTTCAAGTGTGCTTCCAAATCTGCAGTCAAATCCTTCACCTTCCCTCTTTTTTGCTACAATAAACTTTATCTTAGAATGTAATCTAGTAATAAAAATGGTTTTAAAGTGATCTGACAAGCACTAGAAACCCCATTTCTTTTAGAGTGACAACTCTATTTACAGCAGCACAGACGTACACTCTGTTTTACATTCCATTCGCTCTCCAGGCCCTCAAGATTTGGGATATATCCTTTCCATCCACTTGCAAGAATCAATTTCAGCCATGAAAAGAAGTTCCTCTGCAGGCAGAAGGTAGGAAGAAAGATTGCTGCTAATGTTGGGGTCTCTGCACATCTCCCAGGACAAGGGTGCAGAGGATCAAGCCTCCTCCCCTCTCCATTTCATGTCTGCATTGCTGCCCTTGAGCAACCCTCCTAGCTCCAGTGGCCACTGTTCAGCAAGCTCTACGTGCCCAGCCTGAACACGTCAGAGAGCTGCTTTGGCTTAGGGGAAGTGCAAAACAGCTGGGCAGCATCACGCAAGGAGAAGATGCAAGGATGAAATCTTTCAGAAGGGTACATTTCACATTTTCTGCTAAAAAATTTCATATTCAAAGCCTGAACTGGCCAGGGAACAATTGTGCCAAACCCGAGCAGAGAAGGAGCTCTGAGCTCCAGGGAGATGTTATTGTAGTAACCACGCATGAAGGACACCTTGTAGCTAAAGTCCCAGAAGTGAATTAGGAAGCACAGCTCCTGTTCCCGGGTGTATCAAAGACAAAGTGTGATCTCTCCAGGCCTCACTTTCCCCATGTGTAGAGCTGGAGCTGCCAAATACATCTATCCAAAGGGAATTCATCACTCGCTGGAATGTGCATGGGAAGCCAAACTACCATCAGTTTGAAGCCTGCTTATCTGCCTCCAAGAGTTTATCTGCATCCAAGAGCACCACTGCTTACCTCCTCTTCCCCATCATGGCTTCCCACCGTCCCCCAAGGTTGCAAAACTCAACATCTTCCCCCGTAACCTTGTCTGACTTCATCATTTACTGGCACATCAGCAGAGATATCTCTATTTGTGCCAGTGGAGTGTGAGGCATAGCTAAGATTAGCAACAGGAACGGCACAGAACGGCATTTTCTCCCTATATAATTAGCTGATATAAAAGCTGTGCCATCTACTGGCGTGCAACGCGAACCACTGCTCCCCGCACAACTCCAATACAGTTGTTTCCAGAGCAGCTCTTTGTGTAGAGCTGAGGTGGGATTTCAACTCATGCCTCGTACAAGTAGCAGCACACCAAAGGTAAACACAGGACGGGCATAGGTGACCCCTCATTCTGCAGCACCAGAGCCAGGTGGCCAGCCATCGATGGACAGCACTTGCTGGCAGCCGTATGAGCCCTGGGCTCCTGTTCCCCTCTGGCAGGCTGGTTCACTCCCAGCCTTTATAATCTCCCCCTTGCTAAGAAATTACTAGCTTTCCTTAAAGGAATTTCTAAAAGTTATGGCTTCTCCTTCCCTGGAGATATTCCAAACTCGCCTGCATGCGTTCCGGTCCAACCTGCTTTGGGTGACCCTGCTTTGGCAGGAGGTTGGACTAGATGATCTCTGAAGCTCCCTTCCAACCCCTACAATTCTGTCATATGCCTGAAAAAAAAAAAACAAAAAAACAACGACCAACCAACCCATTCCACCATTTAAAATTAGCTTTAATTCCCATTACTACGTTTCAAGTTTTGGGAAGACATGTTGGCAGGCACAAATACTGACCTACAGCTGGAGCCCCGCACTGCGCTGAATAAAACTGGAGTTGCCCCTTCCATCAGACCTTCAAGGGTACTTCTAATGGCCTTTATGCTCCTTGGACACTTCCAGGGACATGGCCTATTGGAATCAGTAGAGGAGGGACAGAAAGCAAGGACATAAAGCAGGAATGCCAGCCCAGAAAACAGGGGACTCTGGCAGACACGTGCAAAGCAGAGACACACCAGACCCAGGCTGGGTTGTGGGTAAGTTCCCATGATCTCACAGCCCGACTGTGTGCTCACGAAGCTGCTCCTGCTGCCAGCTCCCCCAGCTAACCCAGTTCCAGCCCTGCATGTCCCAGTTCAGCCGGCTGCTCCAGCAGCACCACCAGGCAGGCAAGCACACAGTTAAATATTTCTGCTTGCATCTGTTTCATCTTGTTTTCACTTCAGACCCTGCTTGTGAATGCTGGCAGATTTTTCATCACATGGCTGTATTAAGCTGCTTTTTAATTGTGTTTTGAGGGACTCAAAGGCCAGCAGGCAGAGGGGCACTTTATTTTTCCAAGGAATGTTATTTTTATTATTGTGGCAGGAAAGGTTTCCATTAACCCCCTGCAAGCAGACAGCTTCCATGCAGCATGCTGGCTGCAGGGACAGCCGGTCCAGAGGACTGGGATGATTCGAGCACTGTCTGCTGAAATACCAGCTCCCAACAACTCCTCTTTAAAGAGCAGATCACAGGTTTTGGCACTAAACTTGCATTAAATTGATACAATCTCTTTAATGTTATCTCTGGCTCTTTATCACAATTGTATGCGCAATTTACATTCTTGTCTTTTTTTTTTTTTATTAAGATTTGCTAGATCCTTATCACAAGTATTTTACACATTGTTGTAGCATCACTCAAACATTTAATGGACATCAGCTGCTCTAGGAATATATAATAGCTCTTTGCTATGGGGTAAGGCTGGAAGCCGATGGGTTTCAGGCTCACACCTTTAAAGCTGCCACGGATGCAGAGCAAAGCTACGCAAAACAGAAAGCATGGTCCTCACCAGATACCATTCCACAAGACAGCACAGCCCAGCTCAGGTGTAGCAGCACAGCACCGCTTGCCCAGAAAAAAGCCAAATGCTTATTATACAGTTCTTCTTCACCCCAGCCTCCTGTTCTTCACCTGCAGCTATCTACCCTAGTCCAGGCACAGGGCTCTCGTGGAGAGACCTACTGAGAAGAACTGTGCCAAAGCTGAGGTGTGTTCTGTAGGCTGCAGAAATTAGACTCTGCAAATCCACTTTCTTCAGGAAAAGGCGGCAGGTTTTGAAGAGAGCTTTTGAGACAAAAAAAAGCTTCATGCAAGTCCATTAACCTGCACGACCAAGCCTCCACCCCCTCAATCATTAGAGTCTTTAACTTCACTACTTCTCCATAAACACAGCTATACAAATAATTGATTTTTAGTTCAACTAGGGGATGAAACCCTTAAAAAAAATAATCCTCCTTCTACCTGAATTGAATTCAAAATAATTTAGTTTTTCTTCCGAGGTCAATTATTCCCATTCAATGTAAGAGCCTTCCATCCCAGATGATGCATTTCAAACATGCAGAGGAAAAAACACAAAACAAGAGAATAGATTGGTGGGAGCATTTTCTGCCCAAGATCTTGGGCTTCAGAGAGCTTTTCAAGGGTGTACAGCGGCATATAGGGCAGGGGCCAAACTCCCACAGACTGAAAGCAGATCCATGGGTGCAGAGGTAGACACTCCATTCAAGACTACAGGCAACCCCTAGGAAATAGAGATCCTTCCCTCATCCTCTCCCACTGTACACAGACGACAAAGCCATAGCACAGGGCGTAGAAGCGACTCTAGCTACCCAACTGCCATGGAAATGCATTTTCTCACTCCAAAACTAACCAAGGAAATTCAAATAAATCCCTTGTTTAGTGACATGATTTCTTTTATTTTGCTATCATTGCAAACGTTTCTTCCCAACCATGTTTAAAGGTCGTTTTATAAAGAATTAAATGGCAATTCTCTTCTCTAACATCAATTCCCTCAGAGACCCCCTCCTCTATTGCATCACTCACCATTTTTATATCTCTATCTAGACAGATAGATAGACAGTAAGTCTTGCTCATCTTCCTTTATCCTTTCAGCCGTCCCCAAATGTACCCCTTTAGCGCGTGGAATAAGTCAGCCCCACCAGGCCTTGGAAGCTCGAGAGGGTAAGGACCAGGCTGATGGATCTCAGCTTCGAGACAGCCAAGAACTACAACCGCTGCAAATCCCTTGACAACACTAACGCCTTTAGTTACCTCCACCTCTGCTAAAAGTGCTGCTCCTGTGCTACAGAAACCATGAAAAACTGAAAAACAACATACAAACTGCTGTCAAATACATAACACAGCTTTAGGAAAGGAAGTAAAACACCTTGTTAAGGAATATTTCATCCTTCTATGTCTTTAGTCCCAGAAGTCTCTGGGTTCCTTGTACCACAGGGTGCAGAGCTCAGAGAGACAAGGCATGCACACTGACCAAACCGTCAAAGAAGGGTTAGTTCCCATTGCAGGGCATTTGCAGTCTTCCTCCCTGTGCGTGCAAACCAGCCCAGCAGTGCTCGGAGAGCAGGCACAAGGGCAAGCTTTGCTCAGGCTAAAAGCCCATCTAAAGCTCCCAGTGCTGCTGTGTGACCTGAGACCATGAACCTCAGCCCTGGGTGCAACACAGGGACCGGGAGCACTCTGCAGTTCCCCTCGACATACCGGCCTCAGGGATGAGAGCAGCACACAGCCCCTGCCAAAGGGAAGATACTTAGGGGCAGGGAGCAATCCATAAGCCTAAAACCCACCCCTGAGCAAAGGTACCAGGTACAGAGCTAAGTGATACAGACCCGAAGCGTGAGAACCAGGGTCAGTTCACCCCCTGCGTGACAGCCAGCTGCCAGCGTAAGGGACTAGAGGGATATTTTGGTTTTTGTGAAGGGAAAAGTCAGGAAACTATTTATTTGCACAGGAAAAGAAAGAAAACTCCACTCTGGGTTGGAGAGCTGTACTAAGAAACATCATCAGCTCATTTGCAGAACTGGTTTTTGCCTCCTCTCTTGCACCAGACCCTGGAAGGGCATCGTGAAAAAAAGTCAGAGTTGGTTCTCTGAACTGCAAAACATCCAAACTTCTTAAAGCAAATAGGCGGTAACAGCAGCCTTAATCTGCCATTGGACAAAGGCTTCCTCATTTGTTCTTTACCAACAGCCAGACAAGGCCATAGTGCCCGAAGGCTGACAGCACAGGTACAGGGCTAGAGACCTGCTATGGAGACCTACTGAATATTTTAACAGGTCAGGACCACTTCTTTTCACTTCCCCATCCATGACTCCAGATGCATGTGCAATGATGAGTCCATACCTTGCAGGGATGCTCCCAAATGGGATCATCTCAAGAGCCCTCCAGGCTCCAGCAGTGCCCCAGGAGGCAGCAGCAGGAGCCCCCTCGCCCTCACAAACCTCCGCAGCAGCAGAGTGCCCCAAGCTGCTTGCCAAGTTGTAAAGCCCATCGGGCTGGGCTGCTGCCAAACATTCATGGGAGAAAGAAAGGGAAACGTTCAAGAATAATCTGCACGAAAGTGCAGGAAGCCCTAAATTGTGTTAACGCTATTAAGAAAGCCAGTTACATTGCTCGGCGAACTGGCCCAATACAGTTTTGATGGACTTGTTACAAACATCTGATTGTCCCTGATTAGATTAGACAATAAACCCCCATCCTGGTGTGCGGGCATTGTTCGTCTCCCCTCTGCAATCTGTAAATTAGAATTCCAGACCTGGGAGATTGGATTCAAATTGGATTACTGGAGCAGGTCCAGCGCAAGAACAATTGTGAGGCAGGAGAAGACACAGACACACACACAAATGAGTAAATAAATAAATAAATGCACGGGGACAGTCAGTCAGGATTTTATTAGGAGCGAATTAAAAATAGATTTAAAACCAAAAGCCACCACCCAGCAATTAGCAAAGAAGCGGGAAGAGGGATGGATTTGTCACTATAAATTAACAAAGCACAGAGATCGTATCTTTAAATGTTTTGTACCTCAGCACACACAAGGCTGATGTTGGTCATGGTCCTCCCTCCACGAACGCAAGAGCTCCTGTTCGTGGCTGTGCCTGCACAGGGCAATGAAGACCCTCATCCCGCCAAAACCACAGCCTGCATCTGAGCTTGCCTGAACTATGTTTGTTCCTTCTTTCCTCCCCCATTTTGCTGCCTAGATGACATGGGTAACATGTCTTTAGCTTTGGCACTTGTCCAGGGCCCAGCAAGGCCAGGATGCATCACCAGAAGTCCCCCACCAGGTAAAATCCAGGGCAATGCAGCAGGAAAACCCACCAGGGCTGTGTGAGCAGCACCACATGCTGCCACGCAACCCAAACCCCTGAGGCCCTCCAGCTCAGGAGGGTTTCTCTCTCCTGGCCTGGGACCCCTCTAGTTAAACACACCAACAGCTTGGTCAACGAGCACCTGGAAGAACTTGCTTCAGACGGCTCAGCAGGGCAACGAGATGGCAATGGGACCTTGCACTGCCAGCAGCAGAGGAGAAATCCAGCACAACCCCATGGCTGCTCCTGCTGAATGCTGACCCTCTTTCCCTGTCTGCCCTGAAGACCACATGCCACCAAGACCAGAGGGCTGCAACACTTCCAAGTAGTGAAGGAGGCAAGAGAAAGCCTCCATGCCTGCACTGCTGATTTCCTACCAGCCCACACCGCGACAGAAGTCAGCATCTCTGCCACCGAGAGAGGAGGGAGTGGAGAGATGATCTGAACTGGGCTGAGAGATGCTTTGCTGCATGCCAATTTTTGCAGCTTTTTAGACAAGTGAAACCTTTTATTGTCCCTATCAGGGAGCAGAAGAGCTGATAAAGACTCCGTTCACCACATACCTGCAAGGGAAATCTCAGGGCTATCAGAATTGTTAAAGGGATAAACCTGTCCAATTAAATCCCCTCTGCACTCTTGATATATGCTTGTGCCAGACATAAATGGAGCTTGGAACTTGTCCCAGCTGAACAGTAATGCGCTGAGCATTCAACCGGGACTAAAAGCACAACTGGCCTCAGCTCCTACCTCCCACCATGCCCCTGGTGACCACCTCTTGCCCCCGAGAAGCCAGCTTGGTAAGTACTTCATGGTAATGCACCAAGCTCCCACCTTGCACTCCATCACAGGATCCTAAAGCACAGCCAAGTACTAACTGCACTGTCATATCAGAAGAAATACACAAGGAACAAATACCAGTAAGTGGGAAAACCCCAAACTGGGGGTGGGGAGTGGAAATCAGAGACAAAACTGAGAAATTTGCTTAAGGCGGTAAGAAAACCCAAGCCTTACTCATCTCCAGACAAGCCATCTTCACCATGCACCAAATCCCAGCCCTTTCAAGCACCTTCCCTTAGAATCCGAGGCCAAGGAAGATGGGAATGCCCCAGCTTCTAGAGCCATTTTCAACCAGGCTTCGTGCTCACAAGAAACCCAGCAAGACATCCCTGCAGTATGCTTTCAAAACCCCCAAAATCCCCAGCATCTTGTCCTTTGTATTCATTTCTCTGCCAAAAGAAAATGTCTAACGCCAAGTGTACATTTCCCTGTTCTTGTCACAGAAAGATCTCAGTCTTCAGTGAAATAGATTTGAGCTCCTATACCTTGGCTGAAGGAACAGGAGCCTTAAACCCTCCCACCAAACCTCTCCTTTCCCCCAGCTGCTCATCCCACACTACAGCTAAATACACAGTTAAATTCCACAACAACAGAAAAACGCCACAAATTTGTCTCTTAACTACCAGTAATTGCTGTTAGTTCTCTCATCACCAGAGTCATGCAAGGGGCACTGAAACTACTACATATACACACATCTATGTAAAACACAAACACGTGTATAAAACACACACATATTATAAATTCGCCGACACATGAAATGCCACTTCGCTTCACTTCTGCTCAATGCATTGTATTCAACACTGCACACAGCTGAGGTCCATCACAGATAAAACCAGATAAAACCAACTTCACCTTAACTTTACTGGTGATTATAATATGCAAAATTAAAACAGCTCTTTGGAAAAAAATACCGGCCCAACCATGTCACCAGCAGCCCATGGGGGCCACGCCAGAGTCTGCAGACATTTGTACCATGTTTTATGGATAGGGAGGTCTCTTTTTAGAGATGGAAGAAGACCAGCAGCGCAGAGAGCAGTCCTTAGGCTGGTCACGGTGTATGAATAGCTCATTTCAGGGCATAACCCACTCAGTAAACTGTGGGATGTGCCGCTCACAGGAGGCAAAGCAAATCGTCTGTGGTTAAATATGTGAAGGATGAAGCAGTCAGCATGCAAAAGCAGCCTTCACAAGAACTGTATAAAAAGTAGAAACAAGCCTAAAACATACCCTAGGATCTAAAATTTCCATCTCTCAGCTTCCTCCTCCATCAAATCACAACCTTCTCCCCCAGTCTGCAGAGCTTCAGGAAAGGATAGAGTCAGAGGCATCACTCATGAACTTCACCTAGTATTATAAAAGCAACAGATCTGGGGCATCCACAGACCTGAAGGAGAAGGAAGAAAAACCCTCCTAGACCCTGCACCACAAGCGGTGATCTCCTCTTCTGTTCCCCCACCACTTTTTTACCACAAAGATGCTTTTGTGGCAACAGAAGAATTACCTGAGGCATTGGGCTTGCGCAGCAGAAATGATGCTGCAACCCCTCAGTTGCTTGTACTGATGCTTTGCAAAGCCTTTCATCACCTCAGCAGCCCCCTTGCCACCCTTTTGCTTTGATCCGCACTGTTTGGCTTTGCCAGCAGAGTTGAGGAAGTGGGGATGGGCTGTCAACAACTCCTTGGTGGCCACAAGCAATGGATAGAGCTGGGGGCATCCAGGGACATGGCACAGCAGGAAGGAGCATCCCAGCTGTGCAGGAGAACATGCAACGGGAGCAGCAAACACCACAGGGAGGGAAGAGATGCCCTTGTGTTCCCAGCACATGAAGAAGGCAAGGGGTTGCATTTGATGGCAAGGAAGGGTCTTTCCAGTGCCTCTGTCTTTATGCTTCCTTTTGTTTCTACTTTCTTTCTTGCTCATCTCCACCCACCTCAACAAACACAGCCACTGGTTTAGAGGGAGGGAAGGCCTACTGTCAGGAGCCCAGCTGAGTATCAGGGATTGGAAGGGACCTTGAAAGATCATCTAGTCCAATTCCCCTGCCGGAGCAGGAACACCTAGATCAGGTCACACAGGAGATCTCCTGAACAAGCTCATCAAAGAAGCCAAAGCCTGTAGAATCGCATCTCTCTGGTCACATACAAAGGCAAGGAGGGGTCCAATCACACTGAGAGATTGAAGAAGAGATAGGAAATTTACATAAAATTTAAGAAGTGGCAAAAGAATCTATTTGGCAAACAACCAACCTATTGAGTTCTAGTCTGAGGTGATGTTGATCCAGGAGCCAGCCAGCTGTGATTCCCAGCACAAGGAGAACACAACAGGGATTTGTAGTCATTTGGCAACCTGCCACCACCTTGCACCTTTCCACACGTGAAGGAAAATGTCTTTCTTAGCCATAACAAGGTCAAGCTCATGAGCATGGATAAGAGTAGCCCTTAAACTTCTACCCTGTTCTAACCTACTGTTTCTTTACACCTCACCTGTAGAGAGTCCCTGGAACTTTCCCACAATGTAACATGCTGCATAAATTTAATGTCATCTCCTTCAGGAGTTACTCCACCTTAGTAATATCTTTTACTTCCATTTCAAAGGACAGTAGGTGTACTTTTGGGAATGAAGACCATCTCTTCTACCTCCCCTCCTGCTAAAGCTTGGGAATAAAAGGCAGCTGGAACTACAGAGCTGAAAGGTGTCTGTGAGGGCAGGCCTGAAGTCATGAAATAATCGTGGAGAAAGGAGACTGGATGACACTGGGGAAAAAGGATAGTTAATGGTGATAAAATACCATGTCAAAAAGAGGCCGCTGTGTGGGACACAGGGTAAAAGTTCCCCAGGATCCAGCTGTAGATGCTCTTCTCCAGTGCCAGCTGGAACAGGTGGGGATCGCAAAAAGATCTTCCTAGGAATTTTTCTGTCCCATGATGAGACTGTCATCAGATATGATGGTCTGGAACAAAAAGGGAGGGACAGCATCCAAATAACCAGCCCCTTGTAGATGACTGTTATTTTAGGATGTAATTACCCTCTTTGCTATGCACCCCTGGCTCTAGCATTCCTCCGAAAAGCACACGTGAAATCAGAGTGTCCTGCTAGTGCAGGACCCACGCCACAGCGCTGCACCACGGCTGCCAGGGCCAGACAGCCAAGCTTGGCCTACCTGCGCTTCTTAGAAATGCAACACACAAGGTAAGAAACAATGTATTATTGATAAGTGCTCTGCATGCAGTTTAACTTTAATAAAGACACATTAATATTTTCACACAGAAACAGAGGAAAACAGGCTCTTTGATGGCTGGACTGAATCACCACCTAATCAGGATGGCACTCTTGAAGCATGGGTCTGTTGTGCATGCCCAAAGGCTAGATAGCACCTTCCTAAAAGACTGACCAAAGCACAAGCAATATCCCTTCTCCCTCCTGGTGCAAAGGAAACGGAGAGACATCTTTTCAGCAGAGTGAGTACATGAGTGACGTGGCAACTCATACCTCAAGCAGAGGATCCATTTCTTTCTCCTCACCTGCCCTCGCTGATACATGGATTCCCACCTGACTCAGATGCTGAAAAATATATTTCAAGAAGTCATCATCACTCTTGTGAGTCATGAGAGAAGGGGAGGAAATGACTCCAGGAGAGATGATTCAACTAAAGGGAGAGTTGAGACAGAAGAAAACACAGGCTGTAGAGTGGAAGAAGCTGTGGGAGCCCCACTGCTTTGAAAGAGCTTAGCACAACATGGAAGAAATTCACAAGATCCTATTTCTCCTTCTCCCATAAAATTCCAGATTTTGTTGTCAGTACCAATCCAAAAAGCTAAGAATTTACACACAAGGATTTAAGAGACTGCTCCATCTGGCAACTGGGCTCTGAAGGAGTCCTCTTGAAGGGACTGAGCAACAGATCATTGCTTGCACAACAATAAAACAGCACCAAGTGCTCATTATCTAACCAGGGCTGCCAGAATCACGCCTCTGCATCGGGTCCAGCATCAGGCAAGCCCTTAACAGCGCACAAACCAGTCCTGCCTCAAAACCCAACAAAAGGAAGTCAAATTGGAAGACAAACAAGGTTATTAGTACTACGGAGACAGGTAATTTCCAAACTCTCACCGGCTTAACTTACACCTCAGTTATTGCCACACCTTTTCCCTCACCATGGTACTGTTTCCTCTGCTGATTAGGATGAAGGGTGACCCAGTCTTTTTGGCTATAGTCCCTATGCAGACACAATAGCTATGCTACTTGCTCCAAGCCTTCCCCTCATCTATGGACCCACAAAAGCACTTTTAATCAAGCTGCAAGGTATGCTAGATGTCCATCACACAGCTTCATCTGGCTCGCTACAGTCAGATACCTGAAAGAACACTACAGCTATTGAAGGGAAACCCTTACATGGCCCCCATATCCGTCTGCAGCAGAGAGGGCATCTCCATCTCTCTAGGAAGGCAATTACCTGTCTCTGTCCCGCTAGCAGAGCACAGTCCCACTGCTGCTTCGTTACAGCCAGCACCACAAGGTGGTTACCTCACTCCGCTATGGGTTAAAAAGAATTTGTTTTAAAAGGAGTGCTGCAAAATGGGAGGATAGATTGGAAATGTACACCAGCACCCACAAGGGCATCTCACACATGCAGTCAATCACAGGATTCAAGTGCCAGGCACCAGCACAAACATTTCAGTGCATCCTCTTCTAAATAGGAAAAAAAACCCTACTTGTCTGAAACACTTCCATGAACTATTTCAGGGACACCACAGCACTTTTGCTCCTGCTCAACACACCCCCAGTTAAATGACTGGGTCAAACTTGCTGCCAGGCTTTTGCTGTCAATTGTATTCTTGTGGCAGCACTTTCAGGTGTTCACGTGACGGTGGGAGGAGATAAAAAAGCAAGAAGATACCTATAGCAGATCCTCACATAAAACGTCCTTGCCTCACATCCCCGGCATACTCCATATGTTCCCAGAAACGGCTGCACAACCACAGAAATGACTTTGAAGCTGAGCTCATGATGCTACACCAGCACCAACCCTCTTCTTTAAACTGAACACATCTGACACAGGATCAGCACACTGTCCCATCGCCTTACCTTTAAAGCACGGACTTTCTTGGCCAAGAGGCTCTCAATGTCTCCTGCGACCTTCTCCACCAATTTCCTGGGCACGTTCTCTTTGACTTCAAACAGGTTTCTGTTCTCATTGTAGATCTAAGAAGGGAAACAAGAGAAAGAAAGACAGTCAATATTAGAGAGAAGTACAGCAGACTCCCCACTGAAAAGCTGAACCTCTAACACAGAAGAATTTCAGCAATGTGAATTACGAACAATATCAGCTCTTGAAACGAGGGGAACAAGGGAAAAAAGGGCTTTGCAACAAGAAAAAAACATATGCATTCAGCCTGCTGCCCACACCATTGGTTTTACAGCTGCCTTCCTTCACGCTTGTAGGCTATGAGCATCCTCCCTCACCAAAAACTGAGCTGCCCACTGCACTGCCCACACCCCCACCGCTGTGAAACCAAACCAGCAGCATAGGCAGAGC
Source organism: Nycticryphes semicollaris (assembly GCA_013400055.1). Lineage (NCBI taxonomy): Eukaryota > Metazoa > Chordata > Aves > Charadriiformes > Rostratulidae > Nycticryphes > Nycticryphes semicollaris. Next base: position 627,200 of record VXBJ01001320.1, on the reverse strand, counting down.
CACCACGCTTCCTCCTGTGTTCCTCCTTGCCCAAACACACCCCTAAAAGCCCACTGGCCACTAGCGTGCCCTCTCCCCAAGGCCACTTGCTGGACTTTTGCAAACGTGAAACCAATCTGGATTTGAATGTTTGCATCCAAAGTGTGCAGCTGTGACCCATGGGCCTGCCCATCCAAGCCACATCACACCACTTCAGCAGACAATGCCAGCCCCAAGGGAGATGCCGTTGGCACCGCCTCAACAAGAAGGGCTCAATCCCAGCACAAGACTACCAACCCCTCAGATAATTTTCTGACTTGTTAACTCAGCCTGTCTGCAAACTCAGGTACAACCAACACAGGATAAAAGAGAAGACCATTTTACAATCATCTGAGATAAGGACAAAAAAAAAAAAATCTTCATGCCTTATCTATTATTAAGTAAGATACATGAAGAAAACCACACAGCAAATAAGAGTCTGCTTCTCTCTGAATTCTTGGGCTACTTGCAAATACATGCAATTTCAGACATGAAGACATCCAGCAACAGAAAACCCTCCAAGGAGAGATGGACCTTCCCAGGAAGGTAGCTGACTCCATGCTTAACTGTGATTGTCATGCTAAGCGATTCCGGCACCTACCCGAGCTTGCATGATCCTTGGGAGCTGAATCATTTTTTCCCATGGGACAAACTCCCCTCTTTTCTGGAGCTTTATTAGAGGTGAAATACTCTGCCTGTAACTGATGGTTTGTTGCAGACCAGACCATTGCGAAAAAAGGAAGAGACCAGGTGGGGAGAAACTATTCTCACAAAACATCTGCCTGTCTCTGCCCTGATCTACTTCGGGAATTGGAGCAGCACTCAAACTCAAACAGTAAACAACCAGCTTCCATAAGGCAAAGACATACCCCAGAAACCTCCACATTTCACCCTGTGCTGGCAGCGGGGAGGCAGGACTAAGGAGAGGCTTGGCCAGAGACACCCACCAAGGCTGATACTGCCACAACTACTTCTCTTGGTGGAGCCAGCAAAAATGAAGGTACAGGCAAGGCAGGTGCCTAGGGTCTACACAGCAGCATGTTACACAACTCGGGAATTGGGTAAGACCCTCTTGATATGTTGGGAAACTACCTACTCCACAGGTTTTTTTTTCCCCAGATGTTAATGAGCTGGAGCAAGAAGTGATTCCAGGTCACTGAAAGGCAGCTGGCGATGAATTCCAGAGCCTGAGCAGAGACACACACCAACCACCACCACCACCGCAGCCTCCCCTTTCCTTCCGCCGTTAAACAAAGCGGTTTCTGAGGTTGAAGCCACAGGAGTACGCTTGGAGACTAAGCAAAAGGCTGCTCTTTTGGCACTGCACAGTCCCTCCAGACCTACAGGGTTAATCTTCAGGCTTCAGCTTTGCTTTCTGCAGCTCTCGCTGAGGTCCCGGCTCTGCCAAAGCTCCTTTCCTCCACACCACTAGGAAATTCTGGCCAGCATGCTTCTCCCAGCAGCCTTCTGTCCACACATATTATTACTCCATCCTGGCTCTACTCCAAGCAACTGGGTTGGTTTTTTCCCCCAGAAAAGTCCCCTGGGATTCAGCTAACCTGTCCTGGCTGCCAGGATGGTAACCCACCCTGCCTCTATCAGTGGGGTGGCACACAAAAGACTTGGACCCGCTTTTTTCTGAAGTTTCTCAAGAAAACAGCATTTCTGTAAATTCTCCTGGTTACTGAAGTGCAAGAGAACAGCCCACGGGCCAACAGCAGGGACACAGTGAGCCAAGCATCTGCAATCCTCATCCTACTCCTCAGTCCCTAAGAAACACATGGAGCGTGGCTCCAAAGCCCTCCCTGATGCTCTGCCCTTGCAGGCTCCAGACTTGTCAGTCTTCAAGGAAGGGTATCCCCAAGCATTAAGTTTTCAGCCAGCCTGATCTCAAATCATTTTCATCCCCAAACCACCCATACTTCACACCAATTCAGGAACTCCTGCCTCATTATAGGTGATGGTTACGCGAGCGCAGTGACTCCAAAGAGGATGCTTTAGTAAGAGAACACAGTTTAGGGGCATTCTCAGGCTCCAACAGAAATGATTTCTAGACATTCTTCACATCACAGCCTGAGTTTCAGACCGAAAAGTGTATATTGCCAATGGCAAAACATCCCACGCTAGAGAAATTGTCCCACATATGCACAGAAAGTGTTAAAGCAAGGAATGCTCGACACAAAGCAATATTCTCTCATGCTTTTTTCCCCTTGGTAAGTAACAGCATAACAAAATAATGTGTTTGGAAGGCGCGCGCTACCTCCAGCTGAGCAGCAGCAATTAGGAAAGCAAAGAGGAGCAATCTTCAAGGAGAAAGCTGTGGGTAAGGAGGGCGTCCTGACATTAGTATTTTCCTGTTATGAAACAGAAAATTGGCTCCTATTGGTCATGGACAGAAATGGTGCCTGTCCACAAGGGAGAGAAAAAACAGAGAAAGAAACCAGGAGATGTTCCTCCAGCCCTCTCTGCAGCTGCAGAGCTCCGCAGTCTTCTTGGCTGAACAGTTCATCAGCGTTAATTAGAACAATCCAGCATGAATTAACAGTGACCATATGAGCACAAGAACGTACCAGACAGGCAGGGGAATGAATGGTAGTGCTCCAGGCAATTAAGATAGCTCTGAGCTTTCCATTGTAGCATTTTGCTTTGGGCTGTTCAGAACGTGGCTGGGTTTTACTTATCTAAGGTGACATTTCCCATATTGGGTTTTTCCTTGAGCTGAATTGGAGGACAAATTTCCTGGCCAAAGACATCCCACACATTTCTCAGTGATGGCAAAAGCCTTTAGTTTTGTCCAGATTAGAAAGCCATTCTCACTGAAATTCTCTTGCCGTGTGGACCTGGGTTTGAAATCTGTGACAGCAATGACCTCGGAGACAAGAAACCACTGTTTCTGGTTCCATGTAGGTACAACTCATACCCAGCCTTACCGGCACCCTTGGGGAGAAGGGAGGGTGCAAGTTGCACACTTTTGGTAGACTGGGTTTTACTTTGCAACCCCTTTGTGAACCCCTCACAGCCTGCATGTCCCCCCTGACAGGTCAGGGTGAGCGGGTGGCGATGAAGGAACATAGGAGCTAAGCCCAATCCTGCAGTGCTCCAGCCAGGCTAAAACAAGTAGTAAAGCCCTTGGCATTAGCCCTGCTCAATGTGGTCAGTAGACTTGAAGTTACTGGACAGGAGAATGGCTGCACAGAGCCCCCGAATCACCTATGGAGGTACCAGCCCTCAGGCAGCACAGAGGAGGAAGCTGCTGTATTCAGGGAATGAGGATCAGGATCAAATTATCAACTGTAGATCTCAAAAGTCTGGTAAGGGCTGAAGCAGCCAGAAGATCCAGGCATGGCAGTGGAAAGAAGAGTCTAACAGTGGATGCTGAGAATGAACTAATAAATGGCAAGGGTAGGGGGAATAGTAACCGAGGCAAAACAATGGAAAGTACCGAGTTGAAATAAAAATAAAAAAACTGCAGTGGTAGGTGGGGGAGGAGGAAAATCAAATGGCTCAAGACAACCTGCAATACGAAAAATTTAATCCCAAGTACTGCTAAGCATAATGGAACTATAAACAGCTGAGATCTAAACCAGCAGAGAACTGGCCTTACTAAAAAGCCGAGCTGGTAACAACCAATTGCCAATAGACATTCACAGCAGGGACTGTGTAACCACAGAGGCAGATCTGATATTGGCTCAGGACATCCATTCTCTAAATTCACTGTTTGTCTTGTTCCTCATGGACAACAAGTGATGCTCATCTCTGCTATTAATTCCCTCTGTGGCTCTCTATTCAGGGAGCTGTCAGGGTTCAGAGAAAGCATTTGCTACTCCCTGGTTCCTCGTGAGAGCACCCAGCACAACAAAGCTGGGCAGCTCGAGAAGGAACAGAAGAGGGTGCAGAAATACTCCCACGAGTCCAGAAATCACCCCTTGATGAGCCACAAGAGGAACCAGCATCTTCACATGGGTCAAAGTATTGGATGATAAAAGATGATGGAAGATACCAAGCTCCCAGTGTAGCACCATTAGCACGTGTGCCTTTGGTCACCATTAGAAAGTAAAAATTGTCCCACCAGCCCCAGCCTTGCCATTTCCCATGGGCTGCCTTCCTGTGCAGCAGCAAGGCCAGTCTCCAGCCTCCTCGCCCAGGACAACAGGGAGGACACTGACGGGAGAGCCGGAATGATGGGGTACACTTGTGATCCCAAAACAGACCCTTTCTCCTTCCCTCTCTCCCCAGCTCCATTTCACACACCCCAAGAAGCAGACCTTCTCCAAAATGCAGCTGTTGGAGGGGCAGCACTCTGATTTGCTTACACAGCAGCATCTCCTGCCAAGAATTCCTTCTCTACCTCACTTAAGACCAACAGCAAGAGCCACCAAAAAGCTGAACCCAAACACAGCAGGTGGTAACCCCAGTACCTCTCAGCCCCACAGGGCCAGGATACAAGCTGGACCCACAGCTCCAAACCATCTGGGGTTTGCCTGGGGGGAAGCCCTGCACCCTGCAGCGCTGCAGCTCCTGCTGCAAAAGCATCTGGTCTGGGTAACAGTCATCTTCCAGAAATTATTATTTTTTCCCCTGCCCTGTATGAATCCAATACACCTGGTTTGGACAGCTGCAGTCCAAACACCAGCGTTTAATCACAGAGCAAACCTGGCATGTTTGCAAAAGAGCAAAGTACTACATGCAGCAACAGAGCGGGCCGCTTTCCTGCTCCCAGAGCATCGCATCTCAGCGCTGGGTGCTCCAGGTGAGGGAGGGAAGGACCAAACCACACCTCTATGGGAACAACAGACACAAGCACCTGAGCTAACCCCTCGCACCCCAGAGGTGGGACTGTGCCACGTCATGCCCTACAACAAAGGCCATGCACCGAGAAAATAAAAGATTTTTCCCATCTGGCATTATTTTGGGGGAGTAGGGAAGGTCTCTGCTCAGGAGGATACTTCAGGCTCTGACAACCAGGCCCATGCTGATCAGCTTCATTAGCTTCATTCAGTGACCCAGGTATGGTCTCTGCAAAGGGATGTCTCTGCTGTTGGCACAGCAAATGCTGCAGTAGGAGATCTGCCCTTAGAGGAGCCACTGATCTAGTGGTTCTCCTGGAGCTTCAGGATCCACTGGTCTCCACCAGACAAGCAGTGGTCTGGCCCATTTTGAGTCTCATCTCACCTACAGTTGGGTCCTGCCAGTTTCCGATGGCTCCACTGAAAAGGAACAGGGTGAACCCTTGAGCGGACTTGCTTGTGCCTTGGGCACTCAGAGTAGAACCATCTGACAAAGAAGGAGCCTAGAGAAGAATTGCCCATCAGCACAAATAACTGGGAAGAGCACTGTGAGATGGTCCAAGGCTGAGCAAGGAGCACTGTTGCTGAGTAACAGGGAGGAAAAGGAGTGCAAAACCTCAGAGGTCCTGCTGGAAGGTGGAGACTGCTCAGGGCCACAGGCAGAGAGCAGAGACAGCACGATTCCCATCTCGCCCCTCGTTCCTGCTGCACCTACTGTTGTTAAATTTCATCGTCTGGTGCTTATAGTTCTTGCAATGATGGTAATCATTGTAGTGTCTATATTACATTAGGAGGATGTCAGCCTCAGTGCAGCGTCAGGGATAATCAAGCAGGCAGTGATAAGAGTGATAGCAGCCTCGCTGACAGCCTGCCAGGACAATCGGTGCTGCCTGTACTACATTGTACAGAGCAGATCCACCACAGGGACCAGGGGGATAGGGATTGGCAGAGGGCACATGGATGGCCTTCTGGTGAAGCAGCCATCAGCCAGGAAGGTGCTAGATTTCCGTGCCAAGGGGTCAGGAGGGGGGAAGGCAAAGGGAAGCAGCCACAGGTGAGCAGTAGTGTCGCAGTCCAGGGAGGGCTTTGTTAATCTACCCAATGCAGCACCCAGAGCCTGCACCGTGGATGCCACCAGCCCTGAGGTCGTGGCTGCTCCCCTGGTCCCTCAGGAGCAATATAGGCAGCCGGTCCCACAGAGCCTGTCATGCCCCTTGCTGCAACCTCTGCCTGGTCCTTGACGAGAGCCACTGCTCCTGCAGCCTGAGGATGTGCTGGAGTGCACGCAGGAGGCAAACAGCTTGACATTTACTAACCCCATCTCCCTCTCTCCCCACACAGTGCCATTTCCCTGCTGTGCTCCTTCCTTCCTTCTACATACCTAATAAAGAGCAAGCACCCTCTGAGCAGCTCTTCACAGCTCTTCCACAAAAGCAGGACAGGGAAACAAGCAGTTTAGCTGCTCTTCAGGGATAGTCGGCTATAATCTAAGCAAACAAACCACAGAACTTAAGTCTCCTTCCTTCACTAAAGAGCCTGCTAAAAGGCAGTAGTACCACAGAGGACATGAGGGGACAAGAGGAAGGCAGCCCACTGGGATGGAGAGGTAGAGATGCTCCAGCACCCCTCATCCAGCACTGGCACCCACATCTCCCATTCTCTGTGGCACTGGCACCAGCTGGAATTTTCTGCTCACTCAACCCAGGATGATGAGCCTCTATGGCTGAGACTTCAGGCCTGCCAGCCCCGAAGCAGACCTGAGACTGCTATGCATAATTTAACAACTAGACAGGGATAAAGGGCTATGCACGGTTAGCCTGGATTATGGAAAACCTCTCCTGGCCTGAAAAGCTGCTATTAGTCTTCAGCAGCCCAAACCCTTGTACAGGGAGTTCTCAGAGCAACAGACGTGCCTGAGTGTCTGCAGAGAGTGAATCTTCTGCAAGGTAATTCAGTACCACACAACTCCAAACTCAGTCTTCTCCTTTAAAATAAAAGGCTGTAAAAAATAAATCACATAAATCACCGCATAGTTGAAAACATAAGGTCTCAATCAGGGTGGGAGCTCTGCACACTCACAGCAACTTGGATGGCATGGGACTTGCTGCCAGGTCAGGGCACAAGCCCACCAGAGGCTGCTGTGTTAATGTATGAGAGGGATAGAACAGCTACAGCAACTTGGAAAAATGCCCAAATGCATTCAGAGATCATGTGTGCTCTGAAAATACACATTTGTACAGTAAAACAGAAATAAAACAAAATCCTCCAACCTGATCCTTGACTCTGGCTGCTCTCTTGGTTCTGTGAGACATAAGAAAAGCTTTAGTAAGGAAAATCCAATGTTCTTAACAGGTACTCCAACTGCTTTTCTTCAGGATACATGCAGGAGAGTTTAACCAGTTTGATTAAGTCATGTCTATACAAAACAGTTGTACTTCAGCATCATTAAAATTGCACCTGAAGTATCTTAGGAGGGATACTGTCACAGATAAAGATGCACAATTCTGCTGTATTTCATCTTTATACTATTCCTATCACAGTCATTGCCTTCACGCTATGGATCATACTGGGTTTACCATGCTGTCCCTAAGAGAATGAAATTATGTTGTCCCACAGCATGGGATAGGTCAGATCAAAAGCTGCATCGACACAGCAGTGCAAATCCTTCCACATGAAGCTCTTCCAGAAATGTATGCTTCATTTATATCAGTTCAACAGAACTCAAGTTCCCACTGGTTTACCTATAAGCAAGGATTAAAATCAATTTTGAAATGGATCATATACTTAACTCAAAAAGGTTAAAGTTCTCTCTGGCAGAGAGGCACACGCTCTGCTGGAACACCATGCTTTGGCACGTACCCACCAGGACAAGCACAGGGGTCAGGAGGAAGGGGACACCAAAGGAAGGTTCAGAGGACAGGGGGATTGGAGCAGGAAGCCTGGGGAGGGAGGGAGTGTGGGTTTGTGCTGGGACTGATGGTTTCAGAGGGCACGTGGATGAGTTGAACAGGAGAAGATGATGAAGATGGTTAGGGAAAGAAAATGCAAGAAACTTTTCTGCTTCTCAGGTCACCCCTGGACTCTTTGTAGCTGCTATTTTGCCTCTCACAATTGCTGGATGGTTTAAAACTTTGTTTGCCTTTATTGTGCCACTTCTTTTTCAAGGCTGCTTACTAGACACTGAAATTACAAAAGACCCAAAATTGGATCTCACTGGGCTGAGTTTCCCCAGCAGCGGACAGGATGAGGGAAGGAGCACCACTGCTATGGGAGAAGATGGAGAGCATTGCCCCAGCCTCTTGTGCCGAAGCACACTGACAGCGGCACTGCCCGGGCAAAGGCTGTTCCCCATTCCCCACAAATGTACCCCTCGCACGGCTCTCCCTCACTTGCTCTGCATTGCACGATTCAAGACTCTCGGATCCACAGGGACTTAACTTTACATAAATAACCAGGCCTCTTTCCCCAAACAGCTTTATCTTCTGTGCCAGAAAAGCTGCTGCTTCTTGTAGGAAGGGCTGCAGGAAAAGGCTGTGCTGTGCAGCCTCTAACACTAAAGCTCCCAGATATATTTTGCAGGCTTTCCTTCTATCTACACAAGAAAAAGACTAACAATTACTTCATGTTGCCTTTTATTCTTATTGATGGCTACCACTGGCCAAAGTCAGCTCTCAGCTGCAGTGATGCAAATTTGGGATAACTCAACTGACGTGAAATTATACTAAATCTCTTATTAGAGCTAGTGCGATTGAAAACTAGGCCAGCATAAGTCAGCACTGTCAACAGTTACCCCTACAGGTTTCTGCAGAGTAATGATCTATTTTAAAGAAATTGAACTTTTAGAAATAGCAAGTTTGCAATTCTCTTGATTTACTTTCTGATATAGGTTTTGGGGCTTTTTCTGATCTCCAGTGATACATGTTTACAAGCTTTTCCCCCTAATCTCAAGCACCGAAAGCATTTCTGTAAATGCCCCAACTCATTGGAAACAAGACTGGAAGAAACCCACTTTTCCAACCCATCCCTCTGGCTTACGCAGGATCCACCTAATCTGTGCTGTTCAAAAGCCCTACTCTTATCCACTGCTGGTGGCAAACCCAGGCTTCCCTGGCTGATGTCCTCCAGGGTTTTCCTAGCCACTGTGTTAGAAAGTCATTGCTTATGTTTAAATTAACCTCTCTGTGCTGACATAGGTTCAGAAATGTCAAATACACTTGTAAGACAGCTTTCTTCCATGCATTTCCAGATTCATCCTTTCTCCAGCTAGTGCTTCCTGCTCCCTGAGCCACATGGGTCCAGAAACTGAGACTTTAACAAAAAACCACCACATACCTGGAGATTTTTATCAAAGAGGTGAACCCCTGCACAGTCCTATCAGCTGAGGTTTTCAACTTACAGTCCCACCTCCAAAGCCTCACTAGCAAGACTTGAGCAGCAGCACCAAATCCTCCAGGCTGATAAACCCAGCCCAGGTTTTAGTTTTCAGCACAGACTTGGAGGGGCAGAGGGGCAGGACAGATAACCACCCACAGAGATCCTACAGGATGTCTCTTCTGAAGGCAACCCTCCAGAGATGCAATATAGAATTGGAGAGACACCAGTAAAAGATTCAGAACCCTCTGCAGCATCACAGCGAACAGGGCTGGGAGTGATCTCATCAGCTCATGCAGTTCCAGCCTGCTCAGATACCCCTGATGAAAGGTGGTATCCTAGAAATGTTGTTTCTAACATTACTACACATGAATTTCATTCCTAACACATTCTTCTGACCTGTTCTCAGAGACATCCAGCAATGGAGACTCCTATACTTCATGAGACAAAATGCTCCATGCTCCTACTTTAAAACTTCTTACGATGCCAAATCTGAAAATCCGTTACTGCAAATTAAAACAACGTTCTTGGTGGAAAGATGCAGAGTTAATGAGGAAGAGGCACTTCTGCCTCGTGCTGCTGAGCCCCATTACATGTCTGAAGATTTGTGCTACTTTAGTTTTTACTCTCATAGGCTAAAAAACTCAAATTTGTTTGTTCTTTCCCCACAAATCAATGCTTTTCATACCCAAGGGTTTTGGGTTCACACTACAATTAAGGCAACAAGTAGGAAATGCTGTAGGTAGATGCTTCACCGGGGTGCTATTCAAAACAGTCCCCCAAATCCCCAGTCATTGATCAAAGCTGGGGACACTTCTCATCAGATGCCCTAAACCAGAACTCTGGGGGAAAAGATCAGGATCAGAAATGAGGTGAGAGGGAAAAAACAGAGCAAAACTGGAGCCCAAGTCCTGAGCATAACAAGGCACACAATTTTTGATGGAAGGGCAGAGAGACAGTACAAGGATACTCAAGACGGGAATTGTAAGAGCAGATTTAAGGAATTCTGAGATCCTTGTCCTGATTTGATTGTTAATGAGAGTGGGGCAACAAGCGGCTGCATTTTGTCATGGAATAACAGAACAGGAGGTAAAGGTTATCAGCGATGTGCAAAGGCAAAACTGTGGCAATGGGGGACTTCAATGGCACCCATCTGTGCTGTATCCCACCCTTTCCTGTTCCTCCACCTTCCTCATCTTCACAACCTCCAAATTATGTGATTATGCCAACAAAAAACTGCAGTCACCAGAGTAAGATGCACATGCTAAGCCCAGCCCCCCACGCTGCTGCAGCCCCCCACTCCAGGCTGGTTCCATGCAGGATTTGCTGTCGCGCAGCCTCCCAATGCCACGCAGGTGCAGCCGTCGCATCCCAGCCCTGACAGTCTGCTGAGAAGCCCTTCAAATTAAAGGGAAAATGCAGTGGGGACCTCTTAGCAGAGCAGTAAATCGCCCTCCCCCCTGCACCAGCCTTCTTCTCAATCGGCTGCTCATTTAGCTGTGGCTGCAACAAAGAAGCAAGGCATAGGGTTGCATGCTGCCATCATGGGAAGGGCCAGGCATGGACTCCTCCTCAGTGGAGAGCAGAGAGTAAGTGCCCCAAAGATCCACCCTTCACAGACCCCATGAGGTTTCTGACACGTGGGTGTTCACTCACTGGGCTGCTCCACCATCTCCTGCCAACATCACTGAGTGCCCTCCCTCCCAAACCAGCCACTGCTTGTGTGATTGGCCTTTTGGGGGGTTAACGATGGTAAATTCTCCTCCATCAGCCCTGACCGGTGCAGCAGTGACCCACAGGCTCTCCTGTCCTCTCCCTGATATCAGCCAGAGCAGGTCAGCTTCAGCTCTTGGAATGGGGGTCCTCAACATGAGAGAAGGACCAGGGCAAAGGAAAACACTCACCCTTTGCTAGATACAGCTGACCCATAAGACTAATATAGATGACTGACTCACTAGGAGATGTGTTACAGGCTTGGGACAAAGAATGAAGGGTAACCTCCTTCTCTCCCAGGCACAGCCAGACATACAGGCTTTGCAGAAGCAGGTATGCAAGGGCTGTGAGATTCACTTCCCCATATGGCCAAAGAGGAGACAGCAGGATGATCTGCAACCCTAGCATCACTCCTAACAGCCAACAAACTCTGCTCGTGTACACTGCTATGATTGCAGGTGGGCTGTCCCAGAGATGGGGAAGAACTCTGTCCCCAGGTCCCCATTGCAGTCCAGGATTAGCAAGGTGCAAGGAAACACCTGCAGTGTGAAAGCCAGAGCTGAGACAGAGGGAGCCAGCACCCCCAGAGCAGCCACAAGTACTCACTCAGATCGACCCAAATACCATCACACAAATCTGGACATACACTTGCATCCCCACTTGCTTTGTTCTCTCCTTCAGCCTTCTCCCAATATTTGAGGGCTCTAGCCCCTGCTATTGCAGCCCTTTCCCCCCGCACAGAGGCACACTCTCACAAATGCACGGCCGAGCTCCAGACACATGTGATCTTACAAAAAACGCTCCTCGCTTAGTTCTGCCTGGGCACTTTGCTGTCAACACAAAGCACTATTTCAGCTCCACACCTGCACTCTCCCTACCACTGCATGCCATCTTAATTAAGCTTAAGGCACAGGTGGGGAGCAATTGTCTGGCACTTACGGCTGAGCAAGGGGACTTGGTGCATATTCTCCCTTCGCCACACACAGAGTACTGATCTGCCTGTGCGATCATGGGCTAATCACCTTCCTGTGTCCAAACAGTCTCACTGACCTCCCACTTTGAAAGAATTTATCATTAATTTTTGCTAAGTGTTATGGAAGCCTAAGAGGAAAGGTAGCACAAGAACAGAGAGTATTAATACTCCAACAGGAGCCTCAGGAACCAACCAGTGCATTCAAGAGGGGTGGTTACTAGGTCAAGAGAGGTTCTCCTCCCCCTCTACTCTGCCCTGGTGAGACCCCATCTGGAGTATTGTGTCCAGTTCTGGGCACCTCAGTTCAAGAAGGACAGGGAACTGCTTCAGAGAGTCCGGGGCAGGGCTACAAAGACGATGAAGGGAGTGGAGCATCTCCCATACGACGAAAGGCTGAGGGAGCTGAGTCTCTTTAGCTTGGAGGAGACTGAGAGGTGACCTCATGAATGTTTATAAATATGTAAAGGGTGAGTGTCAGGAGGATGGAGCCAGGCTCCTCAGTGACAGCCAGTGATAGGACAAGGGGCAATGGGTGCAAGCTGGAACATGAGAGGTTCCACTTAAATATGAGGAAAAACTTCTTCACAGTGAGGGTGACAGAACACTGGAACCAGCTGCCCAGAGAAGTTGTGGAGTCTCCTTCTCTGGAGACATTCAAACCCCACCTGGATGCATTTCTGTGTGACCTGATCTAAGTGTTCCTGCTCCAGCAGGGGGATTGGACTGGATGATCTTTCAAGGTCCCTTCCAATCTCTGATATTCTGTGATTCTGTGTGATTCAACCTACTACAAGCAGAAAGAAAACTTTTTTATGGCTCAAGCCAGACTCCCAAAGAAAATTGTTTTCAGTGTGTTCCATCAGCATTAGGAAACACGTATATGGCACTCAGAGCAATGGTCTTGCCACTCGGATCTCAGATAACGTAACCAAGAGAGAGCAGGACTAGGGATGGATTCAGATCTGTTCAGTGTGGGAAAAAGTTGCTTTACAGTGCCATGTACGGTAAAGCATTAGTCTCCTGCTGTTCCAGCACAAAGTTAATCAGGGACAGAAATTAATCCCTCCTGACGGCATGTTGCCAATTTCTGATTTCATCCCCATTTGCTTGTAGCTTATCATCAAGGGAATGGGAAACTTGTAGCATGGACAAGCCTGCCACATGCCTCCTCCTTTGGTAACAGCTCACACGCACCAGCCAGGGGTTCACTTACATTCAAAGCAACACATTCCTGCGCTGCACACACGCAGGTACTCTCGCATCCATACAGATTCACCCACCACTACACAGGTAGACACAGTGGAAAGTTATGCATATGCTTAAGGCAAAATATATGCCCAACTGTCAGCTTTACTCCAAGAAAGTGGGAGGGAGGGGAGGAAAACAAGACCGAGACAAAAGACATTCTCTCCCCAGAGGGACAGTGCCGGAAGAGCAAAATGGCATTTACAAATCATAAGCGTTTCCCTTCCCCACTCTCTGCTACTTTGCCCAGAATGTTAATTAGCATTACTCTAAACAGCAGTGACAAACCCAAGTAGCTTCAATTGCTTTAAAGAAAACCTGGTTGGGAGTTCTTTCAGATGAGACGTTTAAGCTCAAATGATGCAACATCTGACGGGGATGCAGCAGGTGCTTTTTAATGCCACCTTATAACGTTCCTCCTAAAACGAAGGAGTAAGTTTTAATGAGGAAACCATAATTTCCCAGCTCCGTAGGACTCTGCCTCACATTAGAGTTTTATTCTGCAGCTTCTCCTCCCAAGCCCAGCAGATCATGGGTTGAGCCCCACAGTACAGCAGCAGCTCCTGCTCACTCCAGCACTCCTGAACCACATCACCGTGCTCCAGGCTGGGCCACCCCAAAGGCTGCTTTGCAGCAGAGTTTAGCTGATCACATAACAGAAGAGCAGGTTTGCAGCTGTATTCATAAATAATAGAGATGCCTTGGGTTTGTATCATAAATAACACTTAGAGAATTATATAGACCATATATATCCTTGTGTGTTTGGATGATCAATATACATCTTAAAGTATCACCAAATTTTAGCCACAAAAATTGTAGCAGGAAACACACTTCACAATTTGCTTCCCCTTTCAGTGCTGTTCCCTTTCCTACCGTTTATAAATCTCCCCATCCAACTTTTCAAAACTACTGTCATCACTGGACAAATCCTCTGCCTCGAGTGATGGATGCCGTGTTCCCAGCGCACCCAGTGCCATCGCTTACACAGCCAGGAGGCACCCGATCTCCTGAATAACACGGGCAATCAGGCTCCTGGAATTAACTCCTACTGAAAAGAGGAACTCAACAACATCCCGTGGACTGAAATGATTGGTCTTACACATGTGGACAGCAGATCTCAGTACCAAACCCACACACACCTCCACACCGGTGCCCAGACTCTGCTATGATGGACTCACACTGGACAAACTGGCAACAAGTGTGCCTCAAAGGGGTCCCAATACAACCCCATACTGAAAGCAAAACAAGAAAAAAAACAAAACAAACCACAGTGCAGTCTCCCCTTTGAAAGCAGAACATAGGAACATCCTCCGCAACGTGTTGCCAGAGCATTCAGCCCCAGTGCCTTAGAAACTGAAGAGCTGTTGTGATATAAGGACAAGAGAAATTGGGACAAAAAAAACCCACCACCAAACCCAACAGACTCTCTGCCGTAAAACCATTAAAAGAGCTAAAGTGCGCTCCCAGCCACTTGCTGAGTTCACGGGAGAATTGCTCTCCTCTCTCCCTCCGGCAGCCCCAGCTGCAGATCACAGACTTCCGCATCACCAGCCCCTGCAGCCCAGCCCCCCAAAGCAGACGGTGGGCAAAATCCAGGGCAAAAAAAGTTATTTCTCACATCTCCTACCAGTGTAGGGGTCCACCCTCCTTCCGCCTTTTTTTCCCCAGGTCTGCTATCAGGCTGTGGAATTTCACAAGTAAGTGGTTCTGCATGGGGCTTACTCAATAGGACATAATTGACTCTTGTTGCAAAGAATTAAGTGCTCTCAATAGAGATGTCCATTTTTAATGCCTTTTTTTATTCTTACTAATGAATTAAGCCAAGATAATACCAAGTAGTTCCCAGATGAGACTGATTGTCAAATGAATGAGGATTTTATCTATAGATTTTTTCCCCTCTTTTTTTTTTATGCTCAACTCAGAAAAATCATAATAAAAAAAAAAGATACAAGCAACCAGAAATGCCTTTTCCTCCTTGAAAAAGCATACAGTAATCTCTCCAGGAGATTACTTTTCCAGCTATATTAGTTATTACTGCCTCTGCATGGTTTCTAGTTATGTGTGCATTTGAAGAAAAAGGGGGGAAAAAAAATGCCTGAGTTCACAAAACTCCTTTATCTCAACCTCAGGATGCTTCACTGAACATTTTGAATGAAATGACCCATAAAGTGATTAACAGTTTATTAACTTGAAGGGCAAGTCACAACACCACTGAAGAAAAGCAATACACTATTGCAAGACACGCTGGGGAGTTTGCTTATGGACACTAATGTTCTCACTGTTTCTTTTTTTCCCCCTTATTTTTTAAAAAAAGGTATATTTCAATTTTGTCTTCCTGCTCTCACTCCCCTGCAAGCCCACCATGCTTCCAATTCATGGACTAGTATCCAAACCCACCACAGACATTGCTTCATGAAGATCACTCCTCTGAATTGCAGAAAGCACGTGCTCGCTATCTTGACTTGCTCCAAAAATCCCTCCCAGGCAGCCTGGAAATGTCAAGCGCTGTGGCTCCTATCATCTGTTTGCTGGATTTCAAATGCTTTTGTGGATCTTCCTGTGCCCTGCTACTCAAGGTACCTCTTCTCTGCACCTCGCTCTCGGTGCACAAAGGGTCCGCCACCCCTCACCCCTTTTCCAAGCAGCTGAAGGTCTCCAAGAGGAAGAAGACCACAGCTCTTACTGGGGAGACCATCTTGGTTATGCAGAACCTCAAGTCTGCATCTCCAGTTACAGTTCCCCACATGAGATGAGGCTCAATTTACAGAGCTGGTTTGAAGCCTATATGACTGCCCAGCCAGGCTCATCTCACTTTAAAGAGAAAGGAAGTAAGGCAGGGAATGAGGATCACCCCCGAAGCATTTCATATGCAGAAGTTCTGCAGCAGGTAGGTAGGTAAAGGACAGGATGAGGCATGGCAGAAGAAAGCACAGCTGGGAAGCCAGGCTGATCTGCTCAGGAATTCACTACAGTCTGCACGGCCAGGCTGGACAGATGCTGCAGTTGAGCTGAGGAGTTCTGCACAGCAGATGGTCAAGGAGCTGTGATTTGCAGGTAATCTAATAATCAAGTAGTCATATCAGTGAGGATATGAGCCACGGGGTCGCAAGGGTTCGGCACACTTCTCCTGCTTCTGTAGAAGTCATTGGACAGTGTAAACCAAGGACATTAACTGTCTAACTCAGCTACAGGCAGAAGCAGCTTCAGAAAAAAACAATAATAATAAATCACTGCAGGGCACAACCAGGAGCCAAAGCCACATTGGCATTCACCTTTATCCCAGTCACCACAAGTAAACCATGGCAATGGGGAACTGCTACTGGCATTGGGGCTGTCACCACCTACCCCCTCCCCCTTTACTACATCCCTGGTCCTGACACAAGTGATGGTAGCAAGTCTGCTCAAGTCACTGACCCAAATAAACTAACCCTACCAAAATTCCAGTTGGGAATAAACCATACCAAGCTCTGAGCATGTTATGCCAGCTCGAACCCCTCAGAATGATAGGGTTGACTTCACCCTGTGCTGCCGTGCCAGATACAGGAGACCTGTGCTACCAGCAAGGGGGTAGAGACAGAAAAATCCCAGACCAAAGTCTTCCAGTGAAAATAAAAAATGCATTTCCAGAAGTGATGAAATGCCAGCACTCACTCTCTACAGCCCCCAACAACAAAAAAGCCCTGTTCAGGTTTATTTTTTTTTTTATTAACTGTCACAAAATGATGTAATGCATATAGTGTAATTATGCTTAAGTGCTTTCCATGTTAAATGTCATTTCAGTTATCACTTTTTAAATGCAATTTTTATTGAGTGTACAATAATAATTTAGCAAGTAAACAGGCAAGTTACAAGAAAAGAGTGGAAGTGCAGGGGGAGGTGGGAAAGCCTCAAGTGTGACAATGAAATGCACTGGGGTACATGTAGCTGTTACTTCTGAAAGCTCAGAAAGAATTATAAAAAAGCCATAAATTACAAGGTTGCAAAATGCAATAAATTACAGCCTCTACAAAAGGCAGATAATGGAAATGAGAAAGGATAGAGGGAAGGGGGAGGAATCTACATAATTTGTCACTACTGACCCCAGACATCTGCACAGCCTGCAAAGAGCACTGGAAATATTTGGGTGTTTCAGTTTCCTCACAAAAAACAGTCCTCAGAGGCTGGCATGGGGCTCAGCTTTAGGGATGCTTCCCCTCGACTGGCACAAACACAGGAGTCTTCCCTGTAGAAAACACATCCTCTCCCAAACGTGCAGTCTTCTCTGCATCAAACACGCCTTGGAGAAACCAGGGGAACTCCAGGCAGATGATCAACAGCCCCATGCTTTGTAGAAGCTAAAGCCCGTCAGAGAGCCAAGTCAACGAGCTGGGAGCAAGTGCTGTCACACTTAGGGAGAGGTATGAATGCATTTAATGCAACCATTAAACATGAGCTTTTCAAAGGTACGGCCCCTAGTCTTCCCTCTTTCCCTGTGTGGAAAAGGTCCCAAAAGCCGCAGTGGATACCAAGTTGACCAAGAGGCAGTAATGTGGCCTTGCAGCAAAGAAAGCCAACAGTACCCAGGTCTGCCTTAAAAAGAGCCAGCAGGTCAAGGGAAGTGATCCTTCCCTCCACTTGGCACTGGTGAGGCACCCCTGGAGTGCTGGGTCCAGTTCTGGGATCCCCAGTGCAAGGGAACTACTGCAGAGAGTCCAGGAAAGGGCTGCTATGATGGTTAAGGGACTGGAGTATCTCACATACAAGGAAAAGCTGAAAGAGCTGGGACTGCTCAGCCTGGAGAAGAAAAGGCTGAAGGGCATCTTATCAGCATCTATAAATACCTGAAGGGAGGGTGTAAAGAAGATGGCTCTTTTCAGTGGTGCCCAGTGACAGTGCAAGCAGCAGTCTTCCAATACCTCAAGGGGCTACAGGAGAGATGGGGAGGGACTCTTGATGAGGAGGCAAGCAATAGGACAAGGGGTAATGGTTTTATACTGAAAGAGGGGAGATTTAGATTAGCTATCAGGAAGAAATTCTTTACTGTGAGGGTGGTGAGGCACTGGAACGTGTTGCCCAGAGAAGCTGTGGATGCCCCACCCCTGGAAGTGTTCAAGACCAGGCTGGATGGGGCTTGGAGCAACCTGGTCTGGTGGAAGGTGTCCCCGTCTATGGCAAGGGGTGTTGGAACTTGATGATCTTTAAAGTTGCTTCTTCATGGAATGGCGAAGGAAGGGACACAAAAATCAAATACTCTTTTTTTTTTCTCCTACTGTAAGGGTGATCAAGTACAGTCTCCCAAGGTCCCTGCCAGCCTCAACCATTCTGCAATCCATACAGCTGACCCCAGCTTTAGCACCAGAGTGTGAAACTTCCACTGTCATATGGCTACCTGTAGCTGTGAACCAAGGATGGCAGTAAAGACAGGCAACCTTCTGCACAGTGAGCGGGAGTCAGCAGCCAGGAGACTGCTATGAGGAGACATATTCACATGAGAAATGCTTTTCAACAGCAACACATACTGGAGGAAGACAACAAGCCACTTCTCGGGAGCAGGGGGCAAGCACAGGCGAAAGGGTGCCAGATGCTGAGAGACAAAGCTCACTATTGATTCCATGGCCAGCTGGGTCTCCAGGAATCAATACCCTTGGGGTATCAGGATTTTCAAAATAAACCCACCAGCAGATAGGAAAAAAAAAAAGAAAGAAAAAGAAAACCCACCAGAGTAAAAACTACAAACAAAATGAAGGCAGCCAAATTCTGAGAGGGGAGATGAACAGGATCTTAATCTCTGGAAAATTAAATCAGAAGAAAATGGAACAGGCACAGACTTTGGCTGACAGAGAGAATCCTCCTTTCAGGAGTGTTTGTGCCAGGTTTATTTGATTAAAACTTTTCAGGACAGAGAGATATGGATGAGAAGGGAGTATTTTCATTACTGAAGTGGGAGTGAGGAGGAGGAGAAGGCCTATAGTTGCTATTGGGCCACTTTTACTACTAATGGTAGCAAATAGTCCCAGTGGATGGGAGTAAATGATTTTACAGGTTATTTCACTCCCTGGGGAACAGATTTTTTTTTTTTTTTTTCTCCAAAAACTAGATGCAGGCTTCCTGGTGTCCACCTGAGCTCTGAAATTAGTCTGGAAGTTGCTTTTACTGCCTCCAGACTTCAGGGAAGAGAAATCCAGCCTCGGGGCTTTGAGAGGTTGACTAAGATGAGGTTTTACTACTGCAGTGGCAAGGCCTGGACATTTCTTAGCCATTGCTGAAGGGCTGACACTGCTGGACACTGCCAATGGCTCCTCAAGGAGCTTCTTGAAATTAGTTTGGCAGGGATCAGCTTAACTCCCAACCTGTCCAATCTTTTCTCTCTGTCTAATCCAAGCCTCACCTACCAAACACCACCAGAATTGCCTGGGCAGCATCATGGGCATCAGCAGTGAGAAGAAACCAGCTTCTCAGCCCATGCAGGCAGAGGGAAGGGGAAGCCTGCCTCGCTTGTGCTCAATTCCTGTGTTTTAGGAAAAGGTGCTAACGAAACTCAGGCAGCAGAGCTGTGAGAGGCAGGTCATGCCAAGGCAAGCCAGCAGGACACAGGCAGGCATGGCAGAGCTGGCAGCAAGCACTGCAGCTCTGACAGCCCACCAGCACTGGTAAACCAAGCAGTAAGTCCATTCAAAGCAAGGGCTGAGATCTTTCCACGTTCTGCTCCACCCTGTGCCCCATGAGGGTTCCTGCCTCCTGCGCTGATGGATAAGTTGCTAATCAAGGCACAGTGCAAGCAGGGACCAGCAGGCACTGGGTTCCAGCACTTTTTTCCCCAGCAGAAGCTGAGTGCCAGCACTTCCCCTGGATTTTAAACAAACAAAAAAGAACCAACCAAACAAAAAAAAAAAGCAGGAACCAACCAACCAACCAAAAAAAAAGCGGGAACCAACCAAACAAAAAAGCGCGCCTGTTTCAGATGAACTGGGGGGAAAAAGGCTTCAAAGGCTTAAAAAAAAAAAAAAAAGCGGGAACCAACCAAACAAAAAAGCGCGACTGTTTCAGATGAACTGGGGGGAAAAAGGCTTCCAAGGTTTAAAAAAAAAAAAAAAAAAAAAGCAGCAGTAGGTTAAAGGGAATGCAGTTCCCAAGGGTGGAACTGTTAACCCTAGGGTCTAAGCAGTCCTGCCACCTTCTCCTCCATGCTCTGTTCCCTGGCCTCAAATTGCACCACAACAATGACTACCTGCCTGCAGATTCCCAGTTCAGCCCCATGCCAGGAGCTCTCTGCCATCCACATCCCTCATCTTGCCATGCCATGAGCACTCTGCTCCTCTTTCCCAGCTCTCCCTTGGCCCTGCTTCCAGAGGAGACTGCTAAACAAGAACAGAGCTTTTAGGGCCCCTTGAGCTTGTTAAGTTCATCAGCTCTGTGATGCCAAGTGGAACAGAGTCACTGAACTTTACTAGAGACGCCCAGAGGTGCTGCCAGCTCTGGCAGCTCACACCAGCCTCTTCTGTGGACAGCACCTCTGTTGACGCTGGCAGCCACCAAGTCAGGATGCTACTCTGCTCACAAGCCATTGTCTCACGCACAGGGGTAAGCAGTGAAAGTGCCCCACCCACCCTTGAGGCAAGCAGGAACCAAAATCCAAGGCAGGATCCTTTCAATAAGTTCCCTGTCCAAACCTTCTCCAGCCCCTTCAAGCCTGCCCATCTCCACACTGTCCTTGCCTTCACCCTCATGATCGAAGCAACACAAAAATAATCTGTAATTCTCACGGCAACTGAGTCCAACGCTGCTGAAGATGCACCAGTTCCTCCCATGTCTAACAGGCCAGGATAGGGCAAAGCCTGTCCTTATGCATCTTTTTCTCCTGCCCTGCTCTCTGCCTCCATGGCACAACGACCCCTCTTCTGTGGCCAGAAGCCTGTTACTCTGTTGGAAAAGTCTGCTCTGTAACCCCTCAGCCTCCAGTCTATATGGACAATAGCTACAAAAGCAATTTCCCATCTCCTGTTGGGATTCTACCAGCAGCTACAACGTGAAAATGAGGAAGGCTGGTCTCTCTGTTGCATCCCTTAAATTCTTTGACTCACTTGGGTCAAGCTCACCCTCCTGACTTCACTGCCAGTGCCACACCACCCTTACCCAAAGCACTCTTAACACTGACAAGGACAGGTTTCTGAGGTTTTTGGTACCTGTGATAGGATTTTTGCAAAGTTTGCACACAGGCGACAAACACTAAATAAGTGCTTGGGCACAGGAAGCTGGAAAATGCATCACCTGCCCAATAACCTTAAGTCTAGTCCCTACCTTTTCATGCCTCCGATCAGGACTCATTCCCACAGCTCTATACCAGCTACAAGCAGTGGCCTTTTGGTCATCTTGGTCATCCCCCAGAGCTGCTAAATTCCTCTCCCATCTCTTCCCTTTCCTAATCTTGTCCAGCTCACACTGAAACATCAAGGAGACAGAATCATCCTACCAGCTCTTGATTTTGGGAGACAGTGAGTGATGGCCCAAAAGCAATCAAAACAGAGGGCACAGAGCAGGAAAGCAGAGGAGCTGGAGTCAAACTAAATAAGGGGTGCACACTTCCAAACAGCCCCTCCTGGGACAGGCTGCCCCCCAGCAGTAGCTGTCACCTCTTGGCATTTCAGAAAGAGGGTATAGATTAGGGCTGTTGAACGTCCTTATGAAAGTGAGCAGAAATCAATGATGTGCCATTCGAGCCCTTGAGATAATCCTATCTAATCATACAGATCCAGAGAAAACAGCATCTTACGGGCCATAAAACACCAGAGGCTTATTCTCCTCATAAATACTGAACTGACACTGCCACTGCAACAGCCCCTTTGGCTCTTCCTTCCTCCTCTCCCGGCCTTCCACTTGAACGCTCGGCTGCTGACAGCTCCTAATGACTTGGACTCCGATGCGGCCCCTGACTGCCTAATAAGGGTTACATTAATGAAGCGGTTATCTCATCCAGCCTGACCCCAAAACATCCTCAGCAGAGCAATGCCCATGCCTGACACACCAGGGAAACAGGTACTCTCAGCAGCAGCCCTTGGCTGGTGGGGTCCAACTCCACAGTGTGAAACAAGCCTTAGGAAGCTTGAGGGAAATCCTGGCTCTGCTTGAGTCCAGAGCAGAGCTCCTTTCACAGCAGACAGGCTGATGTTTCATTCTTATTTTAACTTTCAGGGTCATAACAGTGGCTTGTAACTCTGGTCCCTACTCTTCCTCTCAAGAGCTACCAGGAGAACCTGGCACAATAACAGGGCAGTCTTCTCACACCTTTAGGGTGAGAACAAAGTGCACATGAGCCTTGTGAACATGATGAGCATCAGATGGAGCTTTAGCTGGATCCCTCATAGAACAGACTATTTGGCATTTTTCCTCTGATATCAGGTTTTTGATTGCTGTTCCAATTATTGTCTTAAAACTGTGTGCTAAGGAAAATCCTAGCAAGCCCTGAATGCTTGGCAATGCATATCCAAGGCAACCAACCAGTGACACATATGACAGCCAAATGATGTTCTGACAGGGGAAATGGCCTGACACTTCCCCGCCTGCTGCCATCCAACTAAGCTAAGGTCACCTGCCAATACCCACAACACAGATGTTGCAAATAATAGGATGCAGGCGAGTTCCAGGACATTTCTGCAGGGAAGTTTATCAAGAAAGGTGACATGTCCTAAAGCTGATATTTCTCCCACCTGTGAATGTAGAAGTTCCTCCAGAGGAACAGAGACATGGCAGCTCAGGTGAAGAGGACTACCTCAGGGGCTGTCTGAAAGCGATCCTTCTCCTATTTTGCATAAGGAGAGGACTTTTGGAGGGACTGTACCCATGTGGTCACATCCAGGATGCTACCCTACCTGGAGTAGTTCTCATGCAGGGTTTAGTCTGGTTCCCCACACTGGCTTCACCAGTTTTGATTTCCAAATTCCCAGGAGACTCCCAGTGGGCCCAATCTTTCCCACAAGGAAAGTGAAATCCATCTGCTTCCTGTAAAAGCAGACAGCAGCATGCAGCTGGGAGAGGTTTTAGGACATTTTTCCCTCCTCATGTAGTGGCGCTTACCACAGCTCCCCCAGCACCAAGAGCCTCCCTGACACTCCTTGCGCCTCTGGGGGCTACCCTTTCTTCTTATTTTCCTTCCCCTCAAACAGCGCAAGGAAGGTGGTAATAGTAAAGCCAAGGGGAAAAACAAAACAACAAAGCACTGTATAATCTGCATATTTCACCATTTGGCAGAGGGGATTTTTTAATCATTTAATAGTTTTAATCCTTTATCAGATGCTCATCTAAGAGGATTTTGCTGCACATACAAGATTTGCCACAAATTCATTTGCAGTAAATATACTCATTTAGCAAGTTTATTTCCTGCTTGAGCACTGAGTGGGACAAGTTGGCTGCTGCTTGAGAAAGGTGGCAAGACCTTGCTGGAACTCTTCCATGCTGTATTTCTCCAAGCCAGTATCTCAGCTACTGAAGAAAAGGGACATTGGCCAGACTCAGGGCTTAAGGTCCCACAGATAGCAGGGTACACTTTCAAACAGCACCCAGTCCTGCTCCAGCAAGCTTTACTTAGCAGAAAGGCATCAAACCCATGGCCCTAAAGGACACAAGATATCACAAATGAAACCTTTTGTGGCTGCCAAAGGAGATGCACCCCACCTGCCATGTTTCCACAGCAGAAAAGACAAAGGTGACAGAGCAACACCAGTCACGTAGAGCAAGAAGCAGCTGTCTTAGGTGTATATCCAACAGGAGCAATTTTAGAGGCCACCTGAGCCACAGGACTTCAGCAGTGAGTACCACCTTACTTGCTATCTGCCAGTATCAGCACATGCCAAAGACTGTAAATCTGCTTTTCCAAGGACAAAGGAAAGCATAACTGTAACTAAAACATCTTCTCTTGTCCACAAAACCTGCTGTGACAGGTAGCTGCCCAGTAACACCTTGTGTTCACTGTGGCCCTACACCAGAGAGCAAACCACGCAGCTGAAATCTCCAGCTCTCAAGCTATTTTAGGGGGAGGAAATGGGAACGAACACTAGAGTGAATTTGCACCATCCAGAGGCTGTCTTAATTCACAAGTGGCCAGAAGACAGCATCTGTATTGTAAGAGTTATGTGGCCTGTACACATGCAAGGCAACTGTCAAGGCACAGCTAAAGGTTTCCCAACTTGAACACAAATCAAAGGATATAACAACACTTCTTTAGATGGCTACAGCCAGAGCCTGCTGCAGGGCTGATAATTTCTCACGTTGTTTGTGCGCCTCAGTTTCTTTATGTATTTGCTTTCGTCCAAATAATTAGAAATACCCCATAGGAAGTGAAGCTGGACCCCCAGATGCCAGCTCCATGATTAATCAATGGGTCATTCCAGCACCAGCCTCTTTCCTCTCCTCTCACCACCTCTGATCTTCATCTAAGGAATGGAAGGAAAAGCTTCCCCTTCCACCCAGCAGCCAGGGAACGCACAAATCCCACTTCTTTACCTTTAGGTCAGCACCAAGGGCCCCTTTACCAGGAAAGGGCAAACATTATTTCCCTGACATTTTACACCCTCTTAGGACAAAATATGGAGAGCCACACTTCTGTGTTCACAGACCAGGGCAGAAGACGAGCAGCACCAATACCAGCACAAGGCTGTTTTTTCTGGGTTGTAACATCTTACCACCTGAGCATCATGGCCAGAGAAGGGGCAAGAGCTGGGGGGGCAGAGGACTGTCCTCAGCCTCCGTGGATCTGCCAACGAACCAGGTCATGCTGATGCGTAGCTTTTGGATGGAAGCTTTCATCAAAACACATGAGTGATCTTGGCTGGATTTATGCCAAGAGCTTCCACCCAGCAAGCTACCTTCTGTTCTCCAGGACACCACTGATGCAATCCTAGATGCATGGTCAGCTATTTGGACAAAAGCAGCTTTTTGGCTCTCCAGTATGTAATTCCTGCTGTAAGCACTGTGGGGCAGAGAGCACACCTCCCTGGGCAAGCAGAGCCCACCACGTGCGCTGCAGCCAGGCGTAAATTCTACTGGAGCATAAATAAGTCATAAAAATATTGTGCCCAGTTCAAACCATGGTTAATTCAAACAAGCCCACCAGTTTTTGACAGCTTGGTTTGAATGCTCTGGTGCCTGAAATGCAAAATACAACATAGTCCATTACCCTGCATCTGCAGAGAATTATATCTTGGGTTTTGTAGTTTATTCAACAAATCCAATAGACTGATCCTATCCTATTCCCTCTGCCTTTAAGACAATCCAAGAATCTATTTACTTTCCTCTTTCCACATGGATGGCAGCAGTGATAGGTGCTTTGGGAGAGAGAGTGCCCACTAACATTTATTTATGGTCCAGCGGTGGCTGCAGCATGCCGAGCGCTGCCTGTGTGCACAGCGAGACACACTCCCTACCCCGCATCCTCACAGTTTGTAACACTTCCCTAACCTTTATCTTTTGGATAACAGGGGCCCAAGAAAAAATTTCCTGGGGTAAATTGCCTTCTGCACCTCTCCGTAGGCAGCCCCTTGCAAAGCCCAGACACTAAGCTAGACCAGTGCAATCCAATTTTGGCAATTGCTATGCCCCGTTTTGGGGACGGTGAATCTAAGGCATGAACAGGTGAAGGCCTTCAGGCCTGATGAGCAAAACCAAACCTTTAAAATATGCTTGCTACTAGAACATTTTTGGTCTCAAGATCCATGCCTGGCAGCACCCAGGAAGAAGCTGCCCCAGGAACTCATTTAGCATCACAACTGAGGCAATGTTTTGCTCTATCACAAAGGCACCGATGAAATAGGCAAACAACCCTCAACAACCGGGATGTCTTTAATCCACAGACAGATGCAGAAAAAAATTTAGCAAATAGCAGCTCCTCGGTATGATGGAGAGACCAAGCCCCAGCCCAGGATGCAGCCCTTCTCGTATTCCTGCAGAGTCAGACAGCTGATTCAAAATCCACAGTTTTACATCTCTGCATAGATGTATCTGATGCGTTCAGGTACCAGTGTGTACGTGCCACCTCCAGGGAATTTATTTTCCCCCCATTTGCCAAGATAAACAGCATACCAAGCATGAAGGGGGGAGGAGACAAGGCTGATTTAAGTGATTTCACTTTGCAATTTTCTGTGTTCTTTTTAAGTCGCTTATCCATTTCAGTGCTCAATATTCGGCTCTTTCCCTAATTAGAAAATCGCTAATCTGCTCTGAAAAATGTAAAAGTGAGTCTTGCTTACGTGCATTGCTTGGAATATGCGAGTGCGTTGGGTTTTGTGTTGCTTTCAAGCTCTTTTTAAAAAGCTTCTGGTGTCTCCAGCTGGCATCACTTGCTCCTGTTGATCCCTCCCCGAGTCCACGTTCAGCCCCTGTGTGCAGCAGTGCTGTGCATATCTAGTGCCTCCAAGAAATTATTCCTGCTCCATTCCCAGTACACACATTAACTCTTTGGCATGCCTTTAAGTAACATCCTTATCCCTTTCTCTGCCTGGGAGCCACCTCCCGACCAGAACAGGACAGTCTTTCCACACCACATCCCAATACACCAGCAGACCCAAAATCCTGGGCAGGGACAAGGGACAGCTGTGAAGGTGGAAGCTCAAGAAAAGTGTATTTTCAATTAGACTAGCTGACTGCTAAGGGTTCAATATCAGCACTGGATTAGCCCGATGTCACACCCACAAGACCACATCTGGCGCTAGGGATCAGTCAGAGTGGGGCTGCCCTATGTAAGGGACAAGGCAGGAACAGTGGGTGACCGCAGGGCAGCCCTCACCAACCTGGCACAGTCCCACCAAATCTAAGCAGAGCTAGGTGGTGACAGGTCCCATGGACAGCCCCAAGTAAAGAGCAGGGACAAGCCAGGATCAAAGTCTACTCACCAAGTTCAGTAAAGAGCAAGAAGAGAGAGACAGAAACAAATCTGTAGAGACTACCTGCAATATAGGTCCAAAGAGATGTGTTAGAGGCCAAGCTACCTGCAGTGTCACTCCAGTGTCCTTTCAGAAGACCCAGCCAAAGGCAGGATTGCAGCAAGGACCTGTAATGTTCATCTGGGGTTCACAAAGGGAGCCAGAACAGCAGGGACCAGCACTGAGGACAAGTACATCTCCAATACATCTCAGGAAAACACAGAGACCTAAGCTCAAATCAAGCTCCTGGGGATGGGTCCTAGGTGAGGCTGGTTAAGGCAATTGAGGTCCATTAGCATACCAGGGCCCTCACAGCTGGTCTTCATCCACCACCTCCCCACCCTGTGTGCTGCTGCAGCTGGAGATCCCAGCCTGGATAAGCAGCAGTGGAGGCAGGGACAGCTGGATAATTCAGCCTAGTGTAGGACAGACAGCAGACAGGACCGAGCAGCTCCCAGCTCAGCACTGTTCTGTGCATCAGGAATTCAATGCCTGCTTAGATGTATAAATCCACAACTGTCCTGAAGGTCAGCAGCTGGTGGCCTTAGACAGCAGTGTCTAGCCTGGGTGATTCATCACTACCCTGTCGTGGAAGAAATCCCATTAAGCTGATACCAGCATCAGCTCAGAGGGTGAGGGGTTGGTCATTAACAGCTCACCCCAAGCAGAGAGTGCAGAGACCAGGCTCCTCTGCAACAAGTGAGCACACCCACAGAATGAGACTGCTCCCCAGGAACACACCTGGTCCCCCTGGGCAGAACTGGCTGCACCCCCACCACAGCACAGAACCCTTACACAGATCCCAACACTGCTCAGCCAGCAGTTGACATTNTGCCCACACACCACATAACCAGCAATTAGGGGAAAAAAAAGAAATCCGGAGCAGTTAGCCTGCAGTGCTCCGAGCCTCACCTCTAACAAGGCACCCACCACCTCAGAGGAACACCCCAGGAACCATTGCCTGTTTTAAGAACCATCATCCTTCCCCCTCCCCCAGCCCATCTGTGTTATTTTACGGACTTAATTTTTAATCACTCTCTTGCCAAGACAAGAAAGGTTTCTTGCCTAGGTACCGACACAGCACAGAAGTGGAATTAAAGACAGGCAGGTACCATCCTGGCCAGTATACCTGCATGCTGCTCAGCCAAGACAGCCTGCTCCTCACCCTTTGCACCACCTTCCCAAGCGTTACTGCCGTGGTCTGTCACATTTGGCTACCTGCACATTAACATGAGCAACTGCTTGTCCTGCTCCAGCCTCCCGCTGTCAGTAGCAGCTCTTACACTGCCCATCTTCAGCTTATTTTAAACCAGCAGCTTCTTCTCTGTGCTCTTGTATCCAAACCTCACCCCGTGCTGCAAGAACCACTCCGATGCATTCGTTCGCACCGTTCTCCGATGGCTCTGCCCAAGGGCAATGTTGCATTGTCTCACTGTTTTTGGAAGAGCTCCGTACGTGGCTATAATGTGCCTGTGGCTGAATCTCTACAACAACATACATGGCTATAATGTGCCTGTGGCTGAATCTCTATAACTACCCTGTTAGCACCACGCTGATGACCACGTGCCCAACCCACCCATCGTCTTGTCGCAGACACGTGCTGGCTACGTCTATCCCCCAGGAACAGAACCAAAGCAAGAGGAAGGGAAGAAATTGTGTAGATCTAACTAGCAATAGTGCATGTAAATAACTACGAGGCCTCACATTACACCATTTCCCAGGGGTGCTATTTGCTCACAAGCTTTTCACAATCAACTACTTTGCTGGGAAGAAGAGTACAACTTAAATCGCAATTAAATAGTCACCTATCCCGCCTCTTTTCCCAAAGGATCTCCAGCAACATTCTGGAGAAAAGACTGGGAAAATTAATCCAAGGCTGACATGCACATCCTGCAGCTGCATGGACAGTTTTCCATGAATCCTCTCCTGCCCAAACTGCTCACAGGAGAGGAAGGGAACACAGCTGCTATCATAAACCTTTCAGCCAAACCGTCCTGCTTCATTATAGTTTGTCACCTGTTCAGGGAAATCACTTGTCACAAAAATTTTCTTTTCCACTTAATGACTTCAAACTCAATTTGAGGATTGGCTCAGTGGACTGCAGCTGAGGTGCCTTTCAACTGGAGCGTACGCTTTCCCCAGTGACAAGCTGAGGGCTGGATGGACCATGAGGGCATCTTTGGCTTGGGATGTGGAGCTGTCATAAGCCTGGTATAATTAAAGGCCTGACTCAGCAAAACACACCAACCCTACTGATAGCAACCCTACTTATTAAACACTTACTGTTTTGTAAGGATGATCTGGGGTTTGTCAGGAACAGGAGGTCATGACAAGTGATCTGGAGGGCAAAGGAAGATGCACTCCGCTTGGCCAGACTCAAAGCTGGTTGGTGGGACCAGAATCACCCCAAAGCTCCTGTAGAAGTTGCCCCAATATGCAGGATTTCCTTAGCAGTAAGTGGAAAGACCTTATTGTCACAGACTGATGTACTGACCTGTGCAACAGTTCCTGGCTGATGCAGCACAGGTACAGCTTGTGTTGACACCTCATACTCAGATTGGTACAAGATGCCATCAGAGGGCAGGACAGACCAACATTCCCAGTCCTCATAATCGTAGAAATAATGCAAATACCACTTTCAAGAAAAGTCACAAATCAAATAAAAGACATTGTACAACAAGGGAAGCCAGGAAAACAGAGGCTCAGAGGAGTTAAGTGTCTTCCCTATAGTCACCAAGCAAGTTCCACAGCCAAAACCAGAAGCTGGAGCATCCACTGTCCTTCTTGCCACCCCACACTACCTTTCCAACATTTTATACTACAAATACAGAGTCAAAGCCTCTCTGCCACAGACCTACTCACTGGAATTGCACAAAAGGGTTAGCAACTAACTTGGTTGGTCTAGAGTGATCTGTTAAAATTCTGTGTATTAATGCTGTTGAATAGAAGTGTAAGGTGAGCGAACACAGAGTCCAGGTTCCCAGCATAAATTAATAGGCCCCATGTTACAATGGAGCAGAAGCAAAATCATTGCTAGGACTGAGCAAAGCCATGATTTCTTTATCTTCCTTGCACTGTTCCTAACTAGCTGTACGCAGTATATTTGGTGAGGTTAAACGTACATCTTGTTAGTTTAGCAGTCCAACAATGGCAATCACACCTCTTCTAAAAGCAGAATATGCTGAACAGGCTACTGATGGATTGGCTTAAGAGTCTTCTCACCAAGGTCCTTCCTTCCTCGCAGCTGGGACAGCCACCCCATCCCACCCCTGCAGGTCCTTGGCAGGGTAGACAGAGCATGGGGCTGCTCCTAAAATCCAGGCTTGGTGCTCCCAGGTAGCAGGCTGAGGTCACCCCCCTGCTCTATTTGGCTCAGCAGCCAGCAGACTGAGTGTGTAGTCAGGAGAGAGCAGCTCAAATTAGCACATTAGCAGAACTGCCAAGAATTGAAAGCCCGATGCAACCAGCTAAACACTTGAGATTTGCTCCACTGGCTGCTGGAGTAAACCCTGCAGAAGCCACAGATAACACAGCCTGCAGTCTCAGCGACACACACCATGCCCACAGCCACCCATCCTGACCCCCACCAACATCCATCTGAATGCAAAGCCTCAGCCCAGGTCCTGATAGCAGCCCCATGCTGCAAACAAGCGAGAGGGCACAAAAAGCCTGCTCCAGGGTTTGCTGCACCTCAGCAGCCTCATCCCTGCATTGTCCCACTTTGCACAACACAGAGATGTCCCCAGTCCAGCAGGCAGCGAAGCACTCTGGACCACAGGGGTGGTCTCCAGGAGCTAGGCCATGCATCATCATCCTCCTCTTCTCCACCCACCCCATCCAGGAACCCAGCTAAGATTTAAGAGAAAAGAAAAAACACTCCATCATCAAGAGTTAAAAATACTCTCTTCAGCCAACTCTGAGGCAAGGAGAGGGGACAGCATTTATTGCAATGTATGGCTGCAAAAGAAGATCCCTGCTTTAGATGAAGATCTGGTGGTTCCAACATGTTCTTTAAAACCCCTGTAACAGAAATTTATTTCAGCTCCTCTCTCCACAATGGGTCTTTAACTTACTTAGTAACCCCACTACATTAGTTACACAAGCAACCAGTTCCTTTCTAATTGGTTTATAAGACAGCAGGTGTCCCTTTTTAATGGCTGATTAATTGTCTCACTGCCCAATGCAAGGCTGTGATTCACTTATCTCTAACAGGGAAGCCTGAGGCTTCCATGAAAAAGGAAGGGATTGACACACACACACACACAAATAATAGTTGACTTGTGATCCAGCCAAAACTAAACCAGCCAGCAGCCTCTCCCAGTAACCTTCCCACCACCCCCACCCTGCAAAAGTTAGGGGAAATAAAGATTGTTAAGGCAACACTCAATGTTCATCAGGGAAATAGGGCTCATTTTGCCTTTAATTTTTCATTTACCTCCAGGTTAAATGCAGGCAGGGAGCCTGACGTTGAAGAGAATTGAAACAACTGTTTTAACACAATCTAGTTTCCTTCACAAAACTCTTCCATCTCCCTACCCACTGCCAAGAGAGGGGCCAAACCGGACAAGAATAGAGAGATTAAACAGAAACAAAAGTCAGAATCAGCACAAGATTGGGTTAACGTGGGCAGTTTTCTGTCGTCGTTTTGCTGTTTGTTGTGTGCAATCCTTTTGAGGTGGCTGCAGCTTGCAGCCAGCATAATCCTGATTTTGTAAGGGTTTGGGTTGTCCCCCGCCCCCCCCCCCCTTCCTTTTTCCCATTGCCAGCAATTGATTTCATTTAACATTTTCATTCCTCTGCCCGCTGTAAATAACCACTTGGCAGTTGAATTTCTCAAGTAGAACAGGCAGCGGCTGCTTACTCTCTTCCTGGCAGCTGGGGGGGAATCTGGCAAGCACTAAAGCAAGAAGCTGTTTCAAGTAGCTTTGAAATGTGCGGGAGATTACACGGGTAGTACTTGGGAGTGGAAGAAGTCACAATATTGAAAGGCCGAGAACTTACTTTTGAGACAACTAGTGAACTTGGTGGCTGAGAGACTGAATTCACAGGTTAGAGATGAGCATTTTGCTCCCCGTTCATGACCTGCGTAGTCATGGATGCCAGCAGAGCAGCACACTACTGCACCTAAACCAGCACACAAAGGGCATCCCAAGGAGAAGACAACCCAACCTGCCACCTCCACGTGTCCTGCAAACCACACATGCTCACTACCATGCTCTGCTGTGAGCATCAGCAGGATGAGATACTGCATCAGTGCTTGTTACACAAGTCCTGCTTTCCTCCCAGGAGCCCAAGTACTGAGAGTGTCGGTGCTGGATTCCCATCAATTTCAGACAGACAAGATACCTGTGACCCACAACAACATCCTGCTGTATCAGTATCCTGTCCACTCCTGCTGGCTGGGCTGGGCAAAGCATCTCCACTCTGATCTCAAGACCTGAAACGCAAAGAACTCCTCATTACCACCCAGTTTAGCAGGCATAAACTTCTGTTCTGGCTCATAATCCAGAGAAATGCCCGACCTCACTAGAGTTAGACAAATTTAGGGCCAGAGCAAACTTCAGTGTAAGTCAGCCTTCACATGGGAATAACAAGGGGAGTCACAGGATCAATGACAAGTGGTGTCTGATGAACTCCCTGAGTGCATCTCAGAGTCATGCCAGCATTGTATCTCTATAAATCCTTTAGGCTTCAAAGAGTCTACTTGTGGTTTACATGAGCCTACAGGAGAGAACAGTTGGGTTGAAGGGGAAGAGGGAGAGCTACTTTCCCACAATCGCCAGGTTGCCCTCAAAACACAGGAGCTCCCAGTACGAGGTTTTGCTGACAGCCAAGAGAGGCTGAGCCGAGCACTCCACAGCCACAGTGATCAAGCAAGGGAATTGGCATTTACCACACTCTACGGCTGCGTGCATAGCTAAGCGAGCGCAAAGTATTAATAATGATTAATTTGTAAGGGTTGCTTTTTAGCTTTTGTTAAAGAAAAGTCAGCACATTCTGAGCAGAGCCATTAACAATACCAACAAGCAGAGCTCGTACCACAGGCTACATGGCCTAATTCCACCCTGCTTTTCTGATGCTGCGAAAAAAGCTGCAGTAAAAGATATTTGCAGCGACAAGATCCTGGCACTCATCACTGGCCCCCACCTCGCATCTCAACCCTGAAATGCTCCTCAGCAAGAGCTGCTCGCTCCTCCTCAGCTCCCAGCCCCTCCAACCCATGCTGGGAACTGCAGTGAATGTCTTTGAAAATGCCCCCGCTGAACTCGCAGAGGCAGAGCGGAGCAGAGATGACAAAATCGGAGCTGGCAGCTCTGCAGAGCGCAGCCCAACAGTGGGTTCACCTTTCCCTTCCCCTCTCCAACCCATCGAGAGCAGGAGGGCTCGGCAAGGAGGAGGGGGCAGCTAAGCAAAGGCAGGCAGGAGGGGAAGGCAGCAGGCAGAGGTGGGCAGCAGCCACGTTGTTCACAGGGTGACGCAGCTGGTCTCCTTGTTCGGAAAAACCACTTGCAAAGGGCATGGGCACACAACTGGTGCGAGCAGACGCTGTTCAGGAGTCCCTTCAGGGGCAGATTCAGTCTAATCCACAGCTACACAGCAGAATAAAACACTTGCTTCCCCTCTCAAAAAATACATTGGGGACACCAAGGGGTGCAGAAGATGCTCAACCATGCTCCTGGCCAGGTCTGTGGAAGACGGCTCAGCTCTTGAGATCTGCATGCCACAGGGCAGGAGGGCTAGTGTCACCCTCTCACTGCCACCATCCCACACCTGCTTGCTGAAGGGTAAGCATAAAAAAGGCAACCTCGATCCCACAACATTCAGAACCCACTGAATGCGGGAAGACAAGTAGTGCTAATCCCCAGCTCACAACGTGCAATGCTAAGTACATTAGAGGCTGGTTTTCTATTCTTTTTCATTATATTTATTTTAGCAACTTTGCTTCACCCCTTCTTTTCCCCCAGTAGACAAACAGCAGAGTAGAACAAGCATGGATAATTCTCATCCCATTTTATTTTATTTCTCTGTGGCATTTTTCTGTTTGCTTTGGAGAGGAGGGGGTTGTTGGAGCATGTGTATTGCTTTGCAATTACAAATTAGCTTTTTAAATGAAGTGTGCTGCAAGAGGCCTGATACGCCATGTGCAAGCGTGCTACTCAGCCTCTGATGAGAAACAAAAGTGGAAATAAACCCACCCTGCGAACAAGTGCCTCAGTGCTGCTCTCAGAGCCCGGTGTGAGAGGGAGCTCTGCACAAGTGCCCGTACAGGGCGAGGACTGGTCACAGTCACAGGTTCCTCCTGGGAATTTGGTTCCCACAGCCAGCAAGGAAGATTTTTTTTTAAAAAATGAACGGAAGCACTTGGCAGCAGGAACCAGGTCAAAGCACAGCTCTGCTCCACTCAGTCTGCAGGGGGGCTCTGAGAGGAGGAGAGGAGACAGGGAAAGGGTACCCTTCTCTCCCCTTGAGTGGGACAGCTTTCCCTGGGACCTCCACATCAAGAACGCCCCTGCCAGCTGTGCACTTTGTACAAGGGAGTTCCTGTAGAGCTGAATTTTAAAATACATCAGAGTGCAGGGAGTGGATACTGAAAAGACCTGCCATTTCCCATCTCTCTTCCATGAAAATCCTCAACGGCAGTAGCAGCAAAGCTGGGTCCCACACACATCTCCCAAGGGCTTCAGCACTGTGGGTCACCACCACGCTGAGAATTTATAGGTGTGCTCTGGATCTGACACCTCTGAGGCAGCTGCTGATAGAAAACACACCTCCAAGAGCAATTCTGCAAAGGCAATTCGATACGCTTTCAGTCAGCCCGCGGATTCAGGGAACTAGTAATTGCGCGTGAAGACGGGCACCACCCCTTTCCCAATGTCTGTTATTAGCAAGCCCAGCGAGTACCTTATTGTTGACAAATATTCAATTGCAGATGTGCAGTAGCCATGTCCCAGCCTCTCTTCTTTCATCACCTGCAATCGTTGCAGCAGCTAGTCAAACGAGCCTAAATGGTACAAATTTCCAGCAAACACTGTCAGATATTCAGCACAAAAAGAAAAGTTGACAAATGATCAGATGTGGCTGCATCTACAGTCTGCTGCTCGCAGAAAACTGACAAACAGAACACAAGTGGCGACATTCCCTCTTGGAATTCAAAGGCAGTCCGAGAGCAGCCATTCAGCTCAACAGCTATAATAAAAAACCAACATAACCCTCAGAGCCAACAAAACTAAAAAAACCCTTGTTCGTTACTCCCCGAGCTCAGTAACCTTCAGACCAGAAGCCACTCCTCATGGCTGGGTGAGCACAGAGAGCTTGCTTGGAACCCCACTGCGAACCTTTTGGTACCACTTTGGGGTTTCCCTACAGTGGATGCTTTTTAGACACATGTGGGGTTTTATAGTTTATTTTGGTTTAGGACAGGAGCAATAACCTACTTGAAGTATCTTATGAAGAGTACACGAGTCCTCCTTCACGGGTCCTGACTGCTTTGCCCTGTCCTTTCCCCTTTCATT
This sequence comes from Nycticryphes semicollaris, assembly GCA_013400055.1. Taxonomy (NCBI): domain Eukaryota; kingdom Metazoa; phylum Chordata; class Aves; order Charadriiformes; family Rostratulidae; genus Nycticryphes; species Nycticryphes semicollaris. Next base: position 591,691 of record VXBJ01001320.1, on the reverse strand, counting down.
TTGCTGGTCTCTGCCCAACTCATCCAACCACTAAGGAACATATTCTGTAGCACTCACTTGCCATCCGTGGTCTGGTGCTCTCCTCCATCCCTCACCTGTGAAGGACTTTCTCTGCTCAGACCAGCAGGGTCTAGTATTTTCTACTACACCCTCATCTTCTGCCCAGCAGAACTGGGTATGTTTTTAAGGCCTCTGTCAACCACCCCTTGTCCTTTTTAATGCTGCCAAACTTTTTCTTAGAGCTGCTAAATCACAAACCTCTAAACATCTAGGCATCATGACGTGTGTTTAAGAAAATAAAACTCATGTTTTATAAAATACTGACAGAGTTCTTCCCTCTGTCCTTCATTAAGCCTTTTTGTTTCACATGACATGTCCCCGTGCAGACTGTAGCAGCAGCAGCAGCGTGCAAGTTCAATGCAGGAAGAATAAAAAGCTACCTCAAGATTCACAGTATATTAAAATTAACAGCCACTGCAGTCAAATGCTGTATCTCTCTCCAATCTCATTACAAACAGCTTGTAACATAAAACAAGGACTCCACAATATTTCATAGAAAGATCCACAAGGAAATAGACAAGACAAATACATGTCAGAGTTTGGTTGAGCAAAGAACAAGAACATGAGGGGAAGCAGAGGAGCCAGATGGCCAGGGAGATGCTCGCCACGCTCTGCTTTTGTGCAGGGAGCAGACTGCACCTCACTCACCATCTCTGCCTACGAGAGCACTGCTCGGTCACAAGGGCACTGCGTGAGGAGCTCAGGTCTGGGCTTTCTGCACGGAATCCAAGAACAAAATAGTGAAAAATAAAGGCAAAATAAATGAAGACACTCTAAGCCTGAAGCAAACTACGCAGGCCATGGGATCTTGTCTTCACCAGTCATGCCATCGATGTCCTAGTTCATCCTGGTCATCTGCGGTTAATTGAGCTCCTGAGGGTTTTTTGACCTCATTTCCCAAGACGCAACCCACAGCTCTGCCCTTCCCAGGCACCTCACTGCAACCAGCCCACAGCGATCCATCTGCGTGTGGAACATGTGCCCACCAAGCCACTTTGCACAGTCAGCCATGCTAAACCCATCAGCCAAAAAGACAACTTACTCATTGGTTCCCAGTGACAGGACAAGGGGCAATGGGCACAAGCTGGAACATAGGAAGCTCCATTCAAATATGAGGAAAAACTTCTTTCTGGTGAGGGTGACAGAGCCCTGGAACAGGCTGCCCAGGGAACAGGGCACAGAGTCCCCTTTTCTGGAGACCTTCAAACCCCACCTGGATGCCGTCCTGAGTGATGTGCTCTGGGCAATCCTGCTGTAGCAGGGGAGTTGGACTAGATGATCTCTAGAGGTTCCTTCCAACTCTGACAATTCTGTGCTTCTCATGAAATGCAATCAATGCAGAACTAGGAAGGCTACAGAGCAATGCACCCTGGAGAAGAACCACAGATATTGGGGCGAGACCCACACCAGACCCCCCTGCCCTGTGCCTATAAGCAGTTCCCTGCCATGCTCTGCTTCCCACTCAAGCACAATCCCTCAACCCTAGCACATTTGATCAACTCATATGAAGAAGGAAGGTTATTGCTCCTGACCAAACTCTTCCACTCCCACACCTTCTGAAGTCCAAATCCCGAAAGCTATCCTTCCAACATCTCTCTCCTCAAAGGCACAAGTCCCCACAAAAGCCCACTTTTTCTTTCTTAGTGACTCCTTTGAGAAAAAGGGTGGGTTTTCCCTCAGAGCACACCCAGCTGGCTCGCCCCATCCATCCAGGCCAATTGAGTTCGCTAGACATTCAGCAGCCCAATGCTTCTCAGAGAAAAAGTGGTGCTGTCAAGAACTGCAACAAGGGAAATTGCTCTGGTAGAAAAACCTGGCAGCAAAAGTAGCTTGGGAGCTCACAAAGCCAAGCTGAGAGTAAGAGGGAGCTAACCGAGAAACTGGTGAGCTCTGGGAAAAAGCTTCCACCCCCATTTTGCCACTGGAAATCCCTTCCAGCAGGAAACGTGTTAGCAAGTGCTGCCTGGGACTCAGCTTGCAGGAGGATGGAGACTGGGAGAACAGATAGAGAGTATGTGACTTGGTCTATTCCCTTAAACCTTTTGCAAAGCCAGTTACAATGATGCACAAAGGGTAGAGACTTTATGCTTGCAGAACCAGCCTGAGGATACTAGGTCCCTGGATAGCCCTTTCATCACACCTGACCTCTACAGGCAGAGGGGAACAGCCAGAATGATGTTATTTCTCGTGGTCGTTCCATNAAAAAAATCACCACTCCCTTTAATCCTCCCTCTCCTTAAGAAAAACAGGGAGCTCAAAACCTCCACCATCATCAAGTGCTCCACGCACAGCCTCGGCACAGAGGGAAGCAGTTTTCATCAGGCCTGTAGACACAGCATCATCTCGCTGGGTAGCTGGATGTGGTTGACTTGGATTCGCTCTCTCCCAGGAAATGATTGTGATTGTCAGAGGAGATTGGTATATGATTATTAATAACAACACCACAAGGAAAAATAGAAGGCAATCAGCTGAACGGGGCTGGGAGAGGAAGCGGGGAGGGTTTGCAGCGTTAACGCTGGATCCTGCTCAAGGCCCGGCAGGGCTGCGAGTACCTTGCTACATGTGTTAGGCTGCAACGCAACTTCATTTTGCTTTTACAATGAACAAATTCCCCAGATGCCACACAGAGCAAGTTAATAAACAGCAGAAGCAGTGAGGAATAAAGAAGCGCTGGTGATGGAGATGGGGTATGGACAGGTGATATGCGGAGAGCAAGTAGCAGAGAGTGAAAACTGAGGGAAGTGGCTCAAGAGAAGCACTCTTATACTGAAATTGGGCATAAGAGGGCACATGAAATGGTCATAAGGAGCTCAAATCTAGATTTCACATCACCATTTATTGTTTGCATAAAACGAAAGCACACATACAGTCTTGTTAGGCCTCTAAAAGCCAGAAGGGCTATGTTTTCAGAAGGACTGCAGGGGTTCCTAGTGCATGAGACACTGCACGGTTCATGGTTGTGAGTATAAAGATAGGGAACAGAGGTGCTTTGGCTTCTCTGCTCACTCGGGCACCCAGGCAGAGAAACCCAGGCAGCTCTGCAGTCTCTGGGTCACAGCCACTCACTTTAAGCCATCCCCTGCCTGCTTATCTCCCGAAGGCACGGAGAGGTCTGTCCCTGCAGGGCTATCACAGCAGTGCGCCAGCCTGTAACATGCTCACCTCTGCACTGTCCCTCTGCCCCAAAACCATCTCTCATCCTGCATATGGAGGTCCCACGTTAAATCACTACCCCAAGATCAGTGAGGGGGGCTTACAGCACAAGGCGGCAACACACAGCATGTGCCAAGTCTCAGCAAAATGCCTTCACCCCCAAAACATCCTCCTTCCCGCCCCTCCCATGCCCTCTGTTTCCCAGAAAATCACCCCCATGACTCACCATCAGCACTAAAATTTGGATTTTATAGTATACTTGAGAGATAACACTTTCTGATAACAGCCCTCAACAATGCAAATGAAACCGTTGCCCGAATAGACACGAACCTCTCCCCTCTGCTCCTCTCACGGCAGAGGGATGGCTGCAAGGGAAGAGGAGGAGGAGGAAGGAAGCTCGCTCTGCGCTGCCTTACAGCCTCCCCAGGGAAGGGAGGCAGGCTGCCAGGCCCGGGGGGTGGGTGCAGGTCTTCAGCCTGTAACTGTGCAAACACTAATGCTGCAAAAGCTAATTTTACAGAGTTCCACTCTGCGGACTCCTCTTTGTCCCAGGATTCTTCAGCCTGGGAGATTAGCAGTTTAGAGATGGCAAAAAAAGAAGTGATTTTAAAATTCAGCATAAATTCGCTCAGACTCAATGAACAAGTCTGTTTGGGAGGGTGGGGAGGGGCACAGGAGGGAGGGCTCAAATAAATGAGAAATAATTGAAAGACTAGGAAGAAGAAAGAGCATATCTTCCACCCTAGAAAGCTCAATATTCACTTTCATTTTTATTCTTGTCTTTGTGCCTCTTTGCAGCTTACTTTCTATCCTTTCCAAGATCTTCCAGATCTCCAAACAATTTTCCTGTCTCTGGCTGCGTTTAACTCCCTGTCCACCAACCTCCAAACTGTACTGGGTATGTGCTACCGCACCACCCTCTGATAATTTTCCTGATCCCATCGCTGGGATGAGGCCATCCAGCCTGCACAGGAAATCCCCCCAGTGAACACCTCATCTTCTGCAGGTTCCTCCAATCCCCACCACCAACCCCATCACCCACCTACTTGGACCTCACTGATACTACATCCTCACATTCCCACCTGCGGTATATTTATCCTTGCAAATGCTGGAGAGGGACAGAGGGAACTGCTGTGGGAGCAAGATGACAAGTTAAAAACCACAGCTCCCTGAAGGAAGTCGTGTGTGATGCCCCATGCCTGAGCTCTCCAGACAAGACCTTGGGACTATAGCACACTTGGAGCTTGAATCCTCCTCGCAAATGCAGAATGCAAAGGCTGACAGCAGCTCACACCCATCCAGCCTGCATTGAGTGAGGCTGTACCCACACATGCACGTGCTTCCAAGCAAAGGAAAGACAACAGAGAAATGGCTTCAGCAGGAGTTCATTACACTTGTTTATCTTCATTTTGCCTGTAACAGATGAACAGCATAATGGCTTTGGCTTTCCTGGATGCCACAAACCCAGAAACATCCTAATGAAAAATAAATGTATTTACAGGGAGACGTCAAAACAGCCCAAGACAAGGCAAAGTAATGTGCCTGCGTTGGGAGCGAGTGCTTTTATTTCATCGCCCCTCCATGGCCTTCAAGCAGATCACACAGCGGAGAGAGATAAATATTTTAAATAGCGACACTTCAGCGGTGCACGGTTGTGCAAGACAGGGAATAATTAGAAAATAAATTACTTTTTTTTTTTTAGCACGGTAATTCCAAATGTTGAATGAATTAGATTACTTGAAAAACTCCAGACCCATTTCAGTGTCGAGGGTCCTATCCAAGGAGATACAGGAAACCTGGCCTTCAAAAAGAAGCCCAAATACAAATAAATGCAGCTTAGAGAAAGTGTTTAAGATCTGCCTGGCAACCTCCATAAATCTAAAAGATGGAAGGTTTCTTCTGGCCTCACACCAACAGTTTGGTCTAAAAATAGGTTAATCTTCCCGAGAGCAAAGGAGCCATCACCACTACAACACCCTGACTGCACGCACGTACCTCCTGCCCCCCGCAACCATGTGCCGCTGCCCTGGGCGGGCACAGTCACACAAAGGCTGTTGAACTTAGTAATTAATAGCCAAATCCCCTTCCTTAATCCACCCTGCTGAAGTTCACGGCACTGCCATCAGCCAAGCCGCTGCATTGAGCAAGGAGAGTCGTTGCGATTATTTGGAACAGTCTCGCCTTGCTGCATTTTTTGGAAGACCATTTGCGTAGATGCAAATGTGTTTTCCCCCAATCCTGATTAATTATACAAATGTATGGCTATACAGGTTGTGATGAATATGCACACACACACTTTATTGTTGTGCTGACAGAGCGTACTGCTTATTTGGGGAAAATAGTGAGGTTTTTGCTTTTTCCAGTGAAGAAGATATAATCCCTCCTCCCTTGTCCCATCTCTCCTTGTCCGATTTCTGATTTAACTTGTTGGATAGTTTTATACCTGAATTATGTGGGCACGTGGAGACACTCCTTTGTAAACTTCTGAAAACCAGGGCTAGGAAGCTTCTAGAGAAAAGCCATTCAAATTCAGGAAAGCGGTGCATTAGTCTCTGCAGGGTTGTGTCTTCCTGATGTCACCGTGTGGGCTACACAAGCACAAACCTGCCTCCTGTACAGACACACACCCCAGACACTGCTGCTTAATTCAAGTTAATTGCTTAAGGACCCACTAAAAAATTTAAAAAAAAAAATAAAAAATCTACAAAGCCAGGGGCAATTTTGCCCACCTGAAGCTTTCAGTTACAATAAATACACGTTAAAAGATAGATAAATGGAACAAATACTTAGCAATTTAAAAAGATGAGAAAACCCCTACAAATCCTAAGGACTTGTCATTAGTCCTGAAAAAAAGCATTATAAAGCAGAGCTGGCATATCAGTAATCTTGGATTAAATATTTAAAAGCAACTGTGCAAGAACATGCATGATGAAATCAGGAAATTTGAAGTTTTTACACTAGACTGGAAAGAAATGCTAGCAATGCCTGCAACCTGAAACACACCATGAAACCATCCAAAGATTAAATTGTGTGATAGTTATGTAATGTAAGACTTTTAAAAACATATTATATTTTGAAATGCTACTTAACTTGGGTTCTTAAACCTTAATCATGACTGTTATGTTTTTGTTTAAATAGTATTTAAAGAAGGGAGAGTAAGCACTTTCAGAATTAAGCTAATGAAGTAACCACAGTTAATTAAAAAAAAAATTTAAAAACCCAGAACTCACATGATTCAATGAATTCTAACAAAAGTAGACAAATGGTACTAGTTTGTGAGAGGGTAGAATTGAGATTTGTTTTTATCCAGGAACGCGCTAGCCTAGCAGAATTATACATCATAACAGGCATACTTAGTTGTGCAAATCCTAGGTTTAGAACTGACCATTGGAACAGCACTTCTCTGTTTTTGGCACAGTAATTCCCTGAAGAATATCCTTTGTTTTCAAAATTATTATAATTTTCAAGAAAAAAAAAAAAAAAGAAAAAAAAAGGGGGAATCAAGTAGCCCAAGGAGGAATTTGCAACGCAGTATTTGTTAGCACTTTGAAGTTAAACATCAATCTCAAGCCATTTAAAAAAAAATGCTTTTAAAAGCAAAGCTACTAACACATAAAAGCCGGGGGAAGTAACAACAGCATAAAAGCTGAATTTGCAGCTGTTTTGTACCACTAGAGCAGCTGAAGTGAACTCATGAATCTGGCCTTTAATTTGTAATTGATTTTACGACTTCGCAGCAAGCGCGGGAACACAGGTCTCTGTGTAGGAGGAGACCAGGGAGAAATCAATCCTGGAGACTCGACGGGTTTGTGTTTTCCGAGTCCCTGACCGCCGTTGCTGTGGCACACAGTGGGGCAGAGCAGCTCCACCTTGAAGGATGGTGGTGGATTGCACACAAGTTACCTGCAGAAGAGGTCTAAGGGAACGTTAGACCCCGCTTTGTAGGTGCTGTGCTGCTGACTTAACTTTGTTGTATCCGAGTAATTAGATACAACAACCTTTAATAATTTAACCAAAGTATGACCTGGTTGCCTTAAATACAGCCTGCACCAAGTGTTCAGTTACAGCTGTGGAAAATTTGTCTTCATTATCTTGTTGTTTTTATCACTTGGAACATAGAAGAAAAAAAAAAAAAATAGAAAGAGATACTCCTGAAAGGACCTGATAATTAATAATCAGTCTTGTTCAGTTTTGCCTTTAGACTTTCAGAAAACTCCTTCACCTATAATCCTAAATCCTAACAACTTGGATGCTAGGCTATATTTTCACATTAAAAAGACTATGAGCTTAGATTTTAAATGAAATAGTTCTAATTTCCCATAGTTTTGGTACAAAGGATCACCACCTGTGGCTGTTGGCTAAATCTTTGTACTGAGTGGGTGAAGTCAGTGCTGTACAGCTGGGAACTACAGTGCCAAGAATTATTAATTATTATTTATTTGTTATGTATTTATTATTTTTATAAGTCACCATCAGCCTTCAGTCCCTAGCTCTAGACGCAGAGCCCACCAGCAAGACACAGTAAGAGAGATGGTCCTACAGACGCCTATCCACCTTTCAGCTGGTGAGTGCTTTGTTCAGGACACAGGGAATGCCTGGGGAAAGCTGGTCTCCTTTTGCTTTAAAGGAGTGAGGTATAAATATAGAAGCCTTGGAAAGGTGCCTTGAGTTTACTGCATTGCAATTGCCATAACAATTGGATTATGATCCTTATTTATCCTCATTGACAAAGTAATTGAGTTTGGTCAGCTGGATCTCTTCCCTTCCTAGGGGACGGCAGATGGGTGATGCAGCCCCAGGTGTCCCCGGGAAGCAGCAAAGGTCCAGCTCTGGCTGACGCCCAGTGATCCCAGGGCCCTCCCTGGGACAGTTTGGACAATCCTGTTGATCCACCGCTTGCCAAGTCCCTCTGGCTGCAGAAGTTACAGCTGTGAGCTGCTCTTCAGAAAAGGTGGCAGAAGAGATCCCAGAGTGATCCGTCTGTACACCATGGACATGACACAGACTCACCCTGGATGCTACACCCCTCTGTTCAGCTGGAGCAAACAAAAGTCAGAGTTGAAGAGAGTCCCCCACCTCAGAGTTAACTCAGTGCTGTAGAATTCCTTTAACTGATCTAAAAGCTATCTTGATCTTCTAGACAAATGGCCTGACAGGCAGGAGCTCTAGATGACAAAGAAAATAAGTTATCTGCCACCAGAAACATTGGAGTTGCATGTACAATGGGCAGGGTGGCATAGGGGTGAAGATGGGTTTTGGGGTGGCAGAAGTAGGATGTGATTTGAACAAGAATTCTAATATTACTCTTAGAGAAGACTTGTTCTGCTGTGGTTTAGGGTGCCTCAATGTTTGACCAAATAATTTTTAGGTGAATCCAAAGCATGGGGGAAAGAAAAAAAAAAAAAAAGGCATGAAAAAGCAAAGACCAATGTGATCAAGCAGTAATAGAATCATAGAATGGTTATAGCTAGAAGGGATCTTTAAAGATTATATAGTTCCAACTCCCCCATCATGGGCAAGGACACCTTCCACTACACCAGGTTGCTCAAAGTCCCATTCAACCCCTCCAGGGTTGGGGCATCCACAACCCAACAATCTCCTCCATGAGGTGCTACTCTATCATGGTATCATCTATATAACAAAAGAGATGTAAAGAAAGAGAAGTAGGGGTAACAGGATTCCTAAAACACCTCCAGACATCTCAAAGCATCAAGATGCCACTTGATAGCAGCTAGTGTCAGGACAGGAGAAACTACTAGCAAACAGAAAAGATACACTGGGGAATTATGCCAGGACTGTATGCAACAAACTCAAGACTGTAGCTACTGTAGTTGAATTCCTAAGTATCTAATGGACAACAGACATATCTGAACAGGAGCCACCACTGAAAATCAGAGGATGCTGAAGCAGCCATTACTGTAGTGCTTCTTTCCCTTCTGCTCGCAATGCCACAAATACCACGAGTAGGAACTGCAACTGCAATTTGAGGTACCCTCAATTTGTGTAACCACAGGCACAACACTCATAGAAGGATATCTGAGGGAGAAGACAAACAAAAACCTGCTATAAGGGGTAAGAGAGAAACTAGGAGGAACACTATGCATTTAGAAGATAATAGACTTACTCCAGATACCTATTGCAAGACCATAGTGAGACAGATGGAAGGAAAGAAGTTTGGCAAATATTCCACAGCACATACAAGCAGCCCTAGAGATGTATCAGGACAAATAGAGAGGAAGAAATTATTACATATAGCTAACAGAGATCCACATTAGGAATGGTATTACAAGAAAGATTACCTCCGTCAAAGCCAACCCTTGGAGACCTTCTTAGGCTAATGTTTGTCCTCAACAGCTGTTCTTAAGGTCCTTATGAAAAAGGGACACCTTTTATTACAGCACCAATTTCGCATCTGCTCAGTCCTTCATGAGAAAAATAACCAAAACTGGGGCAGACCTCAGCAACCAGAAGCAGCTTGTGCCCTAAACCCCTATTTAGAAGCTTTGTGGGGGAAAAAAGAAATACTATTTGAGTTCACACATGTGAATTGTCCAAGGCTTGCTGGATCTCTGTGAAGGGGGTTATAATAGCACACAAAGGAGCTGAAACTAGAAGTCTGCCAAAAGGTATTCTTCTATGAATATGAGTGAAGTAGTGCAAAGCCCTGGTGTGCCCAAAGTTTTTTCTTTACTTTCTGTTCAGGCTAATTTCTACCTATTGAGTGTCAACTTCAAAACATGAATTACAAACCACTCACAGCGTGCTTATTTTTCTTTTGGTTTGCTGTTAAAAATAGCCAACAGCGTGCAATTTGTCCCTCAGTTTTTCTGTGGAAGATGTTACTAACATCTCTCACGCATTGAGGATTCCTGAATTTACACTGGATGAAAGTCCACCAATATATTTCTACACCAGGATGATGCACAGAGGTCAAAGGCCTAAAGGCTCAAAAACAGAGACAGGACCCAACCATGAATGTCCTGACCAATTATTTCCAACAAATCAGTTTAAGTTTGTGCCCCGTCTGGACTAACTGAAACTTCACAGACCTACTGATCCAGAAATAAATTTTGTATTTGTCATGAAATCCTAAACCAAATGCCATGCAAGGGAAGAAGGTCAAAAATCAAGTGGGATGTGCGAGTCCTCCAGATGCATGTGGCTTACTTGGATAACAAACAGCCCAGAAAGCTCCAGGACATTCTCATGCCACAGCAATGCTCAGATAAACGTTTCTGCCTGCCTCGTTACAGCAATAGTAGCAAAGTCACCATGTGCTTTTTTTCTCTTCAGTCTATTGCAAGGGTTAAAGCCAGCCACAAAGTTTAGACTGGGATATTGAGGGCCATTCATGTGACAAGGTTTTTTTGTTCACTTCAGATTTGGGTTTGAGCACACTTATTAAACTCTGTAACAGCAATCGTTTATAACTAATTGATTTTTTTTTCTATATAGTAATTTCCCTTGAAAAACAATTTGCTTTCCGATGAAATATGAAGACATATACACTCTAACTATCATCAGTTCCCATAAAACAGCAATCCCGCATGGAATACAGAATTTGCAATTTAACAGGGACTTACACTTCTTTAAGGTTTTGGGTTTGGTTTTCCTTTAAGCCAATCAATTAGCCATTTTCTAAATGAAACCAATCTTGTTAATGAGAAACTTACCTTGGAGGAAAAAAACCCAACAAACCCACAAAAATCCATGCCCTAAACAGGGCATCCTTCTCTTTCTTGCACGTCCCTCCAGTTTCCCCTTCTCCATTTTCAAATGGATTCATGCATGTGCTTGCACTCTGGAAATGCTGAGAGCACATTCAAATGGAGGAAGGACAGCTATTATCACCATCAATATCTAGAAAACCCAGTAATTTTGGTAAATCAAGCCTCCGGCCCCAAAACATTGCTTGTTTGGGTTGTTTTGTTTGGGGTTTTTTCGTTGGGTTTTTTTATCCCCCATAGGGACCACCAAGTGTTTCTATTCTGTTCAACACAGAGGCACTGAATGGATTTCCTTCCACTGAGGCACAGCGTGTAAAATAAACCAGTGGAGAGTGGACTTGATGGATTATGGAATATCAAACCAAACTGCCTAAATTGTTACTTGAGCCTTTCCTCCTGCTTTGTTTTGGACTTGGTCAAGTGACTGCAGGAGATCCTGCATGCAGAGAGCTGCAACTGAGGCATCAGAAAGAGTTCTTCTCCATATGGCATTACAGCATATTGCCAGAGCAAACCAGCTGCTGAAGTGAAGAATTCAGCTTCGCCCCACCACACGTTTGAAAGTTATATGCAGCTGGATTTTTTTTTTTTTTTTAACAGCTTTGTTTATTATCCCAAATCATACAGTAAGCTGCTTTTGCCAATACTTCAGCTTCTCCCTGTTGCAGAGCATGGTTCCTGGATACTCAGAAACTGAGTTATGAGGCTTTGGAGATGCCCTCTGCAGTGTCACGTAAGACCATGTCTACCACCTGGCTGAAGAAATCCAACATCCAGAAGCTAACATGCTAGTCTTGCTAAAAAAAACCCCCAAGTGAACAAAACAAAACCCCCTTCACACTTCACATGAAGCAACAACAAGTGAACTCTGGTAAGATCAACCTGTAGCTTTATTCAGACAAGTGGAACTCATTCAAGTAAGCACATAGATAAATACATTCAGTGTTAACTGTCCAAATGTTGGGGCACCACAAATTCAAGCATCCAACTTCCTCCAATTCCAGCACAGCAGTGGCACAGGGGAGAAAGCTCCTAGTCAAATAGAAATACAGTATCTGCAATAAAATACATACAAAATTACCAGGAAAGTAATTGCTTTTGGTATAAATGGTCTTATCCTAAGTTTTCTCTAGCATGGAAGTCCCTTCAAAAAGAACAAGAATAAATTTACTCCATGTGAATTTATTCAAAGCTAGTAGATTCAGTATAATGAAATCCTCCTAAGTAAATATCTGATAAAGAAGCAAATGCTTAGCACTTGACCCCAGAAGCTGGGATTTCTTGACACACGGCTGAAATGCAAAGCAGCAGGAACCTCAGGACTGCTGGCACAGGGGAGTCAAGCAAGGAAAATCTCAAACAGAGGGCTCCACTCCTGAGGGGCACAGAGGCAGATGGTATGGTGCACGGAACCATGCAGGGACCAGGCAACCCACACCTCTGTTCCCAAACTGACTGAAGCTACCAGAGGATGTTCTCCATGAGGCACTCAAAGCCCCCTCTGAACTCACAATCCAGGCTGTGCCCTTCCTTTGCCGAGGGCCATGAGAGACCCTGTGTGCATCTAGAATGATGTTTTTTCTGAGTTTTCCCCCCAGACTTTTCTGTCTGGTTGCCCTAGATGTGAGTAGCAGCATGATTTGATTTTCCCTACACAGTCAGATGATCCTTGAGTTAAATAAGAGAGGTAAAGAAGGTGCCACTCAGTTGCATCAAAGGATCTCCACTCCTGTGACAGTTAAACCTCACCCAGAGCATTGTCTCTCTGTTATCAGACATCCCACTGGCTCAGGAGCTGAAGGGCCTTGGTGCCCTGAAAGGCTAAGTGCCCTCCTGTGCTATTCAGTGGGCTCCCTTGCCCTTAGGACTGGAGTTCCTCTGCCACAGTCCTCCCATATCCTAACTTCAAGATATCACTGCTCATACAACGAAGTATGAGTCCTGCTGAAGTCCTGCTGGTTATGGGTGATAGCTGGGGTGACAACCCTGCCCCTGTAGAAGTAACTGAGACCAAGGGCCAAACTCATGGTGACCATTTCCATCGTAGGTATGATATGTCATAGAAGATGAAATACAAAAGCTGTCTGAATTCATGTTATCTCTGCATACAGTATGTCACTTAATTGCCCAGAAAAGCCTCTCGGAGAAGCATATGGGAAGTTTTCCCATGAAAAATGACACCGCTCAAAGTCTTCTCTAGCTAGAAACCACTCAACAGTATCTATCACTACTGACATCTGGGACATAAGCTTCAAAGCCGTCAATTTACAATTTTAGCTAGAGTCAGTTTCTTATAGACATTGATATCCAAAGCAGATAATTGTTATGCCAGAAAGCAGACTCATTAGAAGAGGGAAAAGGTAATGAAGAAACCCAGGCAGTAAGTCCAGAGAGCAGTACTGCCACTTTGCGCATCAGCTCTGATAGTGCTCAGGTCACAGTCCCTCCCGGTGCAAACCTTTGACCACCCCTGTCTGTATGAGCATCCACTCTCTGAGTGCTGGTGCCCATTTGTCTCCCTTCACATGAGCTCACGTCAGACAGATGGGGTGATGCTGTCCTACAGCATGGAAGCACCACTCTGCTATGAACCATGTGTGTGAGTGTTTCTCCTACAGTACCCAGGCCTGCCAAAGCTGCATTTAGGACTGCAGATGACCACCTCCTCAGCCTCCAGACATTACTGGACTTTTAGGGCAATGCTTCTAACAAGGTATTCTACAAGATACTGCAATGCTTCTACAAGCTATTAATGAATAACCATCATGACAAGCCCCCAGCTAGGTTCCAAGCCAGAAAAATAAAGCCTATGTACACATCTGTTGGTACAACTGCAGATCACCTTTAGCACTGAGCTCTGCTCTCAGCTGCGCTAATTAATTGCTTAAGGAGTTCTCACTGTCTCCCCATGACGCAGAGCGAGCAGCCATTCACACTCCTCCACTCACTGCCGCAGTCACATTACCTGCTCTTTCTCAAGGACCTACTAAGGCTGCTCTACCCGTCTGTCCCTCTTACAGGCATCACGTACCCCTGCTCTGACTCTGCAAGCACTAACTGTAAAAAGCCAACTCACAGCAAGACTTTAGAAGCACATGCTTCCTCTGTCCTCATCGCTTCTCTGTCTCTGCCACCCCAGCAATTAGCAGGAGCTTCAGTCCACCGGCAGGGTTTCTAACCACACGGATAGTCTAGGGGCAAGGCTGGTTCCTTAGACTGGTGTCCCACCTCTGTTCGGCGCTTGCAGCTGCCGAGTACACACAGAAGGACCTTCTGCTGAACACACAGCTTCCCCCAGATACTCTTAATGCTCACCCCTACCATACCCATAAAAATCTTGTAGCAGGACTTTTTTTTCTGTTGCCCATCTAAAACACACAAAATCTGCTGCAATTCATCCCTGGAGGGGCTGAATAACTCTATCGCATCATTTGTCTGTGAATACTTTTCTCAGTCCTTTCCAATTGCTCCAGTCCTCTTCCCAGTCCATGGGGGGAAGACCCACAATAACCCTAATCCTACAGGCTAAAAGCATATGGTTTCCCCCTAACACCATTCCTGGGGATGCTCACAGATGACAGAAGACCTGTGAAAAGATTCCACCACCCTATTAAGCAGGGCATGGTCCAGAAATCGCATGTCAGTTGACAGGCTGCCAGGACACCCCATATAGATAAAACTACAAACAGCCCTATTTTGTGATTGCACATGGAGAGTAACCAGCTTTTGCTTAAAAACTGTTACCCTCATTTCCTAGACTTGACTTCAGAGTTGTCTGAAAAGCACGGCTGTTTGGTTTGTTTTTTTTGTTTTGGGGTTTGTTTTTTTTTGGGGTTTTTTTTTTTTTTTTTTTGAAGGTGAACCAACACTAATTCAGACTTGGTGGTAACTTAATGATTCCCATCAACAAGCCTGCACAGAGCAGACCAGTTACCTCCTCGAGCCAGTGGCCAACTGAAGGGCATCCATGTTGCTCTAGGCACAGTCACAGCTGGGGCAATGCACTGAAGCACGCTTTTGACATATATAGGTACCTCCTTCTACCAACAGGAATGGTTCTAACTTGCACTGGGTATCAGCATATGTTTTAGAAATGAATCAGACGGTAACCAATATGTTAGGAAGACAGGCCAGACTCCTGGAAGTGCGGGGCTAGGAGATGGCTTCTGCTAGCAGAGTGTTTTCAGTTTGAGGTTTGCATCGAAGTTGTTATATCTACAGCTGTGATGAAAAAGCCTTCCTTAATACTGTTTTGCAATAGCAGGGGAAGCCTGATTCCTTATTGAGTTGTGTAAGCAGAGAGGCCAAGTCTAGAAGTGCCAAAAAACCCTGCAATTCCCTACCCTCCTTTGGGATGCTGCAGGTCAAGGTGAAGTACAATGGCAAGTACATTTGCTCTGATGCTGCATTTGCTCTGTGGGTAAACAGAGACCACCTACTCCCTGGGCTGTCATTCTGGCATCTTTCATGACCACTAAACTCTTTTTCAAAAGAAAAAGAAGGTGTTATTAGAAAGTTAGTGGACAATCCAAATGTCAGAGTGAAAAATGTGGAGGAAGGTTAAGGAATTTTTTATTTTTATTTTTTTTATACAGCTGCACTGGAGGTGAATGAACACCAGAGCGTTTTGATTTCCTGCCTGGTTTCAATAAATGTTGCACTCCCAGGCACCCAAGGGACTGCTGTGGTTTGTCAAAACCAATTAATTTTCTTCCACAGAATGCTTCAGGCACCTCAAAATGTCGTGCGAGAGCTAGCACACATCTAAGGAGGAGGGAAAGCTAGCAATCAACTGCTGCTCGGCCTTCGCATCAGCAGCACAGCCCTCCAAACTCGCACCAGCAGCAGAGGCAAGGTGGCAGGCACATCACCTGGTCACAGGAAGGAGCTGGGGGCAGAGCCAGAGAGAAAATACCACGTGTTATAAATCCCATGAATATAAACAAGAAGCTGCTAATTGTGAACATGCCAGAAATAAGTTTCCTAAGGGAGAATTCAAAGTTGAAAGTTTGTCTCTCTCACTCGTATTTGTTAGGACCCATTGCTCAATGCTAACAGATGTAGTAATGAGCCTGAAGTGACAAAATTAAAGGTTTTTATTAAGATAAGCCTTAGAGTTGGGATTCACAGGTTCCCTCCCCAGCCCACCATCAGATGTACTGTTGAGAATAAGCATTTCTCTTGCCTGAGACTCAATTTACCTACTTACAGTGGACAGACTAATGTTTACCTTCTCTTCTGTATTGAGATGCGAGAGCAAACATGTTTGCAAGTAATTTTAATAATCAGCCATGAAATGCACTAGATGTAAGCATGGTATTATCATGGTATGATATCTTTGTCAATGAACACCAAGACACTGAGAGTTTAAGAACACACTGGAGCTATCATTTATACTCAGAATGAGACATGCATAGTACTGATGCTATGAATACCCTATGAATATACCTCATCTCAGATAATTATCACTGGATCCTTTCCCCTCTACAAAAGGCAGGGATGGAGACAGATGTTTTTCTTGCCTGGAAACACTCTGCAAAAAGGGCAGAAGACATATTTTTAAACAATTTGTCTTGAGTATCATGGGGTCACTGGCAAATCCCTAATACAGCTGGAAATGGCAAATGGAAACACCAACTGATGTTCCCAGCAAACACTATGGTAAGGCCCAGCCTACTCACAACACCCAGGGAAGTGGGAACCAGGGCTCCTGTGAAGATCCCAGGTCCCTAATCTCAGGTCCTGTGTCATCCTTGCTGGACCACTGACAAAAACAGAAACAAAGAACTTCCAAAAGTTAAAATGACAACACACTGAGCAGTGAAGTGAGCTTTACAGTGTAACAAATCTTTAGAAGAACAAGGAATAAATCCGCCTTTCTTTCTTTTTCTGTTCACCAACCATGGTATCTTCAATGACCTACTTGTTTTTGAAAGTAATCCAACATTTACCATTACAATCTTCTTTGCTCCTCAAGTCACATAAACCCCCTGCTGTCTCCTCCTTCTCTATTTACCTGGCCTTACAGTCACAGCAGGGAACTGAAAATCTGTTCCCTGCCTCCTAGCTACAAGCAAAGGCTTCACTTGGGCATCCAACAGCTGATAACTAATGCTGCTGCTTAAAAAATCCCTAGAGTGACACATACAAACATCTAGATCCTGCTACTAATCCAAGACACATCACCCAGGCATTTAGAGAACTGCCCTGATAGAAATAGTCATGTTCCTCATTCCCAGCATCTCTTCACACAGGCAAATCTCATGTTTGATTCAGATGGGATTTTTCTCGGTGCTCTTACTTACTATTTAATATTTATACTATGGTCAGTGTCCAAAAAGGCATGACGCTATTGGTTATGGTAGGTGCTGAACAAACATATTAAATCTGTCTTGGATGCTTACAGGTGTGAAAGGTCAGTTAGAAAAGGGGAAAAAAAGTCAATGAAATCTGAAGCCGAATGAATAACGAAATCACAAGGACTAGACACAAATATAATGAAACAGAAATCCTCTAAAATATATCAAATCAAAGAGGAGATGGTCCACATGCATCAGCTGGCACTGGCCAGCCTGAGCAACAAAAGGAAGAGGAGAATTCATAACCGTTAGCATCACCTTCCTGCTACATTTCCTCCTGTTCATCTTCCTTTCTCTCTTCATTTACTCTGCTCTGAATATGACCTCTCAAACTATAAGAGTGCCTGGCTTATCCCTAAGACATGAAAGAACATGGAGATTTTCAAGCTCATTGTATGTAGCATCAGCCAAGTAAGCTGCAAAGGATTCAAGTGTTGGAAAGTTTTGGATCCCTGAAGGTTACCGAGATCTGGACTCTCCCAAGAAGCAGTTCCTTCCAAAAGCAGAGCCATCACTTCCAATAAAGCAACAGCCAACCACAGGTTTAACCATAGCACAGGTCCTCAGTCTTTGAGCAAATCTCTCCAATATAAGCAGTTCATCTGGACTTCAGTGAGGAAGGCCCAGCTGAGCTAGTGTCAGAATCCACTCACTCTCCTTCCCTTACAATAATATTTTAACTTTAAATAATTAAAAGGAAATAAGTACCTATAAAACTAGCAGAATCATTGCAGGCCAATAGGTCAGCGTGGCTGGTTGTTTGAAATCAGGGGCCCATTCAAGTTATTCACATCAGATGTCAAAGGTGATCTATTGTAATGAGAAACGATAAATACACTCACTTAACATGCAAGCTCACAGCTGCAGTCTACTAGGCTGAAGCCACACTAGAACATAAAAAACCACAACTGTGCCCTTGAGAAGTCACCTCCATCTGTGTTCTCCCCACCATCTCAAGCCCTCCTGCATCTCTACATGCAGAACAAAGGAGATGTGACACATCTTATTGCTTCCTCACACAATAACCCAAATACGTAACAACAGCTCCCTGCTTTAAACCTTTTAGTACAACCGCGTATTCCAGTGCTGCCAGTTGCAGCCCCCTCCACATCCGGTGTTGGGAAACAACTGATCAGCCACATGAAAACCAGGATTCAGTAGCGTCCTGTACCAAACGTTTCCTCAGCAAACCTACCAGGAAGAGAAATGCAAACTCCACAGCCTACAGCATTTCAAGTTGAGGGGGCACTTACAGCCTATAAATAATAGTTCAAATCTGAAACTGTGATGGAATACATATACTTATTTTTCTATTGTTTTGTATCTTGATCAGCAACAGAGTTGCTTTTTTCTGTAACCAGCTCTGCTCACAGGAGACTCAATCCCCAGCTATATCAACTCCCCTGTGAATGTAAAAGAAAAGAACCATCTGGAGAGAATAATAAAACAATTAACTTTCCATTAAAGAATAATCTATGTATGTTTTTAAGGAGGCAAACTTTAATGATCTCCACCTAATTATTCATCTTGCATTCTGGCAGGGTTGCTCTGGATTTTGCCTTGCTTTGTTTTTAAACTCAGTCTGAAGGTTAATGATTCAAGCTGGAACAGCCATGGGGACCGCACGGGCTCCTTCAGTCGGGGACAAGACCACCTGGCTGAGCAAGGTTTCCAGAAACATTGACCAAGGTCTCATTGTTCCCAAGGATTCATATGGCTGTGTAATGGCAACACCATTCATTGTAAGAGTTTTGCTGAATATTTGTGAGGATTGTACAAACATGGCTGTTGACTGGTTTGATACATCAGCTATGGTTTTAGACACAAAGTGCAGAGTGGCCCACTCAGGCGATGCATGCACCTGAACATCAGCCTGTTGAAAGCTGGGCTCATTTAACTTGCCACTGGCAGCAATGTAAATCAGAAATGACTCCATAAAACTCAATGGCAATCTCCTCCAATCTTGCTAACTCCAACTGGCTGCAAGTGTATTATCTTTACTAAATAATTCTGTAAAGTGAAAAGGTTCAAAGCAAGGGCTGTAAGGACGACTACTAAGCCTGTTACCTTTCTAAATACACCCCCACACCTCCCCTCAAGGACCCGCTGGCTGTACACGTGATGGAGAACAGTCCGGGCTGCACCACATGTTCGTTATGCACACTTGCTCAACTTAACCACCTGCCTCAGTTTCCCAGTGGATAACACTAATGAGCTAGCAAGCCTGCATGCCTGCCTTTCATTCCAGTTTATACAGCACTTCCCAGCCAAGATTCTCAAACATTTGGAAAGGATCAAATATAGTGTAAGGTAAAATTAACTGGAACATAAATATCAGAATTCAACCAGTCAGATCACTCCTTTAAAAAACCTACCTGGGACTCCGGGCTTTCCAGCATGAAAACTTGCACTCTAAAGAGCTGGTAAATACTGATACAGTTCCCAGGCAATCCTTTACTACTACTTATTGACCAACTGATTGAGATCAGGCTCTCTGACACAGCATAGGCAAGCTCATCCCTTCCCCCCCGCAAGCTGCTAAGTTTTATGATCTGAAAAAGTCATTTAAAAAAAACCTCATAAACCTGTCACACAAACTAACAAACTAGTCACACCTGAGTCCTGCTCAAAAAATCCCTGCCTCAGCTTTCAAATGTTGCAGAACATTTAAATTCACAGCTTCTGCATAAATGGAGCAAGATTTGAGCCTAAGAATCTAAGGCATTTTAGCCTCTGAGACTTCTAGCCTGCTCTTTCCCCACAACTGTAAAAGCCCATCTTTCTCGATGAAATATATATATACACACAGAAACACACATAGATAGATATGCACACCCCAATTTCTCAAAGCAGGGCTCCGTCATCTGCCAACAGGCTGTACACTGCATCAGCACAATGGCTCTGGTGCAGGATCTGCACCACCCACTGGAAAGGATTTAGCAAGGGGTGCTAACGTCACACACTGAGCAGCCACATACAGCTATAAATTATTCATACACATTACTCTAATTATGCAAATGTACTAAAAGCTGGAGCATATGTTTTCCTGACATCTCCCTGCACGGATGCAATATGGTTCTAGTAGGGAGAAAGAGTGAGAAGTTAAGACAATAGGTGTAAGGGGACTAATGATGGCAGACACTGGCCCAAGCAAAGGGTGGCAGAGGACCTCCCTCCTCCACCCAAGACCCTGCAAGGCTGAGGACATTTAAATGCTCCTCCTTGATAATACATTGTTGGCTTTGCACTCGGTTCTGAACAGAGTGCTGAGGCTGCTGAACGGCCCAGGCAGATTAAAATAAACCCAAGCAGTTTGGAACAGGAATGTGTTTATCTGGCATCGCACACTTCCTCTTATCAAACATGAGGAGCAGAGGAGAGCACAGCGATGGTGTGCGGAAGCAGGCTGCGTACACACTGGTAGGAGAGGGGGAGGGAAAAGGAGGGAGGAGAACTGCAAGGGTCAGACAGATAATGCCAAGAGCCTGGTAACCAAGAGCACAGAGCTGGGCATCATCTCACCGGGGTAGAGAGTCCATACTCTTGGTCAGCCTCTGGATGGGCACTAACTGTTGGAAAACTCAATTAGGTCCTTCCTCCCTTGCAGCATTTGGAAGAAGGCAGGCGTTCAGTGCTGCTGTAGCATAAGCAGCTGGCTGTGTGTGTTGCCCAAGCTTTGGGCTCAACCTCCTTCTTGCAGCTCTTGCTGAGCGCAGGGCAGGCACTAAGCATCACTCATCTTCCACTCCAGGGGCTGGGGCTGACTCCTCAGAAGGAAAAGGCCAGATGCACTCTGCTATGGTGTTTTGAAGTCCAGACTGGGGATTATGGTACTGGATTGAATATCAGAATAGCATCTTTTTTCCCAACTCTGCCATGTCTAAGGGCTACATCACTGTCCTTCTGTAAATGCCCAGTCCAGCTGACAGAGCCCTCTGGAAGCAGACGTGCTCCTCAGACACTGTGTGCAGAGCACTGTGCAAGGAGGCTCCAATTCTCTAGCATCATTCATTTAAAATCCCATCAACACTTTCCAAATTCTCCAGCCCTACTGAATGACAAGGTGAGTGTTTCTATACCCAGAGAAAACGAAAGAGCTAATTAAGCATCGTGTAATACCACAGCTACTTGGAAGATCTGGGCTACGTTACTATTATGCCAGTAGTAACCCAAGATCAAAAAACAGAAAACCTTGGCAGCTCGTTTGGTAAGAGCATGTTTTACCTCCTAGTGCTGGCATTAAAGAGACTCTCTAGCTCTGTCCCAGCAGTCTGGTAAGGGATGCACTGCCTCAGCCACATGAAATACTCAGCACTGCAGAGACCCCACCACAGGAGGGGTACTAGCAACTGCAGTAAGGTGGATGCCACTTCAGCTCTTCAGATCCCAGCTAAAACTCACCCAGTATGTTACTTCTTAAAAAAAAAATCCAAGTTCTTGTTTGTGCACAGCTCAACCACAGTTCCTCACCTGTGGCTGCCTCAACTCAAGGATGGCCATGCTTTGAAAACAAGAAGTGCTGTATCAGAGAAGCAGCACTGAGCAGAAGGGACAAACAGGCTGCAGGGGATGCTGCAAGGCAGACAGAGGTGGGGATGCCTACATAGATCCTGGTCACTCTGCCCCAAGCCCTGGCCAGCAGGATTTGTCCTCCCCTTTCACAAAAGTCCAAATGAATGAACAGCATCACTTCTGCCAGGCAGAGTTGCCAAACTGGCAAAACAAAGCTGAGAAAACAGCACAAGATGACAAGCAAGAACAAAAGAGAGAGAAATGAAAAATTCACTGAAGTAAAATAAGATGTTGATTACAAGGACCAAGTCCAGCCACTTCTGCTCTGCCACTTTCAGCAAAGCCCTTGTGGGTAGCAGGCTGCATCCCAAAGGGCACCCTCTCCCTGAGCTGATCCTCCTTTCCGTGCAGTCCCACATTTTGAAGGCCAAGCACAGCTCACACAGGGGCTTGCTGCCTACCCAGCCCTGCCCTCAAGCTGCTCACCACGCCTCACCTGGGCTCAGGCTTGGGGCCATCTGCACCTTTATGGATTGGGTGTTTCCTCACCACTGAGGCCAGCAGTATTCATATCTTCCAGTCGAATGGCAGTGAGGCAGACCCAGACATTATCTCTTGACTTCCCTCAACAGCCCAGAGGAAAGGGCAGGAGAGTGAAAAACCAGCTTGCCAGACTGAAAGCACTGTTCATCCAAGCCACAGGTCCAGTCACCCTCCCCCTGCTAATGCCAGTCTGCCAAACAGGGACTGGCTGCATCACCACCGTGCAGTGCCTCCGGGCAAGTGCTCGTCCCTGCTACTGAAGCTGTCCTCAGGAAAGGCAGCCAGAGAGAAGGGTAGAAAGGAAGACAGCAGCAGAAAAGGGGGCTTGGCACTCACACACTGCTTAGTTTTTCCCTATCTCATGCTGAAGGCTTTGGCTTCCTCAGTAATTGTCAGCAAATAAAGAAGCTCATTAAGGGGCAGCCACAGATAATAGGTACTAGAAGAGGAGATGGTCTGACCAGCACTACTCAGGAGACACAGGATCAAACAGTTTAGGTAACAAGTCAGAGGAGGTTTGCAACCTCAGCCTGGCTCTCCAGCAAGGAAGGTTTAACACAACATCCACGAGAGCTGCTCAGCACAAAACCCAGCAGCAGACACAGCTCTGCTGCCATCGGATCCATGAGTGCCAGCCCAGCAGGACACTGGTAGGTTGAGACAGGGCTGCACCAGCACAGGAAATCTCTCTCAACCACTGAGTCTACCCAGGAGCAGGCTTTGCAACATGAAGAAACCATCTAGGCTGGAAACACAACAAATTTGTCCACTTTAGTCAAAAGTCAATTTTCACTTGTGCCAAAACACTGGAAGAGACAGAAATTTAAGTACAGTGCTACAGGAAGTGTCAATACAAAACATTTTCTTGTCCTGAAAAGTGATGAAGAAAGCCATGAAAAAAGTCACTAACAGAAAAAGAACATAAGTCAGGGAGATGGATTTTTAGTGTAATATTCCTTATTCTAAAAATTATTATTTAAAGAATTTCAACCTATTCCACCAGCATTTTAGGGTACCACATATCATTGTGCCAGTCAGAGTTAAATTAGCAATGTTTTGTGCTCTCAAATATTTCCAGTGAGACACAAGGGAAGTGGGGAAAGAGAGGCAAAGCAACATGCCCTCATCTCTGAGTGCTGGGATTTGTTTTGAGGCGGGCCAGAAGCCAACATGATGCTGCACCACGAGCCCCCAGAATGTCAACTTGAATGGGCAAAGAATCAACTTAGCAAGGCCATGGTCCTCTCTACAGCCCCAAGCCCACAGTGTTCAGCTCTATGTGTAGCCCCACCACAGCCAGTCTGACTGATGGAGACATTTGCACTTTGACGTTTTCAAGGTCTGGACATCAGGACAGAAGTGAGGTGGTGTCTCACAGCTGAAAGGCAAGTCCCTGGTGGGACACCCCTTTGCATCTCCGAGCTTCTCACCCTCCCCTGTAATTGCTACAGAAAAACACTGCACTTCAGCAAAGAAGTATGTAAATGGGCGCAAGTCTGGGTAATCTCCCCAGGGGAGGCATACGAGATGACTGCAGCAGAGGAGGGAAGCAGAGGTAGCTGACATATAGTACCCCAAACTCTAGGAAATGACTGAAGAGCTAGAATAAAAATAATTCTTAGGTGGGCAGTGTGCCAGCAAGATAAAATATTCAGCACTTCTATGTTCCTGGACACCATATTTCTGACAATAGATTTCATGGCTCATATGCCACAACAGTTAACGATTTCAGTCAATAACCAAAGAACAGGTTGACATCCTTTCACAGCAACCCAAGGAAAAAAAAAACCAAAACCAAACCTTCATAAGTAAAACTGGCAAACCTCACAGGAGGGTATTTTTATTATTATTTACTGCTCTGTCACTTTGACAGTCAGGCCTGATCTGGAAAGGGATGATCCATTTCTGGCACAGCACCACCTTCAAAGCTGAAAGGCTTGATAGGTCCATGAGAGCTGGCAGTGAGACCCACCACCTGCACAGCAGACCTCACCGAGTTCAGAAGGACCATATCTATTATCATTCTAACATCACTATCTACCAGAAGCCCTCCTCTGCAGACACTTTGAATGTCCCAGGCTAACACGGCAAACACACAGAACATCAGCAAGTTTTGGCAAAAAACAGGCTCTACGTTTTTCTATTTTTCTTTATCCTTCCTGCCTCACATGGGTCTATTCCTCTTACTAATAAACCCTCCTGAGAGATCCCAGTGGGTGGGATTCACATCCAGCTAGGCGGGCATTTCAGCCTCCAGTGCTCCTGAGGCTTTCCCTTCTCCACTGAGCCTGCTTGCTGTGGCAGGATGCACTGCAGCTCTGAGGGTTGGTACTGGCCTCCAGCACCTGCATCCTGGTTGCAAGCCAGCATGATGATGGAGCAAAGTGAGCTACAAGTCTAAGTCAGGCCCAAGTAGTGCCCTTTAGAAGGGAAGCACGGACCAGGTCCCAACCTTAAGAATTAGTCGCCATACTCTGAATTTTGAGAGCGGTTGCAGCAGAATATGCATTTTTTTAATTTTTTTTTTTTTAACCATGTCTCAGAGTGGGCTACAATACCACTTTATGACAATAAACAGCTCCATCCCACAACCCAGATGAACTCTGTGTGCACCTGATGGGTAAGAGGACTCCCTGCAAGCACAGCTCTGAGCAGTAGCTCATTTTTTGGCTTCAGGTGGCTTGTTCATTCACCAGGTAAAATAGCCACACACAACCATCCTTCCCCTCACAAGAAAGTTCAAAAAAAACCCTTCAATCTCTCTGTAGTCAGTTATCTGGTATTAATCCATTAAAGTGATGCACTATCAGAAGAATTAAACAGAAAAAGTGGGAAGCTTCTTACCTGTAATTGACTGACTGGCCAATAGGAGTCAAGTGCTAGCAAATTGGAGGTGTAATTTCTATTTAATTATGGCATTAAAAAAATTGCACGATATACCTATTTAACATGCAAAGGAGCAAAATCAAAGCTAATAAGAATAAATTGCAAGAGACGACATGTAGAAAATGTAGTAGCACTCTTTTTCTTTTCTTTTTTTTTTTTTTTTTTAAAGAAATGTGCTCTGCTGAAGAGTACACTGGTTGTACGCCTGTGGATTGCCTGGAAAACTTGCATCCCCAGCTCCGATTCTCAGACCCTGCCCATCATGCAAAACCACATATGCACAGATACAATCAAATCTCTTTTTAAAACCAAAGCAATGTATACGCTTATCATGCTACACATGAAGTTTATATCAATCCAGCTGAAGTTCAGTTGAAAAATGCAAGCAAAGGCCAGACAGATGATTCTAGAGCTCAAATATGAACGTGAATGGATGAACTCTGAAGAGTTTTGCAAGCTTTCAGTTAAACTCTTAAAATGAGTTTTAAAATGAATTTAAAAGAAAATAGTGTAACTTCTGTCTTTAGATAGCGGGTTGCAACCAGCAGTATGAAACAAACAGTTCTGTTGACGCCAGTATAGCTACTAGTGTAAGACAGAGAATGAGAGGCCTGTAAATCATTGGCACCTGGGAAGAACATGCCACTGCCATGAGAAAACAAATACACCCCACATTTTTTTCGAGGGCAACATATTTATCATGCTTGAGAAGTCTGCTTTCTTTAGATTAATATCATAACCCTAACTTCAAATGATTCCATTTCAAAGCTGCTAGACAGCACAATAGGGTTGGGAAGGGGAAACGGGGTCTCACTGGGAAGAGGTCTTGAAGACCCTTTGATCCACAAGCCTGACAAACCACAACAAAGCCATTCTGTAACTGCCCTTACCCAACCCAGAGCACTCCTGCCAGAAAAAGAGGAGGTCTAGCTTCTGCCATATTCAGGCCCTGGTGCTAAGTCAAGGAGCAAGAGGCATCTGCCAGCATCAGTACAGGGTTTTGTTTTGTGCACTTGGAAACAGAAGCCAAGCAAGAACTGCAGCTTCACTTGCAATGTATATTTAAAAACACAGAGCTTCCAACAGCTAGTCAAATTATCCTTTGAACGTTTCCTG
Source organism: Nycticryphes semicollaris (assembly GCA_013400055.1). Classification (NCBI taxonomy): domain Eukaryota; kingdom Metazoa; phylum Chordata; class Aves; order Charadriiformes; family Rostratulidae; genus Nycticryphes; species Nycticryphes semicollaris. The sequence continues at coordinate 565,335 of VXBJ01001320.1, read as the reverse complement.
CTTTGTCAACAAAAGTTTGAAATTAAAACACAGATTAAACTAACTTCAGTCGCTGGAGGAAAGTTTAGTTGGATTTAAGATGCACTTAGTGTGTTATATAGAAAAAACCAAACCCCACAGATACATGCTCAGATAGCAGTGACATGCAGCCCGAGAGACAGACAAATACAAAACACACTCACTCCCACACACTCGATAAATGCATCAAATTGACCATCAACCAGAAGCACAGCCAGCCATGACCCTGCAGATGGGGTGAGCCAAGAGGGTGACTTATTGCAAGTGTTCACACAGGTGGTTTCTGCAGATGAGAACATTCATCGCCACAAGGAAGGCAGCACAGGTAAAAGACAGACAGCTTACCCCTCTGAGCTGTTGGACTCCACCAAATATCCTCATCACTCCATCAATCTCCTGCTCCAGCCTCCTGGCCCAGTACTGCATACTGCAAGAGATAGAGAGACAGCGAGAAAGAGAAAGGGAGAGAAAGAGAGAGAGAAAGAGTCAGAGCCCTGACACTTCACAGATAAGCAAGGCGATTGAAGGGAAAGGGAGGAAATCGGTGCCCTCAGCTAAGTTAACTGCTCTCCTTCTGCAGCACCGGGCACAGGCAGAAAACCAAGAACATGCGACTTTGAGAATTACAGCTGGGGCAGGTTATAGACTTTTAAGACTTCAAAATTTACACACAAGGCATCACAGAGAGAAAGGGGGGCAGGGTAGCTGGGGGTCAGGCACAACCAAGGTGTGGGGTTGGTGGTTTGTTTTCCTTCTTACATAAACAGTTGCAGTAGATAACTATTTAAGCCCAGAGTGATTACCAAGGTCAGAGTGCTGGCTGTGGCGTACAGAAAACAGCTTACTGCTTCAGCAGTAAGAGAGCAAACACAGAGCCATGACAAGACAGCAGTGCCTGTCCTACTGCAGCTATGGATTTTTGCTGCAGCACAGCGGAAGAGGCCTGGGCAGAGCCAAGAGCCAAGCAGAGCCTATGAAGTGCTCAAGGGCTCAGCTGCTTTGCACCTTCAGCTAAGCCAAACCTGAGCCAGGCACCGATTCTGCCAGGTCCACCGTGGGCAGAGATGCCTCCTGGTGCAGGAGAAAGGGCCAGAAGCTGCCATGTGGCACCTCCTTCATCCTGACCCCTGTAAGGGAGCTGGCTACCAGTCTTTCCATCACCCTCTTAACATACTCAACGACACAGATTTCCACTTAGAGCAGTAACAACAAGTTAAAACAGCAACAAAACTCCCTCTTTTAAATCCACAGAACATGATACTGTCCTTTTAATGCCATTTCCTGACTCTGGCCACACAAATGCCAAATCTCCTACCTCATCTGGAGAAGCAATTCTTGACTGCCCCTGCACCACTTGGTACTGCCATCACTGCTTTTCCAACACCAACCTTCATCCCGCAACACTACACCAGAGAAAGGAGGGATGGAACAAAAAGAGTAGAAAGTAAGGCCAGCATCATGGCAAAGTGATGGTAGGAAGGGGCAGACCAGCTCAGAGGTTTTGCACTTTGCTTAGGTTCACAGTGTGATTTCATTCTTCATGCAAAGAGATGTTCCCCAGACAGCCCACACTCTCCCACCACCCACTAAACCATGGAAGAGGCTCTCCTAGAGATCAAGGAGCAAAGAAACCCAGCTAAGCAGCAAGGCCATGGAAAACTTCAAATTAAAGAGCATGGCCTAAAAGCTGGGTAGAATTACCAAAGCAGAAAGATGCCTAAGACAACCAGCAGACTGGAATCGAAGCACTGTTTGCAAGGGGTGGGAGTACAGAAGGAGGCAGAAGGAGGGAATGACAGACAAAAGCTTGTTACTCACACAGGCAAAATTCACGCCAGTTAATAACAAATGAGGCTGTGGATGAGAACAAGATTTAATTGCACATGCCAAATCTTTTCAGCATAACTTATGCTATTTCCCACTTTCCTGCAGGGGTAATGCTGTCTCTTCTCCCCTGGGAACCTGGCTGCAGAGCTGGGGACATCCAGGGAAGGAGATATGTGAGGACAATTGCAAACCCACCCTTCTGTCAAAGGAGGGGAAGCAAAGTCTTCAGTGGAACTGCCAGCGTGAAGATAATGGGTCACAAACAGAACTGAGTGGGGGTTTAAGATTGGCTTTTTTTTTTTTCCTGTTTCAGTCAAGTATTTTTTTGCCACCAAAGGTTTATTCAAGTTGTCTGAAGTTACCCATAAATCTTCTGAAGTATTTTGACCAAGAATTATTTATTTTTACACATCATTCATTTTTAAAAAAAATGCCTTGAAACACTAAGACTGTTTTTTTTTTTTTTAATAGTCTTTTTCCTCCCTTCTCCAGTTTATCCAGTGAACTGGAAAAAAAAAAAAAAATCAATTATATGCTCATACTCTGCCACAGGTCTAAGAAACCCTAGTGAGGACTTATGGAGCTGACACATTTCCTTAACTTCCAACTCTACACAAGATCCTCTATTTCAGTGACACCTGCCCATGTCAGCTCCCTCCAGGAACACCTCCACCACCACAGCCAGGGAGAATTACTGTCCATCCTGAGCTGCATCCATCAACATTAACAACTGCTCATATCCGCATAAATGTCACATATGGCCAAGCCTTCAGAGAGGATCAGTTATACAGGAAGACAGAGGCATCAGTATTACTCTGTTGGTATATGCAAAAGAGACACTGAGTGCTCAGTCAGGCTGGGATTTAAAAAGAATTTAAATTTAGTCAGCAGGTTTGTTTAAAAAAGAAAAAAAAAAGTTAAAACTTATTCCACCCCCTGCCTCCACCCTAAGAAGTATTACTATTTTAGGGAGAAGCCATTGGATTTTTCATTCATGAGAAAGACTGCAATTCCCTTTAATTGTGCAGCCTTACGATACCTGGCTATGAACCTTACAGACTAGCAGTTTCACAAAAAGCTAAGCCTTGTAGAAAAAAAGAAAAAGTCTATTACGCCATCAAAAGGAAAGGATACTTGCACAGCTGACAACAGGGTTCTAGATTTAAAAAAAAAAAAAAAAAAGAGAAATACATAAAACCCATTATTATTCTGTCTCATTTGACCTTCTGCCTCTTGTTTCTCTCCCACAGCCACTGCACTTAAAATTTTATGCCAGGCGACTGTAGCAAGGATGAAGAGGGTAAAGAAACTGATAGCCCATTATGAACATGAAGATTTCTCTTTGAAGCATGTCTCCTATGGAAGCTGTAAGCAATAAGACATGACAGTCATTGCATTCCTAGGCCATTACTGCACGCCTCAGGTGGCATTACAGGGCTTGAGGAGCAATAACTCCTCAAAACACGCAGCCTGGAGTGCCCTACTGCTCTCGTGAAATGGCATTTGCAAATAAAGCATAAAGATACCAGCTGATACACAGACTGGGAAGCCACAAGCATGGATGTCGTGCTGCTCACAGAAAGCCACCAGGACCCCTTTACGAGCCAAATGCATAGCCTCCCCATTAAAGCAAGTACCACTTTAGTGTCCTCTGTAGTCAATTAACATGGGCGAGAAGAAAACTTTTGAGCTCAAGTAGTTGGGATAGCACTCAGTAGCCCTGCACCTACAGGAACCACACGCAAGACAGCACAGCAAGCCCACCATCCCCTGTCTGCTCTTTAGCAGTGACATGTACAGCACATCCCACTGACCTAGCGTCATCTCAGCTGGCTCTGCCTTTCCTGGGGAGTCTCCATAGCACTCTTCCAACCTCACTACTCTACCGTATTGTATGCACAATCACACACAACCAGGATATAAATTAAGAGTCCCCTGCATTGAAAGAAAAATGGTTTGGTTTCTTTCCACTGTGTATTTTACAGCCTCCTTTGCAACATTTAACAAGGGACATAAATGATTTTCGAAAACACAACACCATTTATCACTGCCTCTCCAAAGAAAACTATGAAAATGCTAATTGATTTCATAATTTGCATATTTGATTTTTCTTAAAGATGAGATAAAGTAGGCTTCAAAAAAAAAAAAGCAGCAGAGCTTCAAAAATATTTACTGTGATGAGCAGCACATCAGAAGACAAATCACTGCTGTTGCAGTCAAGGCCAGGAAGCCAAAGTGTCCCACCTGTCCCACTCCTGCTCAGAGGGCATCTGTGTGTCACCACTGGTCACAGCAGCCGACAGAATAAGAACACTTTTCATGCTTTAGGTGACGCTGGTTTGCGAGGCTACACCACTGCTCCAGCTGTGCAGCTTCAGAAGAAAATGAGAATTGCCTGGAAAGATAGAAGACAGTCTGTCCTTGGCCCACACCCTCCCACACTTGTGCACACAACAGATGGCAGCTTGGAGTCCCAGTCTTCTGTACAGAAGCTGAAGACACTTGCAGAAAAGCCACCAGTGCAAGCTATGTGCTGACAGCCTGTGGCCAGCACCACAAGGATATAGCACTGCAGCTCAGCCCAGGGTCCCTCTGACCCTTGGTGGCTCATGGTAAATGGGACAGACCCTTCACAGGCTGCAGTCACACCTCGTCATTCCAAACCTAGGGACACGTAAGGCAGTTACAAAAACTACTAATGAGTATTAGCCTCATTGCAAGTGACCTCTCATAAAGGTACAGGGAAAGGACAAGTATGAGCAAAAAAATTAGTTTTCTGCTTGAGGACATATATTATTTTTTCCTAAGCAGCCTTAGGAGAGGGCTTGTTTGGCTGCAAGCAAGAGAGGATGTCAAAAAAACCTCAGTTCTTCTCTCTTGCTGCTTTCCTGGCCTGAAAAATACAAGAAACATTCACACAAACATGAAAGGACAAGAGGAAAAACTACTTGCTAAGTAGATCTACTGCCCCAAAGCTTATTGGGTTCTACACAGAGAGTGTTCTATACAAGTGTCTACACTTCACGCGACATGTTCAGCCAAGAATGCTTCACTCTGATTCATACGCTTTGGTTCAGTGCCCAAATATTGCTATTTAATAAGGTTATTAATTACTGTGTTGTCTAATTTTTGCTGTGCAGGAACTTCTTACAATTGGCTTATTCCTTCAAGATACTTAATCCTTTAACTATAATAGCAGGTGTGTCAGTGCGCAAACGTGCATGTGTGTATGTGCACACTCGTGACCCCTCTGAGTTTTTGTAGTTTCTTACATACCTAAAAACCCACACGAGCCAATATTTAACCATCAAGGAAATACAAGTTGCCTTTTTTTTTTTTTCTGAAGATACAGCTTCCAGAGAGCACCTGTTTCCTTCAAAATAAGGAAACAACTGGACCATGCTTCCAGATATTATCAAGCCTCCCACACTATCATTTTAAGACTCCTTTTTAATTTAAAGTATGTGCATAGGTGTTTATATGAAGGAGGTGTGGGAAAAAATTGCCTGCTGGACTAGTCTTTTCGTAACATTTGTCAAGACGTTATTCACCTCTACCATCTGGCCTCCCCTATAATACGAAAGCATCTTTGACATTATTATGGGAGGAAAGGAAGAGACAAGTTAATATTAAAACCATATCCCATGGAAGATCTTCAAGAAACACGAAGGAGAAAGGTAGTGGAATAATATGTGTTCTACATTCAGGTCTGTCACTAAATTACTTTGTTCTCCTTGATTCAAACACAAACTTTCTGCACCTGTTTCTCTGTCCTATCTTTTGTCTCCATCTTTACATTTTTTGCAGCAGAGTACATCCTGCAGAAATGAAAAAAAGAAAATAAACCAACAGAGCATCAAGTGCCAAGGCCCCTACCAGATGCATCCTGATCCCAGTTTGATGCCCTGACAAGCACACAATAGAAAGGATAACTGGGGAGTTTTCTCAGCCTGCAGGATAGATAGAACTGGGCGAAAAGCAAAGGAGAAGTTGTCTGACAGTTATACAGAAAATTTGTGTGCCATTAACAGTTCTTGAGCACAAATATTCATGTAGGTACCTGTGGGAAAGCCAACAGTAACCACCAACTTGCCACCACTAATGATATTCAGGGCAACAGGAAAATTGTTTCTTAAACATGACTTCTCTATCAGAAAACAGAAAGAATTAACCATTTAAGGTCTAACTCCAGAAACAGAACAGGTAGTAGAAGTTCAGGAAGTCCTCTCTTCCACCATGAGTTGCACTGGGACATCTAAACACCTGAACTCTCTGCATGAGGAATTGTCTAATCTGTTAAGTCCTCCACTGAAGGGGAACCCAAGATCCCCACAGTGCCATTTTCCAGTTCCACTTTTCACCAAGTGGTGAAAGAGTTCCCTTCTTATCCACCTTAAGTCTCACCTTCCTCTTCCCACTCTCCCCACCTACAGCAGACACTGATAAATTCTTACACCAAGCTCCTCAGAACTGGAAGATCATTATTCTCTTGCAACCTTTGCCCTTCAATTCTTTACTTTTCTACTCCAAACTAATATTTTTTTCCAGCTCTCCCTCTTTTGCACTGTTTTCTAAACACATCGTCTTTTCTGTTGCCCTGCACCATATTCTCTACAGTTTACGTGCATCTCATGCCATGAGGCTCATGCCAAAAAGCGAGATCAGTTTCTCCAACAGAGGTCAAACCTAGTGCTGCATGAAGAAGAAAACATCACCTCCCCAGTCTAATAAATGGCTCTTCTGCTATGACAGCACTTCATTGACTCAAGGCCTGTGATGCACGGTAATTCTGAAGATCTTTTCTTTCTGCCACACTGCTACCCAGGCAGATATTCCATATTCTGTATTTGTACATTTGATTTCCCCCTCTTAAGTGCAGCACTTTGCATTTGTTTTCACTGAATTTCATTTTGCTGATATCCAGCTCACTGTTCAATTTTTCTACATCATTTTTGAATTCTGATAATGCCTTCCAAAGTACATCCAACCCCTCCTCGCTCAGTGTCGCCTGCAAATTTTATAAGCATATTTCCCATGCCATTGCCTAAGTTATTAATGAAACTATCAAATAAAAGCAGGTCCAGAGCAGATCCCTGCAGGACCCCACTTGAAATGCCCTCCCAGTATGACAAAGAGCCACAATAACTATTCTTTGAGAGCTACGTGTCCAATCAAAATATCTTGAATTTCAAACTTTACAAAAAGCTGATTTGGAGTATTTGATATGCAAAGGAGCTGAAGGCCAAAGGATAATTCTGTGAATAATTTAAAGACTAAGTGTAGGCTTGAGGAAAATCGCAATCTGTTGGTGGATGATTTGCCAACAGAAAGAGGAAGAAGTCACTGAATGTGTTAGCTGGTCCATTTGCCTGGCAGTGCACAAAAGGCCCCCATACGGGGACCTCATTCTTCTGATCAAATGTGTGCAATGAAAAGAACAAGTGGCAAACCAACCACAGTATCTTCCACACAGCAGAGGGCATTGTTTTTCTAAAAGGCACTTCCAGCCATGAACTCCATCATCAAGCTCCTCCCACCCTTATGAGCCTAGAGTTCATCTTCAGGCCATCACTCAATGATGCAGCCATCCTGTGATGGATACATGGATGTTAAGAGTGTTATTTGGCAGGACCTCCATATGAGGATCCCCAAATACATTGAAAATGTGCAAGAATTCATTCTCACAGTCTTAAGGGGTAAATCTGATCTCAGCACATCGCCACCAACTCATACTTCTCTAAGTGGAAGCAGAATTGGGCACCTCAAGATGTTACACTAGTTTGCTATTTTCAACTGGGATGCACAACAAGTTTAGCAAGAAGTCCTCCGCCAGGCCAGGAGTCTAACCAAACCACTTACCAACTGTATAAGCAAATCTGCATTTTGTTGTCTTACAACAGGAACAAACTGGTTATTGCATTTACATCTGGAGATCCAGACCAACTGTTCCTCCTGCTACAGTCCTGCGAATGGGGACTTTGATGGGGGCTCACATACTTTGACCTCTCTTGTGACGGTGGCAGAAGCAACGGCACATGACTCCAGGATGGCAACACAGGCAAAACAAGCCAAAGGCAATGGCTACCATTACTGGAGCTATACTGGTGATATCACCAACATGCTACTCTAATCAATTATCTATTTTGTTTGGAGTCAAAGCTCAGCTAATGCCCGAGCCTCCCTGCTTTTTGGAAAGCACTGCTCTGTTTTTAGATCTTGAAACTAGATTTCTTGTGGCACACTTGCGGATGCACGTCAGGAATAAGAGATATCTGTGGGTTCCACCACGCTGACACTCTCATCATACAGGACCAGAACTCAGCTCCTGATCTCAAAGCCTGTCACAAATCTGGACTTGAGACACAATGAATTAATAAATAAGTGACTAGGTGTCAGTTTTATGAAGAAAACTACCTGCATAAATTTCACCCAGTGCAGCCACTTGTCATTTTCAGCACCCCTGGAGACCCCAATGGCTGATAACTCTTGCACGTCACTTTGCAGCCCATTATACAGATGAAGTTTTATGATAGAACCTTCCTCCTCGCTGACTCCTTCTGTTTTACAGATGCAATCTCAGTAGAGGCTGAAGAGATCCCATCCCCCACTGCAAAGATAAGGTTACGGAGGGTAGGTCTTAGTAAGGATTTTGCAAGCTGCATGAATTATTAAAGTCCTTTATGATATAATGACAGACATATCAGGTTATTTGTTTATTCTGTGTATAATTCATGACTCTCTTGGGAGCTAGACAGAAGTAGGGTAGATTGTTGCATCTTCTTGTTCATTCCAGTAAATCCTCATCACCAGATGGAAGGCTGAACCACCCCAGAAGAACAGCCACACCTTGCAGGATCTGCACTTTTGGTTGGAGATGGGAGAGCTTTTTTCACAGCCTGGAGAAATAGGAAAGCTGTCACTTGAGTACATCAAACTAGATGGCTAGAAAATAAAAACAAACAAGTCCAGGCAGTGTTTTTCTATCATTCTACCAGAACACTCATCTAAAGCCCATACAAAGAGCTTCGCGATTAGATGCTATGAGTTGCCCTGTGCTCCTGTATCATTGCTGAGAAACACCAGGACTATCCAAGCTAATGCAGGCTCCTGCAAGACTTAAAGTTCAGAGCAACCACCTCCTGGCTATGGAAATAGTAAGATACTGGATAAAGTAAAACAGTTCCCCTTGCTTGGGTCATTCATGTAAAGAGTCTGGTCAAGATATGAGGTAAAGCATGATAAAGTCCTGATGGCCGGAACAGAGTTTTGAATGCCTATGCTGTAGTCACCTCTCCTTTCCCTTGTGTGCTGTTGAAAGGGTGAGGGAGAGATGTTATACCATCATGGCAAACAGGACATAAAGAATTACTAGAGCCCCCAACAAGAAAGAGCTTCCCAACGCACTCTTGTTCACACAAAGTACCACACGCAGTGATGCTCTTAGTGCCAGGAAGAGTCATGCTACTATGGGGAGTAGCATGGAGAATACTACTACAGAGAGTACTATGGCCACAAACACGACCAAGCTGAAAATGGTCAGAGCACTACAAAACCCAGAGCACAACAGCAACTGGGTAACTCTTACTAGCCACAGGACACTGGAGGACTGATTTCAGCATCCACCCTTCCCACCTCAGATTTTCAGCTGATCAGAAACAGACCAAGCACACAATGATTAAAACCTGATAGAGGACTACTGACTAGTTAGACCTCTGCTGAATTTGTATCTACAACTTCTCTCCTTAACCAAGAAAAAATATCATTAACTTCTGCCACAAAGACCTCCTGCTACAAGAGCTCTAAAAGGAGCAGTCATTGCCATTTATTCTTCAGCTTCTAACCGCATTAATTCAAGTCTCCCAGGGTTTTTCTGAGTATCCTCTCACAGCATCACATGCAACATTCCTCAGGCGTTGTCTGTGTGTCAGTGTCACTAGATGTCTATCTAGTTAAACCCCCCACCTTAAACAATCCCTCTCCCCACTATCCCACTACCTGAGAGATTCCTGGCCCCTAAGAGTGCATTGTAATCATTGTTATTATAAAGCACTTAGCAATGCTCACTCATTGCATCTCTCACCAGCCAAACACCCAGAACCCTGTTATTTCCTATGCAGTTGCCTTCATTTGCAGAAGCTCTTCATTGTGTTAGTCCCTTTCAGCAAAGAAAAAAGGGGCGAGGGTGGAGAGCATTAAAAAAATAAATAATAATTTACTGCATTTTATGCCATTACCTCACTACTCTATGATACACATCTAAAAGCTGTCTGCAAGACCTCTCCTATTGTAAGATGGCATCCAGACGTGCTCCGAGGTAGCAACAGTGGAAACACGAAGCCCAGTTCAGTTTTGTCCCAATGCTGCTACATCACCCAGAGCACTACAGCGACAGGGATGAAACCATCAGCTTTCACAGGTCACCTCCTCTTCCCTTCTATCTGGGACAAACACTGCTCCCTTGACAGGGGAAAAGCATATACATACAATCTTTCCTTTGAAAAGGGACAACCTTATGGAAATGGAGGTGACTGAACTACACTGGAAATATGCAGAAGGTAGTACAGAATTTGCTCTACATGCTCAGGACGTTGGTCCATCAGGCTCATTTTCCCCATCTTCAGCTGCATCCAGCTTCTCACACTGGGAAGGATGTTCCTCCTGTCCTGGAGGACTCTGTGGAAGCAGGATGCTGTGCTGGAGCGCCTTTAGGACGCTGTGCCAAGCACCTTGGAAGTTCCTCCTGCTGGAAGAGAACATCACTGTGCAGAAAGCCGTCTTCCCTTTCAAAAGGGAAGGAACACTGGGAAACTCTACTGGAGCCCAAGCACAAATGTGTCCTTTTCCTCACCAGATGCCTCAAACTAATAAGCCAGCAGTGCACCCACAACGTTGCTTCACAATCATCATAGGTACTGTCCACATTCCCACACCACTGCAATAATATGATTAAAGCACAGATAGTGCAGTGGCCCATCAAACATCCTTTTGAAGGGACTGATCAACATTAAACTCTCAAATCCTCCTAATAGTGAAAAACAATTTTGTCAGACCTTTTTTTTCCAGGAGGGGAGAATGGAGCTACAAAGGTGAAGAAGAAGTCTCAAATCCAGACAGGCTTTTGGGAACAAAGCCAAAACTACTACTCAACCTCCTGACACTCAATTTGATATTTGCCCTTGGAAGACAACACCAAAGGAGGAAACTCAAACACCTGTGGATACCCTGGAGTAGGTCTCCTTCCAGCCCTTACACAAAATACACTCACATGTAGCTGAGATATAAGATTACAGATAATTCTCTCTTCTGCTTTTCAAATTAGTATCAACATTAAAATCAAAAACATCAGACATTCAAAACCCCAATGAATATAATGCCTCAGACTCCTTTCTGTAAGAGAAAAAATCCCAGTCTCTAATGTGGCCCTCTCAATGGGGCCTGTGACATCATCAGCCCCTTTCCATTTAGAATAATGACTTCTTCCACACGCCAAGAGATTTGAAATTACCTGTGAAATATATTTCCCTAGGCACAGGCTCAAGAAGCATGTAAATTACCCAGCTTAATGGCCTCTAGAAATTCTGAGACACACACAGGGAGTGGGAAATGTTCAGATGATATCTCAGGTACCGTCCGAGGGGATAAAATGTCTGAGAGATGGTCAGGAGCTACTGCCTTACACTTCCCCCACTAACTGGTCCCACTGGTGAGGGTTTGCCACAAGTAGGCAATGAGCATGAGAGATCCAATTCTAAATGACTGCATCATCAGCACAAAACCACAATTTTAAAGAGACCATTTCTTGGGAAAGGTGCCTGACCATAATTTACATGGCACAAGTAGCCAACATAGGGCTTACACAACAGAGGGCATCCATTTAATTTGCAAAAGCCCAGCGCCAAGAGCACTAAGCACTCAGCAGCAAGCCCTCTTTCCCTCTGCCTGACTGTACAGAGAACAACACTGCCCAAGCTTTTACTTCCAGGCATTTGGCAGAGAACAGTGTCCTTCAGAGAAGCTTTTCATCCACAAGGACGGTTCCCACTCCCCCAAAACTAAAGGCACAGTTACCATCCCTGGAGTCCAAATCTTCCTGGCCACTTTGTTGTTCTTGCAGATTAATCTGACATCTTGTTAGTATGTAGTGGAAGACACTTTTATCCTGAAACAAAGACCATGGATTCATTTGGAAGAACAGAGGAGGAATTACGTGATGTGAGTTGCATTTCCTGCTCCACATATTGGAGGCTCTGAAGCCTTAGTTCCATCAGCAAATGAGCAATAGGGAAGCACAAGTGCTATTACAAAGTGCGTGTAAAAATCGTTATAAGGAGCAGAAGACCAAGAACAGATGAGATGCTCATACGGCAATGGGGAGAGGCGACAATCCCAAGGGCACAATGAAAGAATTACTTGTCTCCCCAGGGAGCAAGCCTGAGGCACTCAAGCTTTGCTCCAAGACTGACAGGTTGGTCACCTTTTAATGTGTAGTGCATAGAAAGTAGGCCAGAAGAGCAATCGGGGATAAGAGAACACCTGGAAGATAGGGCTGGCAATGGAAAAATGGCCCAAATTCCTCAGTGTAAATCTCCTCAAAGCAAAGGTGTAAGACAAGGTCTTTGCTAAGACTCTTCCAAAGTGAGAATCTGCCCTCATTCTCAGCCACAAGCATCTTGCTAACCCACATACTGCCAGAGGCTGTGGTTTCACAGCAAAATTAACACAACAGCAATTTTAACAGCTCCCAAGCTAATTTCCTCACTCATGACCATGCCACCAAGGGCTGAAGCCTGCCTGGACTCCTCACAGCTATCTGTGCTCAAGATCAACTATATGTCAGTGCCAGTAATGCAAACATTCTGCTATCCAGAAACTATTAGAAGATAAATACTAAACCTGAATATCATAGCAGTAGAAGAAAAAAAAAAAGAAAAAAAGAAGGAATGACAGTGTAATAAATATCATAGCCAAACTAAATGAGGAAGCAAGGTTAGCTTGATGTGGAAAGTTAGAAAAAAATACTATATACTTGGAATAGTCTTTGCTTTGGTCATGGGATCTAGACTTTAGTGCCCTGAATTTCATGAAATTCAGAACATTTCAACAAACTGCAGTTCACCCAGTACTGCAAGTTGGCCACCCTGGTGAGGGATGAATCAGTGCTCTCTCCACCAATGCCACCCAGGCCCCGAAGCACCGGACTTTAGGAATGAATCCTTCATCCAACAAGGCACACATGCTGTTAAGTGGAGAAACCACAGATATTACTTGTAGCCCCAACATGGGCCTTGGGTAATGCAACAGCTGGATCATCTCACCCACAGCACGTCACTTTTCAGCTCAGTACCGCACTGCAGTTACTCTGATATTCTTCTAAAAAAGACAGGTATCACTTACTAAACCTTTCATTTCTGCAGCTGCTTGGTCTTTTCTGGAAAAAATTCTGCATATAGGAATCCTCATGCTACGTTGTGGGATCTAATAACAACTGAAGCGGTACAAACATGGTAACAAGTAGATTTAACTAAGAAGGACTGTCAAGTACTAGGCAAACTACCATGAAAATACCGCATCTTTTACTTTTTCTGGGAAGTGATAAGCCTACTCTTCCACCAGCCAGCTGTGCCTCCAGAAAACAGGACAGGGTCTGGCAGCCACTTCCCAATGCAAAGGCGGCCATGTGCTCAGTTGCCCAAGAGTCACCAAATAAGTGACATTTATTAAGTGGCCCTTATAAAATAAAATAAAAAAGCCCACTTTCAACACACATAATCACATTCATAAACTGTACAAACCAGCAATGCTTTCAGCACAGGGCTCCACTTGGAGTGGTGTCAAGAAAGGAAAGGCAGGAGAAGGTGGTTCCCACACAGCAGTGTGTGCTCGAGCAAAGACAGCACCAACAAGGCTGTGTCGGGACAGGGCTCTAAGAGGAGGGTAAAGGCAGGAGCTCTCTCCGCAGCCGCAAGGGTGAAGTGAGACCTCGGGTCAAGACGCAGCTATCAGAGCCTGTTCATACCTGGCTGCTCCATCCTCACATCTGGGCAGGGAGCACAAGGCAGCAGGGGGAAGGTGAGGGCATGAGGTTCACCTGTGGAAGGAGTCACTTCTCACGAAAGAGCCCCAGCAGGCAGTAGGAGTGAGACAGAGCTGGTCTGATTTTTCTCTAAAGTCAAGACTAGATCAAAAGAAATACACATAGCGGGAAGCAAGTGACACAGAAGGGTTCAATTTATCCTTAAGATGATGGGTAAAAAGGTGGTATTGATGTCACAAATGCCAACACAACATTTTCGTGGCAGGGTCAAACAGGCATGCAGGTGCTAAATGGGGTTATTAAGAAACTGGGACCAAAGCATGAGCAGAGAGTAGATGTGTTAGACACATTTCTTTTCTCCATCTCACAATAAAAATCACATCAGAAGCAATCGCAACCACCATGATGCTTAAAAGTTAAAAGACAAAGGCCTGAAAGTTGTCCTCAGTATAACCCCACAGCATCATTATGCCGGGGTGAATTTGGCCCAGTATCTCAAAAAGATTTTTGACGTTTTTCAGCTTTTAAACCCAACATAGCTGCGACAGTACAGCAGGCAAGATTGAAAATAGCATATTCTTCTGTGTGGTAACAAATCCAACATCAGGAAGAATGGCTTAATCATGAGCAGTCCTGCAGCACAGCCAGGGAGGGGTGTGAAAACATCCCTGCCTGTGCACAGAGGGGCCCCTTTGGAGCTGATGCTGTTTTGGTCTGTGCTCTTGGAAGTGCTGGCATTCTGTGGGAGGCAAAAAAATGTTATCAGTTGGGTCACTGATTGACCATTATTAAGATTTCCCAGCAAACAAAAATAGAATAAATAAAAACCAAGAGCTGCGTGAAAAGAAAAATACTGACTCTTCATTTTTTCACCCCCCCTCATTGTAATGT
>VXBJ01001320.1:540415-550417 GCA_013400055.1 Nycticryphes semicollaris | reverse complement strand
CGGGTATGTGTGACAGACCTTCTGCTGCAGGTGGTTTACTTTTACCTGGGCAACAAGCATCCCTCCCCCTGTAGAGGTCCTGGAAGCACACAAACCCATACAATACACTATTTTTCCTTTCCCCCTGCCCATCTCAAGAATGTGACACTACAGTGAATGCTTAGTAGAGACCTCTAATTTATAAGACTACCTCAGACACGAGGNGACTCTTCCAAAGTGAGAATCTGCCCTCATTCTCAGCCACAAGCATCTTGCTAACCCACATACTGCCAGAGGCTGTGGTTTCACAGCAAAATTAACACAACAGCAATTTTAACAGCTCCCAAGCTAATTTCCTCACTCATGACCATGCCACCAAGGGCTGAAGCCTGCCTGGACTCCTCACAGCTATCTGTGCTCAAGATCAACTATATGTCAGTGCCAGTAATGCAAACATTCTGCTATCCAGAAACTATTAGAAGATAAACACTAAACCTGAATATCATAGCAGTAGAAGAAAAAAAAAAAAAAGAAAAAAAGAAGGAATGACAGTGTAATAAATATCATAGCCAAACTAAATGAGGAAGCAAGGTTAGCTTGATGTGGAAAGTTAGACAAAAAATACTATATACTTGGAATAGTCTTTGCTTTGGTCATGGGATCTAGACTTTAGTGCCCTGAATTTCATGAAATTCAGAACATTTCAACAAACTGCAGTTCACCCAGTACTGCAAGTTGGCCACCCTGGTGAGGGATGAATCAGTGCTCTCTCCACCAATGCCACCCAGGCCCCGAAGCACCGGACTTTAGGAATGAATCCTTCATCCAACAAGGCACACATGCTGTTAAGTGGAGAAACCACAGATATTACTTGTAGCCCCAACATGGGCCTTGGGTAATGCAACAGCTGGATCATCTCACCCACAGCACGTCACTTTTCAGCTCAGTACCGCACTGCAGTTACTCTGATATTCTTCTAAAAAAGACAGGTATCACTTACTAAACCTTTCATTTCTGCAGCTGCTTGGTCTTTTCTGGAAAAAATTCTGCATATAGGAATCCTCATGCTACGTTGTGGGATCTAATAACAACTGAAGCGGTACAAACATGGTAACAAGTAGATTTAACTAAGAAGGACTGTCAAGTACTAGGCAAACTACCATGAAAATACCGCATCTTTTACTTTTTCTGGGAAGTGATAAGCCTACTCTTCCACCAGCCAGCTGTGCCTCCAGAAAACAGGACAGGGTCTGGCAGCCACTTCCCAATGCAAAGGCGGCCATGTGCTCAGTTGCCCAAGAGTCACCAAATAAGTGACATTTATTAAGTGGCCCTTATAAAATAAAATAAAAAAGCCCACTTTCAACACACATAATCACATTCATAAACTGTACAAACCAGCAATGCTTTCAGCACAGGGCTCCACTTGGAGTGGTGTCAAGAAAGGAAAGGCAGGAGAAGGTGGTTCCCACACAGCAGTGTGTGCTCGAGCAAAGACAGCACCAACAAGGCTGTGTCGGGACAGGGCTCTAAGAGGAGGGTAAAGGCAGGAGCTCTCTCCGCAGCCGCAAGGGTGAAGTGAGACCTCGGGTCAAGACGCAGCTATCAGAGCCTGTTCATACCTGGCTGCTCCATCCTCACATCTGGGCAGGGAGCACAAGGCAGCAGGGGGAAGGTGAGGGCATGAGGTTCACCTGTGGAAGGAGTCACTTCTCACGAAAGAGCCCCAGCAGGCAGTAGGAGTGAGACAGAGCTGGTCTGATTTTTCTCTAAAGTCAAGACTAGATCAAAAGAAATAAACATAGCGGGAAGCAAGTGACACAGAAGGGTTCAATTTATCCTTAAGATGACGGGTAAAAAGGTGGTATTGATGTCACAAATGCCAACACAACATTTTCGTGGCAGGGTCAAACAGGCATGCAGGTGCTAAATGGGGTTATTAAGAAACTGGGACCAAAGCATGAGCAGAGAGTAGATGTGTTAGACACATTTCTTTTCTCCATCTCACAATAAAAATCACATCAGAAGCAATCGCAACCACCATGATGCTTAAAAGTTAAAAGACAAAGGCCTGAAAGTTGTCCTCAGTATAACCCCACAGCATCATTATGCCGGGGTGAATTTGGCCCAGTATCTCAAAAAGATTTTTGACGTTTTTCAGCTTTTAAACCCAACATAGCTGCGACAGTACAGCAGGCAAGATTGAAAATAGCATATTCTTCTGTGTGGTAACAAATCCAACATCAGGAAGAATGGCTTAATCATGAGCAGTCCTGCAGCACAGCCAGGGAGGGGTGTGAAAACATCCCTGCCTGTGCACAGAGGGGCCCCTTTGGAGCTGATGCTGTTTTGGTCTGTGCTCTTGGAAGTGCTGGCATTCTGTGGGAGGCAAAAAAATGTTATCAGTTGGGTCACTGATTGACCATTATTAAGATTTCCCAGCAAACAAAAATAGAATAAATAAAAACCAAGAGCTGCGTGAAAAGAAAAATACTGACTCTTCATTTTTCCCCCCCCCCTCATAGTCATGTAACCTACCCTCCCTCCCAGAGCAAGCAGGGGAAGAAGGGAAAGCAGAGTGCCCATGAAGCTGCAGCGCATGCCTAGCTCACTGTCCTGAAACACTTTTCAGCTTGCAGGNCAGACATGAGGAAACGGTACTTTGGCTCCTCCTGGGTCTACTGCATTCGTTATGGAGCAATAAAAAGACATTCAACCACTCACAGCTTAGAATCTGACTCAATCTTCAACACCTGATAAAGCTGAATATTAGGTGCTTCGCTTGGCTTAAGTCTGTCTCTATTTTGGTGCCCACGTTACAGCTGCCAAAGACCTGACTGTGAAACCCACCATACGTTAGAAATGCAAACAAGGCACTGCATTCATGACCCTCAATGTGTCATACTGGAGAGAAAGCATTCATTGACCACAATAAAGAGATATTATTACATAAAATTCAATAGAGATGAGAATTCAAATACAAGAATATCTCTGGTTCAACAGAAATTAAATCAGCGAGAGCTTTATGCATTTTTGAAGTGTAAGTGGCTTATACAAGGTCAGCTCTGAAAAATATTTTAAAACACGCCTTTTATTGTTTTCTCATTTGGATAAAAGTGAACTCGGACTTTTGATACTGGCTTCTTCTGGACTGAAGGATATTAAGTGCCCACTGGAGAAGAAAGAGACTGACAGCAAACAGACTGGTAGCTTGCAAGAAGAGTTTCAGGACCCAGCTCTGTTCCCTGAAAGCATGGGAGGAGGCTCTATTTATCAACAAATCAGATATGCAGTGGCACCTACACTGAACCTGCACCATACCTGCTGCATCACAGATTTTTAGCTCTGAAATGGTGTTCCAGCAGGGATTGAGGGAAGCCAACGGGCTGCAGCTGGAACTCACTCGTATTGCCCTCACCCTCCTTGTTGGATAACACCAACCTGATGCTCCCCTGTGCCACAGATTCTCCAGGTTACCCTAGGCAAAACCCTCTGGTCCACAGCCACACGCTCTTTGCACTCATGAGCCTTCCAACCGCCAAATGACACACAGGAAAGTCTGGTCAAATCTGGCCTGATCCTTCATTTGGTTGAACTCAGATAAGGAAACCTCACCAAAAGTAGTATATACTTTAAAGAAACTACCTGTGCAAATAACATTCTTTTGGATGGGAAGCTGCCAGCATTTTGGTTGTGAGATTTTCATCCTTCTCTGTCCTTGTGTTCATACTCCCCATCCTTACCACCACCACCCTCCCCTGAAGCTTAAGTTGCTTTCTAATGCTACACAGATTTTTGCTCCAATGCACAGCATGATCTAACTAATTCACATTTCATTGCTCTGCACACCTCATCATCTGCACATGAAAACAGCAGTCTCTCTCTATCCCTCTGCTCGCTGCCTATTTCTTCCTCCTCCTCCTCCATCCCTCACCTCCTATACCTTCTCAGCAAAGCTCTACTACTGAAGCTGCAGTGAAAAGGCTCACATTACCAGGGCTCCATTGCTTTTACAAAATTTACCAGAGTGCTGTGAAGCCTCATAAATAATTCAGGATAGACGACCTTTGTCAGGTAAATTAACGTGCCTTCTGTAATCCATCACTCTGGGTTTCCCTGTCATGGTGATACACAAACTCACTGTAGGCACAAGCCATATTGATTCACAAATTCTCCAAGTGTCAGCAAGGACAGGGTAGCAGAACAGTTTTGGCACCAGTAGACGCCAAGGAAATCCAAAGTCTGCCCAGGGCTTCCCTGGATTTGTCACAGATAGCCATTGGTGCAAAAGCAGCTCCAGTCTTGTCCATAGAAAGAGCAGCTCCATTGCCACCCTCTGTGGACAAAGAATCACGGCCGAGGAGGGATAGGAGATTCATTCTTATTAAAGATCTCCTTTTCACTGTAAGAACTTCAGAGACTTTTGACACAAATTAGAGCTAGAAATCATGTTACATCCCATACTCCTTGGATTTAACTTCACGCACTTCAGTGGTGTTACTGCACAAAGGCACTTGGCTCATTAGAGATATGCAAACTCAACTTCTGTTTTGGCAACTGCGCCCAAGGCTTTATCATCATCAGAGCTATTGCACTAAATGGTTTATATCCCTATTTAGCACCCAATCTGATTGCTATCAGCAATTACCTCCTCTGGAGTTCTAAGCCTCAACGAGAAGCGAGGGGAGGAGGCCTGATGCTGGTTCTCCTGAAAGGCAGTCTCAGGTGGTCCTAGGAGAAGGTGTGTTCTGTGACAGCTCCTGCACTGTCCCTTTTATAACAAGAAGCAGCTTTCCAGGAGGCAGCACGGTAGCCTAATCACAGGCAAGAATAACGACCTCACACAGAGTTAATGAGTAGATACAGAAACCACAGACCGTGTAACCTTTGTCTGGTCTGACTGGCATTCAGATCCTTGTGTCTCTTGCCCAGCAGCCCTTTCACCCATCACAAGCAGTTCTGGCTAAATATCCTGATCCCTCGCGCATCAGTCAATGTGAGAAACATTCTGCTTTACAGCTGAAGAATTAATCCTTTGTTCTGGGTAAATACCTTTTATTTCTTAGGACATTTATGACCAAAAGATAACGGCTGAGAGAGAACTGGAAGGGTCGTAGGATGACTGTCAACGTTATGAAGAAAATCCACGTGCATTCTCTGAAAGGTCAAATGATTAAGCCTCAAGAAAACCACGCCAATAGCTTGTTGATACAAACCAACTCTCCAATAACAACAGTTTGTACAACCCCAGTCCCCACGCAGCCCAGCAATAATAAACTTGAGGATGAGGGCTAGATTACAGGAACAGCGCTAAAACAAAGTACTACCAGCACCCCAGAGAGGTAAAATAATTTTACTAACAAAACACATTTTGCTTTCAAGAGGTTCCTGGAAAAGTAAATATCGAAACATTCAGATATTGTTCTTTCTTGCTGAATATTTCACTCAAGTATTTTGCTTGGTAATGACTTTTTCTTTTATTTCATCCCACTTGAGTATTTCATTGGCTGAAAAAACTACTGTCTACATTGTATGCTTTGTGCACATGTACAATGTTACAGTGTGCAGATGCCCCAGCACTTAAGCCCTCAAGAGCTTTTCTGATGGCTTTTGAAGCCAAACACCAGGATGCTCGTTCAAGGATAAATTTTCAGGTTTCCATTTAGGCCCTGTGTAACCACCTTCAGCCTTTAAGGGGCTACGGCACACATGCATACAACACACACAAAGCTTCTTTGCAGTGAAGATTCTGAACTGTGCCTGTCAAGTGCCAAGCACAAGCCCATTTCTACCCTCAGGTCTATGTGCAAGAGCCTTACTGATTTTGGTGGGAACACACACACCCTCCCAAGAGAATTCAAATTAACAATTTTTCAATGGATACAGTTGAAACCACAACCTTGAAGGGGATCACTGCAGGCAGGGTATGGGGTTGAGGTGTCACAAGGACAGGCAAGAGATCGGTCATGCCCTGCTCTGTGATGCCTGCCCTTGCCCCATGAAGAGACCCGAGCAGGAAGCATTCAGGAACGTCATCAGGAATGGTGATTTCTTTCTTTTTTTTTTTTTTTTTAATGCCAAAGAAATTATGCAAATGCCTTTTAAAAACACATTTGGTCCTCTCCCGGGGGATGTTCTTTCACCTCAAACCAGATTCTGCCACTGATGCACAGCCCACATGGGGCTGTTGCAGGGACCACTGGGTGTTTGTGCCTCCAGTGGCTACCACTTCCAACAGAGGCTGCTCAGCTCTCACTGGAATGGAACCACATTATCTGTCAGTCGCTCGCTGGGGTAGATTGCCCACCCAGGGAGCTGTCTCTCTGCTCAGCCAACCGTAGCACAAGACAAGCAGGGCCATCTCCCCACTTTTTCTCTGCGCCTTTCCAGACAAGTTCCCTTCCCAAGTATCAAAACCATAATTGGAAGAGATTTTCTGACTGCACAGCAGGCAGGCAGTAGAACAAGAGAAGAAGCTTCCTCTACATGGCACCCTGCAAACCCTAAAACATCCAGTTCTAATAGAGTTATTTATTTCAAGCCCTGCTAGCCCAGATGTGCCATCACTACCAGGATCATTAACCTCATTTGGGGTGATATAACACAAGTACAAATCAAAACCTGCTAGAAGGAAGCAATTAATTTGGTAGAGGCAGCCTCAAGACCACCTTCCAGTGGTGATGGGCACCTATTAAGCCTTATTGCTCTCAACAGGAGTCCTCATTGCTGACTATCCCACAGAAACACTGGGAACACCTCCAGCTTGCTGCCCAAAACTACTGTCTGCATCTGACAAATGCTAAATCTCATGCCAAAAAGGCAGGACCGGACCCTGGTCCCCAGGCTGGCACTTTCCCCTGCAGACATGCCTTCCTCCTCTGGCTGGCTGGTTGGAGATGCCCTGCAGAGCAGCGATGAAGCCAAGCCTCCCCAGCGGACACACAGCAATTCTGCACACACCTGCTTCCTCACAAGAAGCAAATGGCTCGCCACCCTCTAGCAGATGGCAATTTTCTTTCAAGTCCAAGTGACAAAAAGCCTTTCTGCAAACTCAAGACAGGGGGGTTGTTCTAGTCCTGGGTGGCAGCGTTGGCAGCCACATTCCCCAGCACGTTCACATGCACAAAATCCCCACTAACCGGAGGCAGTGGCAATACAGGTGCAGGACTCCCGTGATTGACCAGGCTCTCAATCACATAATACCAAATCTCCCAGAAATTCAAGCAAAGGCTGTTACCGTGCTGCCACAGGAATCCCTCTGCGTACTATTAAAAATAAAAATTAACTGCAACCAACAGCTTTTCTTTGCACAGCCATTAATCCTGTTGACCACACAGATGCACATTCTTGTACGTGACCATTCCTAAAAGGAGCCTTGTCAGTCAGTGGACATCACCTACCGTGCCCGCCCCAATGGGTTTGTTCCAATCTGGGATTTTGCTTTTTAAATCTCAATGAGAAATTCCCCTTTGGACAACTGGCTGAGCCGAGCCTTCCTTAGCTCAGCATAAGATGATTAAAACCAGGCTACCCGGGAGGAGAGAGAGATAATGTGGAACACCAGCGATTTATAGGGGATGGAACCAAGAGTCAACACACAGAATCACTGATGATAATTAATAGAATTGTAACCAAAAATAATAATAATAAAAATTCTTAAATCATTCATTATTTTCTTCTCCCCACCCCTTAGGCAAAATACCCTAATCATTCGGTCTGCTGCCTGTCAGAATGAAACAATTCTGAGGCTGCTTAAAAAAGCAGCCTCATTTTTGCAAGTCCTACGGTGAAAGATGACTTAAGTGATTTACGGAGAAAACCTCTAAAGACAAATAAGGTTTCTAATCAATGCTCAAAATCATTCGCTGTTGTTACAAGGGTGCATTGTCCAAAGTAGGAGAAAATTTGCTTGTAACAGGAAGAATTGGACAGCCCATCTCTTCAGCTCAACTCAGCTTCTGACCAACAAACCTCCCAAAAAGATTTAAGTTATATCCAATGTCTCTAAAAACAAGGAGAGTCCAGTCAGGGAGCTACTCAGGGGGAACGGTCAATTAAAGACTGTCATTCAAGCCTTGGTGCCAAGCTACCATTGCACTCCTTCATTCCCATTAAATATTTCCTTCCCGAGAAACAATCACTAGCCCTAGGGCAGAGCTTGTGAGGCATTTCAGCCCACATGTTACAGCATTAACCTACTGCCCAGCAATTGTGCATCATCATCAAATAGCCATTCAGGACTCTTCTCTTTTCCGAGTTCACAAAACAGGTCATAAGGGGAATAAAACGAACAAGAAGGTACCAGGTCAGGCTGAGGTTCTTGCGTCCCTTCTGTGTCTCTTCTCTGGATGCAGACAGATGGAATTACTTCCCTCCAGAGGCAAACAGAATTAGTGGTCTTTTCAGGACCATTCTTTCACATTTACAATAAATTATCAGTCTTTGCCACCGGGTTCAGTTTTCACTCATCTTGCTTTTCTCAGTACAGCATCAGGCCCACTCTGATGAGACCACTGATAAGAGACCACAGAGCTAACAAAATCTATCCTAGTAAACCCCACCAAATTATCTGGAATAAAACTGCTTTAGCTAGAAAGCTGGCACAGTTTATTAGAACAATATAGATAATAATCAGTCTGGGTGAGGGAAGGCCAACGCATTATTTACAAATTATACGCCTCTCCTAAGTATGTCTTTCCTGGTATAGGAACCTTCTTATAAAACTTTCTGCAGTTAGAAAGAAAACACAGTTCTGACTTGTAAACTGGTACCCAGAAGAGATTTATTCTACAATATGATCCTGCATTGCCAATGTAAGAGGGGAAAGCAACAACTTATATCCCCTGAAAAGCTGCTGAAATATCAAAAACATCCCACAAACTTTATCTGTGCTTCACCAAGTACATAACGCCCTTTACTTCTCTAGGGATGCTCATGGAAGTAAAGATTACTGGTGAGAGAGCAATGCTTGATCAGGCCATAAGGCTGTCGTACTTGGACGAGAACTGGCACGTTTGCTTTCTTCTCCTCCGCCTGTAGGTAGACATTTCTCAGGGTCTTATTCTGAAGCATTCCTGTATTTACATGACAGCAAGAAAGCAGAACCCATTGGATCCCACAGGACAAAGATACTTAGAGATACGGATACAAAACTCAAAAGAATTCAGAAAGAATCTGTCTGAATGGGAGGTATTTCTGAATAAACAAGGAATGCAAACAACTATGCCTTCGGTGAAGCCAGATATTAACACAGTAAGCTACAGCTCTCACAAATAAACAACACTGTTTCTTCTGCCGATAAGCCTTCTTTTCAGAAGGCCTGACTACATGTCTGTGAAAATGTACTTTGAGATCAAAGATGTTAATCTAAACAGCTTTCAAAAATACTCCCTATGACATATATATATAATGTATTTCTATTCTTAAGCAAATCAAAACTGACAAGAAAATTGTGACATAAAGCAGTGCACATCCACTGGGGCAGCACAAAGTTAAGGGCAACACTGCTATTATTAACTCTATGTCATTGAAATCTTTCCCCCACCTTCAGAAACGCAGACTGTAAGGACACAGTGTCAGCCTTTACTTTGAATTGTCTGGATTTTTTTTTTTTTTCCCCACTTTTGTGTCAACAAACCTCAGCATTTCGTAACAGAGATGACAGCCTCTTAAAATACATCTCGGCAAGATTTCGCATGGCTGTGTGGAGGGGGACAGGGCTTTGGGGTTATCATGGTATGCCAGAGAGATGAACGTCCTAGCAAATATTCCCAAACATTAACTTCCAAAATGTTCGCTTTCTTAAAAAAAAAATAATAATAAATATAAAAATCTATTTATATCCTTCCTGCAGCGACTCTCCAGTCCCCCACCCCCTCACTCAAATGAGCTGCTTTCCGACTTTCTCTTTCAATAGATTCCAGCCCATTTCTGCCAGTCCAAAGAGAAGGAGAGGACGACCCGCCAGCTCGGATAGCCTGTGGAACTACCCATTTATTACTAGCTTATGCTCGAACTCCGGTG
>VXBJ01001320.1:473933-539883 GCA_013400055.1 Nycticryphes semicollaris | reverse complement strand
CGCCGGTCCGCACCGGGGAGGTACCGGTGGGCATCGGACTGGAGCGACCCGGCCGCGGCGTCCCGCCGCCAGCCCCAAGCCCGCCGCCCCGCTCCAGCCCGCGGTCTGTCCCCCGCCGGCCGGGGGGCAAAGGCAGGCGACATCCCGGCGTGTTTTCCCCCGCGGAGCTGTCACTGCCATGCTTGCCGAGTACCGCTTTTTTCTCCCGGGCCACCTCCCGGGGACAGATCGGCGGCGTATGGGAATCTCCAGTTATGTTAAATAATAATAACAGCAGCGATGATGGTGTTTTGTTTCTTTTCTTTTAAAACACGCTATGACTTTGGGGAGCGTTGGTGAGTGCGACAGGAGGGCAGACTAAACATTCAAAATAACAGAATTTATAAACACAGCCCCAAAACGACCAGGGTTTCTGAGCCAGACTTTTAAAGGCCTGGATTTTGCAACACTGTCTTCTGGGTAGCTGCAGTTTAATTTCATCTTCTCTAAATCCAAACCCAAGCTGCTTGGCTTCGTTGAAACTGACCACTGGCGAGTCACGGGGACAGCTGGCACAGGAGGGACAGGGACACCATCCACGTGCTCCCCGATTCCATCCCCAGATAGCCTGAACTTGGACAGTCACTGGGCCAGGCAATTTGTGACTAGCACCGCTTTGCCCTCTTTAACTTCAGAAAAGGTGTCATATTGGCAAGGTTGACAGTATCTGCCCAGTCCTCGCGAGGAAGAGCCTCACAAACTATTCATTGGCCCTTTAAAGCTGCTCCACTGAGGCAGGACAGGAGCCCCTGGCAGTTTGCATCCCAGCACAGAGGTGTAAAAGCCTTCCAGTTTGGGAAGGGGATTTCGGTGGGGAGAGGCTGCTCCTATGAATAGCTCCATGCCCTGGTGTGCTTCTGCTGCTGAGTGCAATTGCCTCTGTCCTTTGTTTCCGATGGAAAAAAGAAACATTTTGGAGTGACAAAGAGCCAGACTCAGGCTTCCAGCATCCCGGTATCATCCAAGAGCAGTGCCTAGATTCCCGCGGTCACATCCTGACACACCACAAATTTAATGCAGTGAGGAGCCCCGATACATAAATGGAAACAACAAGGGTTTGATGCGCTGGCTCCAGCTGTTTCACAGAGACAGTTCTTTTCTCGATAAGGTAGCGAAACACTATCGTTTTCCCAAATCATGTGGGAAGTCAGCAGTAAACCCCACACTTGAATCCAGAAAATTGGGCTTGCAAAGCCATCAGGCGCTGACCTGATGCGATCAGCACAGAGATGGAAATGCACAGTCAACTTAGTATTTCTGAGAAATATTAAGAAATACTTCAGTGTTCCCTCTGTCACCCCTGTACCACGTGCAGACTCGGGCTATTCTTGGCGCACGCTTCAGGATATGGTCTGGTTTTGCATCGCGTAATTCAGCTGCACCTACCACACATAGTTTAAATCAGGTTTGCACGGGCTGTTACAGCTGAAATCTCAGTTACTGCCCCGTCATATAGAAATTTCCAATTTACAACCTCCAAGTGTGTTTCAGCAGTGGTTAGTGGATAATCTCTAGTGCATACACGGGAAACATAGCGACAATATGATAAACAGCTCGTCCATTGCTGGCAGAGTCGGCAGCAGACAGTAAACACTCCTCAGCATGTAGAATTTGGCTTTCAAAACTCCTGAAAGACAAATTTTGTTGTCTGTCACATCCATAGTTTCTTTCCTGGAGGACCTGGGTTAGCATCTGCCTGACAGATAAAATCTAACTCAAGATATGGGCCCATAGGGTCCAGGTTTCAGGTTCCTGTTCCGACAGAATACCCAGGCTCTATGAGGCAACGCTGCAATCGCCAGATATCCTTTGTAATACGGGATTTTTCTGCAATCTGATCCTCTGTCCTGTAAGAAAAGCTCAGGGACACAACTGCGTATTGCCACGGCCTTCAACTGCTTTTCCAAATTCCCAACACCCAGCAGCTGCCTGCTCTGCACTTCCAAATGCACGGCGTGTACGTGGCAGCCCCAGCACCGGGTGCTCCAGCCCGTTGTGCCTGAACTGTGCCTGGGCACAGAGCAACGCTCCATCGCAGGCACCGCAACCCCGCGCTTCCACAGCGTCAGGGGTAAGCTATTTCTTTGAGACGTGGCTCTCCAAAATCCTTATGATTGTTCCATGTTAATCCAGATATCAATATTCCTTCGGAGCAAAATTTGACCTTGCAGTCTTAGAGTAGGAGCGGACCTCTAGATGTCAAATTACTTTCAAATGTTGCTGTTTGGGTTTCTTAGCAGTAAAGCCTTGGCTGATACGTTCCTGTTTTCAAAGAACAGTCCTGCACTGCGAGATGGACATTTTGGTTTAGTTTTGTTGCGATTGTTTTTCTGTGTAATTTTGGATTCTTTTGATTAGGTGGTACTTGTTGCTGTAAGATTGTTTTCCAAACTGTGCAGAGGAGAGAGGAACATCCAGGGCCTGCATAAAACTATGTGTTATGAAGACGTTCTACCAACAATTTGCAAAACCAATGCTGCCCTGAAAGGCAGGGAAGTAAATCAATGGAGTCCTCTTCTACCTGGTATTGTTGGGAAAGACAGGAAAGACAGCATCGTTATGGACGTTATCTTTCACGATTTCTGCAGCAGGTGCTGCTGCACTGTGGCCTTTTAGAAGCACTACCCACCCTGCAACACCGAGCCCCACCAGGGCACACAAACATCAGCTTCAACATGAAATTCAAGCCGTAGCCTCCAGAGCAGCTTCTAATATGTCAGTGTAGGTTCTCAGAGCAAGTGTGAACCAGCCTAAGGTGCAGTGAAAGGACCCTGTGGAATTCAGCAAAGTAAGTAAAATACTGACAGGGTTGCAGCAAAACAGGCAGCACCACTGCTGTTCTCCCATGTCTTTTAGTGGAGAAGCCACGTAGGAGGAGGCTGTCTAAGTTATTCTTACGGCTGATTTATTTGCAAATGCAGGTGAATGCTAGAGGAGGTGAGTTTAACTCTCCTTTGAGTAATCATTTCAATAGCAAAAATTTGAGCTTTTGCAGTCAATAACTGCTGCATGGGCATGTTTCTTTCCTTACTCCTTCAGGTAAACCAAGTTCAGCCTTCCCCTGCCCTCCGCTTTCATGCAGAGCACCGGTGAGAAGGTGAGAGTCACCCACATGGTCCTCACAAAGCACATCTCCTCAGTGCAGACCGAGTGACTGCGAGGAATTAGATAGCAAGACTACTTCTTCCCCGCTCTTAGCAATTTACAGTAAAACACCACTGCTCATGTATTTCTGATGGGAAGCTGTAGGGGAAATCCCAGCAAGTCTGGGGGGAGCACAGCTCTGCGCAGGATCCCCCCATGAAGCTGAATCCGTGTCCTGGGACACAAGCTTCACCTTAGGCAGGCTGGCACAAGCACGTGGCTTGGTACAGGAAAAGTAGTTCAGCAGAACAAATATATCAGTTTCAACCTGAAGCACTTTCATGGAATTAGTCCAGATCCACACTTGTGTAATTGCTAGTGCAGTTTTGCCCCCCATGGCTAAACACGCGCCTGTAACTGGAGCAAACGTTTACCTACAGTCTTGACAAGTCAGTTGCTGAGTAAGAGGTTAGAAAATGTTGTTGACATACCATTAAAGGGAGACAAATAAGGGAAAGATGTAATTAAGAGTGAGCAAATGATAATAGCTAATATACATCCTGACTTCAGAGGTTCTTAAATCTGAGCTCCTCAGTCAATGATGTATAGGGTCGCTTGGTGCCAGATGTTAGTGTTTCAGAAAGAGAAGAAAAGAATGCACTTAATGTTAATAAAAACATACCAAGTAACTATTGCATTTACCACAAATCATGGAAAGCCACATCACGTTTAGGAGTCCAAGGAGAGGGGAAACAGCATCATGAACATTTGCAGTTTCTGAGCTGGAGCAAATAAGAACCTGCAAGTAAAAGAAAAGAGACATCTTGAGGATAGCACAGCGGATGGGAGCAAGATGAGATAAAAGCTATTCCAAAATCCTTTCCCATCTGTCTCCAAGGGGAACTTACTGGCGTGTTTCAGGGCCTGTGCTGGCCTTACATTACAGAGCCTGTAAAGTGTACATTTAGAGAAACATACAGGTTCTTTGCCCAAACTGCTATCATGCCAAGGCAAAGGCCTGGTTTGAGTCCATAACTGGAATGGATTCCTCCAACACTGTCATTTTGTACCGTCTATGTTTTCTAGACAGTCTACGAAGTTCATATGCTCCATCTCAAACTGGCAAGTCTCAAGACCATTCTGGATGATATTCACATTTACAGAGGCCGTGGGCATGACTAGAAATCTACTGTGGAAGTGGAATTGGGATTGGCCTGTTGACTTAACAAATTTTTTGTTTGTTTGTCTTCTGGCTTTCAGTACAGGAATGTAAAGCCCTGTCCATGACTGTAAACTTTTACATCTCCATAAAGAGCCTCATTGCCAAAGGGCTGATGGGCCAATATGTAACATTGGGTATAGTCCCACAATTGCTTTGGAGACAGCTGGGACAGCTGAAAACTGTATTGTCCTCCAGCTCTCATCTGTAATTGTGTGAAAAGTACAGGTCTGGTAAAGCGAAAAAAAAAAAAAAAAATAGGAGCATTCAGTCAGTCAGTTTAACTCAAGTCCAAGTCACCTGCCATTAAACCATTTATCTTTGGGATCCAAACGATATTTCTGCACAATGTGAGGGTGAAACAGCTGAGATCAGCATCATATCAAGTCACAGAGCATTGCACTCAGTTACCTAATGTAGTCATGCCTCACTATTGCTTTAATTTAAAACGCGGTTACTTCACAACAGTAATCAGCACTTGTTTCAGAGTTCAGTACAGGAGATATCAACCTTGACCCATATCTAATATGGAGATGGTATTTTTTTCGTTTAGCTGGACAATGATTTAGGATTGCCGCCTTCTTAAGTGCTTCTACTGTGCTCAGCACAGCTACTAATAGCGTTCCCCCGGCACTTTGCAATTGTTAACATATACACCCTGTGGAGGAAGATGTCATGGCATATATACTCATGGTATTCCTCTCCTACCCACGGGCAGGTGAGCACCCAAGAAACAAAGGAGCTGAGTATTATTCCCAAGGACATGCCAGAAATGTGACAGAGAAGTGAACTACAGTTTACTGAAACCTGAGCCCTAAAAACTGTCAGTTCCTCAGGGTCTCACTCTTCTGAATTTCATAATAAGAAAAATCTATTTATTTTGTAGAAGCACTTGCAGGCAGATTCAGAAGAGGACCTAAAGGTGATTTGATTAGATCATATAAGTACCTTTGTTGTGAGAACACAGGGGTTTTTAAAGGGCTTCTTAATCTAGTGGAAAAAGATATATTAGAAGAACCAATGGCTGGAATTTAGAGCCAGAAAATTCAAATTAGAAAAAAGGTGCAGAACTGAGGGTTTGCTAACTGTAAGCATGATTACATACTGGACGGACTATCTTGATGTGAATTCCTCACATCAAGAGTTAGATGCCTCTCCGGAAGATCCAATTTCGTCAAACGCAAGTTACTGGGCTCAATACAGGGGTAACAGGATGAAATGTCTGGCCTGTGCTAAGCAGGAGGTTGGATTAGATCATCTAATTGTCCTTTACAATCTTAAATTCTATGAATCTATGAATAGTAATGACCATCATTGTACGTTACAGTTGGTAAAACAGCAAAGAGCGCACTGCAACATAGCTGCGAGACAGAATAAAGAAGGATGTTATAAAAAAACCCACTTTGCTCTTGAACTAAACATTTGACTAGTAATTGTTTAAACTTCAGCCATCTGTTGCCAAATTTCCCCGCCCCACAATAATATTTTAATTAGGTTTCAATTACAGGGCAAAAAATAATAATCTGTTAATCAAATAGGTACCATCGCACCCAGAGCAGCATTGCCAACATTCCTGCATAATGTTAAAATGCCCAATTGATACAGAAATAGCTGCCGATTTGCAGGAACTATACATAGAAAATCTGTGAAGGGTGGGGGCTCTTCTATAAAAGGTTTCATAGGCCTCAGCCTGGGATTCCTCTATTATATTTGAGTAGCTATAAAAACTTTTGTGTGAGATCATAACATTCTGTAGTTGTGAATGCAACAGATTTTGCAGAAAATCTGTTTTAGAAATGTCTCAAGGAGTTTTTCAAATAGATATTGGCACTGCTTTGTGCTTCTTTGCCTATAAAGCGAAATTCTGTTACTGTCACGCTACAGCCTTGATCTTCAACTTCCACATCGGTTTAAAGGCCCCCCCAGAAACCAGGACTTCCACGTCCTGCCTTGGGGTTGCAAATGGGATGCTTATTTGTCAGGCAGGGGCCTGAACAAAATCCCCTGAAAGGGATTTGGGAGGCCTTCTGTTTGCATAAATGTCTAGCGTTCATCTCCAAATCATAGCGTTTGAGCATCTCACAGTCTTTAACAGATTTATCTTCCCACTACTTCCGAGACAACAAGAAGTGTAATTCCCACATTACAGTTAAGAAACTGAGATATTAGGCGCATGAAGCAATATTCCTAATGTTAAACAGCACAGGAGGGGCTGAACAAAGGTCTTGTGATTCTGAAGAGGTATGCCTCATATTCTAGGTTGCCATCACCCTTCTGCATTTAGCTGGAATGCAAATGAGAGGAAGAAAATTGACACCAAAAATCAAGTTACACAAGCAAATTCTCCTTACAAAGTGCCACCTTTTTGATGGGAGGAAGGTAAGAGGGGTAACATGCTTCGCAAGCTTCTGAAAATCTCCACCAACATCGTTCTTTAAGAATTTCAGTCATTGATTTTGCATGTGAATTTTGGAAAGGAACACACACACAGACACACATGCACACAGAAGTCCTTCTCTTGGAACAAAAGACTATAAAAGCAAGAAAATGTGGAAAGCAGGCCTGCAGCAGTGTGGGTTGATATTCTGTCTTTAAATCATTCTGGCACTTGTTTTTTTTCCCTCGAGGTGGAAGTGGTAAGCATCAAGGCAGAACTGCAGTAGCCCTAAATCAGAACATGCCTCTGTTCCTGGGTTTACAAAGCAGACTCTTTGCATTCCCAAACAGAGGTCTTGGTGGTTCTCTACAGCGGTGCGAAGACAGTTTCTGCAGAGTTGTTTCCTATATCTAAGCCAGCTTGCTTGATTTCTCACCATGTGTACTTTAGTAGCGTCGACATATTCTGATGTGACCGTTGTCTTCTTTTCTGGCCACATACAGGTGGCCCCGAAACACCTGGTATTTGAAGGATCCAAATCTGTCATGCTACTTATCCTGGAGAAGTAAAAACGGTATCATCCTCCTGATTTCATGATATAACCTAAACTTCGTGAATTCTTTGCTATCTTAAAAGCCTTTTTTCTTCTTCTTTTTTTTTCCTCTAAATTTGTATCCTATTCCTCTGCAACTCCCCTCACATCCTCCCATTACTTATCTTTCCTTCCCTTTTCTTACCTGCCCTATTGAGCTCTTTAGTCCAAGGGTGAGGTGACAGTGCTGCCTTCCCTCAGTCTCCCTAGCTCTACCAAAGCCAAATTCTCTCTCCATGTTTCTCTCTCCTCCTCTTACATCTCTCGACTTCTCTATGTTCCCACGTTTGAAATACTCCTTTAAAGCAAGAGTCTCTGTCTTCTTGTGTCATTTTGATCTTCTTCGTGCTACCAATCAGGCTATTCCAAAATGACAGAAAAACATCTCTGGCCTGTTCATCTCAGTTAGCGTTACAGGAAAAGCAGGCAGCTACAGCAAACATTGAAACATCAAAAAGAAAAGGGTATATTCAAAGGGCACCCCACTTCCAAGCTAAAGGAAGGTGAATCACAGCGTGTGCAGCTAGCTCACTGTGCAGCAACAACATATTGTCATGATGCTGCATGTTAATATTCCATGGTGAGTGCCGAAAACTGGATAGATCACTCCTGAAGAACCTCTTACAATAAGGAGCCCACAAAGAGGTGCTTCCCAGAAGGCGTGTCCTCCCAAGGAGACACTGGACATTATTATAGCTGGGGGAGATGCACTGCACATGTCTCTAGTGCAATTGCATGCATCTCCCAAGGTTAATTCTTTTATGAGCTGTGGGTGGCTGTGGCATTTTTCCAGAAGACAGACATCTGCCACAGTTCCCTGAATTATGGCCAAGGTAGCTCATGATTCATGCATGCCCATAGGCTTAATGTAGCAAGAGCTTGGCAGGGCTGAAGTGTCAAGTCTAGCAAAAAGGCCAGCAGGAACAGCAGTGGGTCAGGCCCTTCCATGTCTGTGGGTGTAACTGGGAGCATAAAGGGGGCAAGATAGAGTCAAATGCAGGTTGCCAACACACAATGGCGAATGCACTCTGTGTTTAACCATCCCAGCCGTTTCTCTTGCCCCCTAAACCCATTCCACCTTTCACTGGGCATCACCCTATTGTTGCAAGCAAAGCATTCATGAAGGGATATGCACTGAAAAAGGAACACAGCCCAGTCACACCTTCTCCTCTACGGAGCTCACACCACCCACAACCTTGCCATAACACAGTCTACATATCAAATTGCTGAATGTGCCGGCACACTGGCCACAGGCAAAATGAAGTAATGGTGGTAGCAATGACAGTAAAGGTCATGGCTGTGAAAAAATTTGGAACAACGAATAAACATTCAGGTGAGAATATATTTACTACTTTCCTTTAGACAGCTAATTATTTTCTTTCTTGATATCTCCCATCTTGCCAAAACAGCTTCTGCCACTTCCTGGCAGAGGTAACCACTTGTTTTGTACACTCCTTGAAAGCTACCAGATTCATATTTTAGTGAAGGCTGTGGGGTTTTCTGTTCTGGTGACAGTATTTTGTTTTTGCAGAATCCAGACCCTCCCTGTGTGCCACGTGCTACATCATTCCTGCAGTGGGGCAGCAATGTACTGTACTACCTGGGGTTCAGGAAAGCAGAGTAGACTTTTCAGCATGATTGACATATTTTTGCCTTCAAACTGGCCTCAGCTCTCTTTGGCTTGCACTGCAATAGAGGGGGAGAAAAGCAGGATTTGAAAAAGAATAAGGATCTCAATTTCCATTCTGTCCTTGATGCTGCAGAGAAGGAACTGCAAGAGATACTCTAGATAGGTGCAGAACGGGATTAAGCTGTGGCAATGCTGTTTTAGGAAGAAAGAGTGCAGCAGTTCTGCCGAGCTGTTTTTTCTACACTAGGCTATGAGAGATAATAGGTCTAGTGGTTATGCTAAGAGTATCAGGAGACCTTATTTCTAGCCCTAATTATATCAGAAATTATCTGTGTTTCCTTAGGCAAATCCCTTGGTTGCACAGTGCCACAATTTTCCAGTCAGTAAAATGTTTACACACCTCTAAAGCGCTGAGATGTACAGATGAAAAACACTACTGTGATCACATGGCACGATTCACTCACAAAGATTCATGCACGGAAACTTCTGACCAAAGTTGATGGCCAAAGTTTGCAATGCTTTATTACACTCTGAATTGCCTCTTTATTAGTTCAACAACACTATCTGTGAACACTCTATTTTATAAGCCCCATGATACCTTCTGTGCTATTGGCTTACAGTTTCTCAAGTCTATCTAAGTTTGTAAGTATGTTTATCGCAAAATGAAAATCAATAAGGAGGGCTTTTTTTTAAAAAAATGGCAGTATTATATGCTTAGATAGAAGGGCAAAGAATCCTGTGTGTCTGTACTGCTTTTAAAACTACCTGACAGTAAGGTCTCATCTTTGGCATAGAAATTGAGCTGTTCCGTAGGTACATTGTTTGGACTACATACAGTGTGAATCTGTTCCTCCAATCGACCCTCACTCCAGGTCTGTTTGCTGGCTCTGGCTACCACCATACTGTTGCAAAGAAAAGAGGTATCCAGATATCAACATGACTCAAGGGCCTAGGAGACTGCAAGGCAGAAAAAGGGTATTTTCTGAATCAGTTCCCCATGAAATCACTGGAACCAGCCTTGTCCTGGGGGATAATAGAATGGATCATTAGGTGCCTTAAAAAGTTCACATTGGATTTTGAAGCCACCCTGCAAGATGAAAAATCAGTAGTTTAGGCAAATAAATAAAAGTCAGTGAATCCTCTTTAAGCTGTGAACACAGGGGCAAAAGGGTTGTAAGAAGAAAGAGATTCCATTCTTCACAAATGATACGTTTTAAAACTCCCCTCCTTCCATCTCAAATCCTTCTTTCTCTTCCCTGGTGATTTAATCACATAAGATACTGTAAATCAAATTGCTTCCTTTTCTCCTCAAGTACGAGTTAGGTCTTAATTAGGCTATTGGGCAAAAATGAAATACGTCCTATTAATAGCTTGGGATACCCTTTGTGCTAATGTAAAGGTTAAAATCTATCTTTTCAGTATTTCAGCAGCACAATTCTGCTCTTGCAGACAGATGCTTTACCTATTGCTGAATTCACTGGAATTCATTCTGATTTACACAGACATAAAAGGAAGAGTAATCAGGCCCACGGTATTTAATTTTTCTATTTCAAGCTTCTGTTCAGATAAGAGAAGTGGATACACAGGACTGAACGCCAAGGTGAGCAACCAGATTATGTAGGCTCAATTATTTTCATTCTGTGCTTCCCATATCTAACATCCATATTCAGGTGAATCTCAAATTTGGCAGGAGGATGCAATGTATGTATGGAGGTAATTGGACATCCTACTGAGAAACTGCCCCATCACGATAAAGAGGTGCTGCTCCACAACATCATGAATTAAGGTCATCATGCCATGAGAGCACCAAGTGGTGTGATGACACGACATTGTGTTGTGATGGCATCTCTTTCTGAGGAGAAGCCACCCTGCTCATGGACTCAAGTCACCAATCAGAGGAACAGAGCCTACTTCAGCTTCTAGCTGACATCCCAACTCAGTCAGCTGGCTTAGCCATGCAGGGTCTTGGATGAAACCCCTGGCACACGTCTAAGGCAAATGTGGTAGTGATGGGAGTCAATTTGGTCTGACAAAGCCAGCATGTGAATGAAACTTCTCACAGGTTGGCCTATGATAATGATAATGTAAGTCTTCATTTTACAGCTGATGAAATAAATGCACAGAGTTATTGTTAACATCCAGAATAGAAACTAAGAATTCTAGTGCCTCTAGACAATGCTAACTAATATTTACTGCTAAGCTTATTCTTTACTAGGAGATATTTATCAAGACTCATATAAGCCTCAGTTATGAAAAATTCTTCCCAGTCAGGATTTTTCATAGGATGATTGAAGGTGTCCAAGGGAAAGGTGTGAACTTTGCAGACTTCTTTCACAACGCAGATTTGGATTGCTTAGTCTCTTATATCCTGCTTCAAATCAATTGCCGCAGTTTAGGATAGCTCTTTGGAATGAAAAGTAAAGCCCTATCCAAGATACTATACTACTATAAACTCCCAACAGAGCAAAGCATACCTAACATTTATGCTCAGAAATAGGTCCTTTTCCTCTGCTAGCTGTTTTTCATGTAAGCAGTATAAAGCAAAATGGAAATGAATCCTGCACTAGCTAGTGTGACTCGGCTTATAACATCAAACAGGAATCCAGAGAACAAAACATTAGTTTCATGCTAGCTACAGTAAACAACATTAGACTGGCTTAGAGCTGTAGTTGGGTCCCAGGCAAAACAAGGTCTTTGCTAAACAACATCAACACAGTAACTAAAATGTGAATAACTAAATCATACACTGTGCAAACTGAACCACCAAATGAAAGTAAAGCGCTGAATTATTTGAATGCTCTTCAAACCCAATTTAAATTTCACCCACTACCGAGACCTCCATTTACTGGCATCATAACTAATAATGGGAATGCTGCTGAAACGTCAGTTTTAGTGAGAAGCCCATTAAGAGAATGAGAAAAAAAAAAAAGAGACATCATACAAGAAAACCAGCCGTTTACAACATGGCATACAAGCTCCTTGCACAGAAATACAAAATAGCAGGAAATAAAAGCCAGGCAGTAAACTGTCCTTTTTCCAACATATTCAGTAATCACATCCATCCAGGGCTTCACACAGGAAGCCCTGAATATAAATATTCTACAGCAGATGCTGCACTGGCATTAAAGTTCCCGGTTGGGGGACTGGATGATTCAAAGGGTAGTAGAAAATCTGTACGCCTTTAAGATATTGGTCTGAAACCAGCCCAGGTTAATTTTGGTATGAAAGTCATTTCCATCTGAGAGGATTTTTTTAGCCAGCTGGAAATGAACTGGAGGTCTACTATGTCCCAGTCTCAGCTGGCAGCTCTA
This sequence comes from Nycticryphes semicollaris, assembly GCA_013400055.1. NCBI lineage: Eukaryota > Metazoa > Chordata > Aves > Charadriiformes > Rostratulidae > Nycticryphes > Nycticryphes semicollaris. The sequence goes on along the minus strand of VXBJ01001320.1, from coordinate 527,631 downwards.
GAGAGATGCTGATATATCAGGGAGACTGATCTGTTTGTAAATCCTACCAAGGTCTGTGCCTCGTGTAAGTGTGGAGCTGTTCAGGAGGCAGGCGTTCCCATGCAATGCTGTGCATGCCTGCTTTTACTCCAAATTAAAGGTTATGGAGACTGAACAAATCCCTGCATGTCAGCTGAGCTGTGTGCACATTCCTATCCTCTGCCCCCAGCTGCAAGGTAAAACATGCCAGCATAAGCCAGCAGCAACAGAAAAGCTGGTGCCATGGGCTCAAGTGGCACATGGGTGTTTGCACACAGCCTCTTACCAAGGGCAAATTGCCCCCGTCAGTGTCTGTGTCCAGGTTTGCTCAGTTATTTAACCAATGTGAGTACAGAATGTTGCACACAGGGGCTAGGCTTCACAACATCATGGCTGAATGTTTATAGAAATATGTTTTCTTCTTTTCTTGCTCTGCTCTAGTCCTGCCAACAAGGATCCCAAAGTCCCAAAGAGTGCTAGAACACTCCATGTCTCCTCTAAATATCGCCAGCTGTGTGATCTCGGGATTTTCAAGTGCTTCATTTCACATATTCCCATGTTACCTTCCATCAACCATTTTCTAGACCATTCCCCTGACATATTTTGTGCTTTTTGAAGGAATTGTCTAGCAGATCCTTTGAAGCTAACAGCATTTCTGATGTAAGTGTCATAAAACCCACTGTTATTCTGCATGCAGCCTTGCTCTTAGTCACTGGGGAGCTGGGAAACTGCTGAGGGTCTTTGCAAGCAACCTACCCTTGTAAGAACATGGTGGCCCCAAGAATGACCTCCTCATTGCTCATCTCTGTTTCAACGCATGAAGCCTTCTGGTGCAGCTTGAGCAGCCAAAGAGTCCAACTCGTTGATAGGAGATTTTTATCAATGGCTTTCCAAAGTCTAAACAGACAGAAATGTCATACGCATTCATTTTATCAGCTTTCTTACTGACCTCACCATAGAGAGTAATTAGGTTAGTTTGGTATGGGCTGTTTTATGTACAGTTCTCTTGATCTTCTTTTATTTATAAATCTTGCTATTTCAGCCTATTCCATCAAACTGTCTTTTATAATAGGCTCCACAGGGCTCAGCTCTCCTCTCACAGGAGAGTAAGTCGGGAATGTTTGTATTCAGTGAATGCTGCCACCTCGGTTTGAAACCATAATTAGAGTCAGTCCTCATAATTTTGTCAAATATTGAAGTTAAACTAAATGAGTGATGCTTACATGATTGATAACTTTTTATTTTTTTTAAGCTGGGTTAACATGAGATATCTTCTAACATGAACAAATTGCTACCAACACGAAACATTACACTCACACTGGCTGGTCTACCGCCCCTCGTCTACTACGTCCCTAAATATCCCAAGGCAGATATGCCACATTGCACTCAATATGCTTATTAGCACAGTTAGGAGCCATTAGGGAGAACTAGCAGAAGTGTTGCTAGAAGGTCTGATGATGATGTAAAAAAATTCCAGTGCCACTCAAGAAATGCAAATATTGTAGATGGGATAAACAGACCAGACTTATGCCCATTACAGATATTGCAGAAAAGAAGAATTCGGTGTCGGCGTCCAGCAAGTTGGGAGCTCCCTTACCCCACTGGAATGCAAATCATTTGAACCTGGTAATTTATTAGGTCCACAATTTTTAAACATAGTCAGCATGAACCTGATTTCTCAGCTTGTAAACTCATCAGGACACGGACAGCCTGCAGAGCGTAGTTCGGGGGATCCTGATCCCAACTGGTGTTACCGAACAGCAATAATGGAAAGTCAGTGACACCTTCATCCACTGTGCATCCTTGTAGCTTGTTTATTTAGTAATCATCAGCATCCTCCTTAAGACAACTTTACTCAGTACCTCTCTCTCACAAATTGATCCTTCTTGCGCCAATAAACTTCACATGGATTCCCTCCAAAAAGGTTATGACATCTTTCCGCATATTCTCAATTATGGTGTTTTTATTGATTAACTGTACTTTCACAATTCTACATTTCTGACCAGCTGACGAGCAGGCTACGCACTGCTCTGCTGCAGTTGTCTAAAGAGCATTGCTGGAGATGAACGACAAGACTTGCTTCAAGCTGGGCAGGGATGCTTATTCTGAAAAGAGCCCAATTCCCAGAACGTGTCGTCTATCTGGGTGGGACTTGTCAGGCTGAGGTTAAGGTACAAAGCTCACATTGGTGCTGTCTCCAAGGCGCAAAGACATCTCACTCCAAAGCTCTGTGAACTGTGTGTAGTCCATAGACAACAGTTGGCCCATGTTTGCAAATTAGCTCAAATTAATCAGTTTCCTTCTCTCCTACTTCCCTGACAAAATTCCACTCAAACAGTAATTAACAGGTCTTCTCATTACGGCTCACTCTCTCTTGAGCTGTTGGAAAATGATCTGCTCTTTGGTTTGTCAAGGGCTTCCTAGAGGAAGATGGCCTGCATGGAGGCAGCCGTCTGGGAGCTGGCTGGGGGACAAGGCTTGGCAGAAAACAGTGGGCGAGCTCCCAGTGCTGCAAGAGGATACAGACTGCAGCCTGGGATTTGGAAGTCTGAAGAAAACACGTATGTACAGAAGAAGGACATGAAGAAGATCTCAGCTGGAGCGCCACTTGCATGTCCCTCTTTTGGGCCACCTCTCTTGGCAGGGTTAAAAACTGCTATAGTGATGGGAAATAAACTTCACCTTTGGGATTTAAACCTCTCCACTTTTGGCTGCCCAAGAAAGTGGAGTGCAGGTGAGCGTTCATAGCACCTCCACAAACACGCCGAGCTCACTGCGTTCAGATCATTTTATTAACAATGAAGGAAAAGTCTGGTGTGTCAAAATCCTCACAGTCCCTTAGTTTTTGTATACATTAACTTACACCTCTTCGCTATCTCACAGACATCTCAACAGATTTCCTTTATGCACAAACAGTGGTGGCAATTTCTCATGCAGGAATGAGAACTAGTTCTGGAACCCAGTAGGCTAATCTGTAGAACAGGGAATTTGTCATTTTTAACCCAAGCTGGTGAGATTCAGAGCTGCAACATTTTTTGAATAGCAAGGCTTGCTGATACTACATTTAACTTCTTGTATAACCCTGGGAAATGGAAATATTATTATGACAGCTTCACTGTGGTAGAAACTCAAGAAGGTTCCCATTATAAAGTCACTGACATTACTGAGTCTTGGAAAGTAAGACCGAAAGAGACCTTGAGACAGCATCTAGCACACTCCCTGGCTCCAGAGCAGAAAGAGTTAAATGTAAGCCTAAACCTCTACAAGTCACTAGCTCTAACTGGGACTTATTTAGTGATGGCTTGAACTGCTTTGGACAGCAGTTTTCTTATGTAAAAGAAGCCAGTATTTAAAATCAACTGACAGTTTTGACATGCATAATACCTGCCATAAAATGTTCAGTAGTTAATAGGATCCACATGGCCAAACTACTAATGTTCTGACCTAACCTTAGACTATACTTCTAACCCTTCAGTATTTATTACAGTTTCTCCTCTTAGCAAATGTGCTCTTCTTTTATTCTCCTTGGCAATATAGGAGCATTAGTCTGTTCCTTTTATGTGTATTCCTGGGGAGAAGATTATTCTTTTTTCTAGTGAGAACCAACCTCAACATATCTCAAAGTCTGGCCCTGTACCCTGTCCACAGACTCTCTGTGACAATTAAATCAAAGGTAGTAACTTGATACAAGAAGAAATAGGTACACGTTGGACAGAGGCTGTGAGAAACAGCAATACTAAAAGCCAGCATAAGTATCACCAAATATGTAAAGTAAATTGTTTGAAAGTGGCTTGCCCCATCTCAGATAAAAAAAAAACCCCACCTGGGTGTTTCTGTCCACTCTCACCAGACCCACCTGCAAACAGTTTAATAAAAACCGCACTATGATTGGATGGATTCGTATGACAGTTTTCTGTGCACGATGTATTGTATCAGTCTGCAGTAATCAGAATTCACATCCAGAAATTCTCTTTGATCTGGTATCCTTACTGGCATTTTCTACAGGACATTAAGGAAATCACAAAGACCAAATTGGCCCTTGTGCTCTTTGAGTTGGTCTCTCCAATCTTATATAAGCAGCACTTACACAGTTTATGTTATTTATACTCATTCAGTGGACTATTCGAAGTATAAAACCCACATCTTTCATCAGTATAAAACTTGTTATGACTTCAGTGAAAAAAACCTCAAACACAAAGTATCACTGGCTTGGTGACTTACATTCTCCCACTGACAGCCAGCTTTTAATTCAATCCTTGTTCCTGCATTCCTAAGAAAAAAAGGCTTCAGAGAGCTTGCAAATCTGGTGCAGTAGTTACAACAGTAGCTTGAGACCTATGAAAGCTAGAATCTGTGCTTTGCTTTGCTATTATCTTCCCTGTGACGCTTCCTTTCCCTGGAACCATTTCAGCTGTGCCCTATTTTTTGTCTGGTCACCAAGGTTCTAATGTAGTAGTCCTAATAAAAGCAACACAGTAGGTACAGGGACTGCAGGCTCATCTTTGCTCAGCAGTGCAATAGCTTCTTGGAAGCAAGCAGAGGTGCAAAATATAACTAACTACCTTTCCTATCAAAATCAGCAGGAGAAGCCAACTCCATAGTGTCATTTTACTTAACGCGAATGAGTCCTGGTACAATACTCTTCTGCAGTAGCTTGATCAGTACTGCTGTCTCTGTCTTAGAAAACTGAAGAACCTGAAGACACTGAAGCCAGGTCCAGGACACACTGAGAGTCCATTTCAGAGCTGGGTTAGAATAAAAGAGTTCCGAGAACCTGGTCCTTTGGTCAGACCACACCTCATTCTTCCTGTCCCTCCACCACAAAATACTGAGGTAAAAAATAACCCTGCAAAAGCCCAGAACAGCAGTCACAACTGACAGAGTGATTAGAAGCATTATCTAGAAGAAACCAAGTAATATCTGCCTGTTCATTAAGAAGGGGCCCAGAATATGGTTCTTTTTAGGGGTTTGGCTAGGACTGCCCAAGGATGGCATTCAATCCGCCTATGTTATGCCATGGTTTATTAGCTTTGTTGCTTGTTTTTTCCCCCTACAGCATTTGGCTTTTATTCAATCCATCTTCTATTTTCTTATCAACATATTAAATTCTTTTGGTCATTTAGTGTCCTGTAATCTTTAGACCTAATTCTTCTGAGAGAATATTGAGTGCCTAAAAATACAAATATGTATCACTAGTAGCAATGTCTACTGTTAAGGTTGCTCAGCTCTTTCTCACATATAACACTGAGAATGGGAATATGCCTTTTGCCATCTCCAGGAAAAGAAAATGTAGTAAGGTAATAGGAGGGACTAGAGTAGATTGGGGACCTAAAAGGACACTGAGGGTGGGAGAAAGAGCCCCAAAACTGGCCAGCAGTGCAGAGCAAAGAATTGAGGTTACGGGCCAAGTATATAACAGAAGATGAGGTGTGTAGGATCAAAAGAAATCGCAGAGGGAAAGAAAGAACAGGGCAGCTACAAATTAAAAGTAAGGGAGATGGGAATTTGCAAAGTGAGTTACAACTGATGGAATTTTGCTTGTTGATGGAGTAAGTGAAAAAGGAGATCAGGAGAAAAGCTGGCATAGAGCGGAGAGCTCAAGAGCAGAGAGAACTGACCGAAAGCAGGGGAACTACAACACAGACTTGAAACCCAACCCATCGCTCCTGCGTCATCATCCTCCTGTCAGCCAGGATGGTGAAATTTCTTGACAGTGTGCATCTGATTATTTCTTTATTCTGCATCCTTTAATGTCAGGATCATATGACATATAGCAGTATAACAATGTACTCAGCTCAAGTGATAGAAGTTTGCGCTAGAGACCTGAAAAAAGCCATGTTAAACTCTTGATGCAAGAACTGCTACAAGCCTTGCTCCACTGTGGATGTAAACATCAAAATCTTGCTCACTGGGGAAAACCACCTCTTTGCTCTAATGAAGAGAATTATACTATAAAAGATTTTAAGGACAGTTAATATTGCAACTCCACTGATCACGAAGGCGTACACCAGTCGGGTCCCTAAGATCATAAAAAGGGAAAAAGTTTGTTCAACAGACTTTGTGGCTGGGACTTGAATGCACACACGTGTCCATAAAACTAGAGACAGAAGGCATGGGTGCTATTCTTAGGTCTGCCAAAAGAATGGCATGACCTTGGGCAATTTATTAACCTCTCCACACCTCAACTTCCCCATCTATATAAAAGAATGAGGATGACATATTTTGTGCTTGACAGGTTTGTAGATCACTAAGACCTATGAGATATACCCAAGGGTAGCTCACGCTAACTAGATAGTTCTGCACCTCTGGGCGGGAGAGCTGCCATTTCCATTTTATGCACCACCCAGTGCAGTCAGAATTATGGTCAGAATTCAGCTCCTCCGGTCCATTAATATACAGCCTGGCATGTATCAATGTTACATTCAAGAACTAATCTGCCTCCAGTCTCAGCTAATTGGAAAAGGTTTTTTTCTCTATGTTATGTGGATTTCCAAAGTTAAATCTTGAGTGATAGACAGTGCTGTCACAGCAGCATTAAGTGTTTAGAGAGTGATTATTCTTGAAAGACTTTCATTTTTCAAACTTCTGCTTTCAGAAAAAGCTGTGGAAATAAATGAGAACACCAAGGGCTAAACAGCACTTTGAGCTTTACAACAATGATCTCCAGGAAGGGGATGCAATAGCCCAGAGCCTTGCCTATTGCATTTACCATTACAAGAATCTGCAGGTTTCCTCATATCACTGTTGGCATTTAGGGGCTTGCATCATGTAAAATCCTATTCATAACAGTCAATGTGCTCCTGAGAGGAATCACTCTCAAAACGTCAATATACCTTTTTGTAACCTTTCTATTTAATAAAAAAGAGACAGCTTCAATTAGTGAGGAATATTCCATATAAATTAGATTATTTTAAAAGTTCCAGCAATATTAAAAGATATTTTTAGTAAATGAACAGCTGTCACTTTGGCAACATTTGTCGCTTTTTTTTTTCTTTTCTTTTTTCAGTTTTGATACCTGGTCACTTACTCTGTAGCAGTCAAACCCACACTCGTAATTTCTCACTACAGCAAACAGAAACCATGCCTGCTGAGAAGATGAATAAGGAATATTCAGTATTTATGATCCAACTGTCACCAGCAGCTAAAGAGCCAGCTTGGTGGAAGCAGAAACTTGCCCCATACAGTGTATGTGTTGTTAATTCCTGGATCAACACAAGTGGGAGCAACTGCACAGAAGGGCAGGGAAGGGCCCGGTTTAGAACAGCCATCCCCCTCAGAGTCTTGCCAGAGGAAATCAGCCCGTTTTGCCCTGGTGATGCACAGACAGACCAGGCTGTAAGCACTGAGCTGTCAACCCTGCCAACGTGCTACTAAGATGAACATGCTTGCTGTTAGGAGATTAAATCCCAAACCTTGCTATTAGCGGAGGTGGAAAAACGGGTCCTTTCCTAGCAGCACAGCTTTGACACATCTTCCTCTCCTCTTCCATTCTCCTGGCCTCCCATCAGTACTAGGGCTCGAGCACTTCCTTTCCTCTTATTCCCTAAAGGAATATTTGACTTGCATTCTAGCAAAAAGCTTTCATTATTAATATTATTTTTATTATATACAGATTTATCAGTGAAACTCTTCAGGGGGAAAGCTTTTGTCATCCGTGAAAGTGCAGCACAAAGAAACCTGGCCTTATCTTACTAATTACCCCAGTGCCTCCCCAAATCCTATCAAGCTGCTTGTTATTAATCAGTTAGAACAGTGTTGCCTGTATGGCAATGTAACATATGCCAGGATGAGATCTGTTTACAGAACTCCAGCTTTGGCAATGAGCAGGGAGATGCTGACGCCAAGAGAAGCAGTCTTGCTGCAGTCTATCAGCCTGATCAGGGGCCAGCAGACACGTGAGGTTTCAGGTGTTGGATCTAGAGGGCTGTGGATGCCATTCCCTCATCACCTTCCCCACGCTGTCCCTAAAATAATGCATATTTTGAGTTAGTCTTGATCCCAGAAAAAAAATAAAGTTCCTGGGATAGATGTGTATATGAGCTCATCAGGGGTATCAAACACCATGGTGTCCATCTGATGTCTCATTAAAAGAAAGAGGTTCTTTTGTCCTTCTACCTGCCTGCTGGTATCATACCTGCACCCCAGCAATGCAGAGGTGTAAGGTCCCAGTCTGATTGGTCTGTTGATTTCTGTCAGTTCTCACATCCAGTTTGTCACAAAAGGAACTGAGAAAATCTTATCACAATGTTGTTTTACTCTCATCACCCTGAAGTTTCTCTGTTACAATATATGGAACGTATATGGAGCAAAAGCTATTCTGTCAATCATGTCCAACCAGTAACTTCTCCGGTGGAGGCTGAGAAATTCACTAGAAAACTAATGGATCCAAGCCCAGAGACACTAACTGCTAATGCAGTGACCAGTGGTGCACACTATCTTTTCAGAGAAGCATGTGCAAGCTCCTCACAGATGTATTAGTGCCAGAGTCTTGATTCAGCTCTTCAAGCAAATTCCTGCTTAAGGCAAGTGAGAATTGGCCCGAGAAAGGCTACTGCAGTGATGGCAGAGAGCAAAGCAAATCTGCAACATTCCTCTAAAAGATATTGTGGAAAAAGCTGCACAGGTTGATGAATAAAGTTGGACAATAAAGTCTCACTAGAAAGTGATTGTGACTTTTGCCAAGCGTAGAATGAAAGGTCTAGACCACAACTTTTTCCTGGGGGTGAGGAAATTTATAAGAAACAAGAGAAGTATCATGTGATCTTTCTTTTGAGACGTCTTTCTACTTTCTGTCAATCAGCAACTCAGAGTGAAGATGCAGCTAAACCCATCCCTCTTCCCGCTTGAGAATGTCAAAATATTTTGTTAACAGTGGCAGGTCAAGTTTCACAGCCAGGCTGAAAACCAGCGAATTATTACTATTGCTACTTACAGGTCATGAAACAGAGACACTGAGAGATGAACGAACTTGACTACAGTCCATTAGTGGCAACGCTGAGAAGAGAATCCAGGAAGTCTTGCAGCTGATCATCTGCTTTGTGCATCATCCCATTTACTTTCCCCAAAAGGCAATGCACTGTTACAGGTATACTACATGCAGTAAATAGTCTCTGAGCAATGGCACACAGTAATCTCATCACAGTGTTTGTCCCTTATTTTCTTCAACGATCAGCACATAGTATTACCTCTTTCATTTTACACATTGCTTCTTTCCTATTCCAGGTTCAGTATTTAGACTCTGAAAAGATACTGGTTTTGCAAGAAAACACAGAAGTAATTCTGCTGACTTTAAATACACACTGGTCCAAGTCTTTTGTAATGAAGAATGCTGGCTAGATACATAGGGTTATCCTCTACTCAAGACGTGTTAAATATCTATCTGGACAGAACATGGAGAGAGCAGATGGGACTGCAGTTTAGCATTTATCCAAGCAGCAGCACTCAGTAAGACAGCAAGTCTGAGTCCAAGCCTCAGCCCTAGCTTAGTTAAACCTAGGTTGACCTTCTAGCCAAGGAATAAGAGCACTGTTGAGTCAGCTGTACAATAACACAGAGGGAGATGGCAATGGCTCATAAATCTGTTTTGTATTTTAGGATGCCATTAATCTACTCATAATTAGGACAAAGCACAGGATGAAACCCTAGGCAGGCACTGATGCTGCCCTTATTACCTGTGGATTGATTCTCCTCTCACTCATCCTGGTGTTAACATCAGTGATTTGCCGGTGTTTCTCTGGTTTACTTTGCTGCAGTGAGGATATGAATCTGGCCCAGAGCTCTAATATCTGTTCTAATTTAATTCGTGTCTCTGTCTCCATATGGGAATTCTCATCTAGACGTATCCCCCTTTGGGTGCTGTGCTATTTCCAAATATAGGACCTTTTCCCTTTTGTACTGAATTTGGTGGGAAGCCCACCTTTCTCTAGTTCATTCACATGACTTGCGAGATTTTTTTTTAAGGTTAGATTTAAGATATTTCTCTGCCTACAGTCCTTTTTAAGTACACTGTATGTTTTATTATTTTGTGTAGTTTTCTTACACATAAATCAATATATAATGAAGTTAAGCACTTCTACACTTGCCAAGGCACTGGCAGACATTAACTCTCCTAGACCCCTGGGAAGTGAGTAAAATAAAGAGCATTATTAGCCTCTCTATCTAGGTCTTTCCAGTGCATTCCGCAGCAGATTTTACAAACAGAAAAAATGAGGCTGGGAGATTAAGGAGCAAACTGTACTAGGGCAAGGAAGAATATGACCCAGAGCTAGTGCTTATTGCAGCTGAAATGTGCAGAGAACTCACATCCCTGTGTACCATGAAGCTGTGCTCTCAGCAACAGACTTTGGATGCAAGTTAGACACTAAGCCAAGGCCAGTGGATTTATGTAGATACAGCTATTGCTTCCTAATTCTACCCCACAAGGCATATGCCTTTAGAAAGCAGATAGCTCCAAAGATTTATGGAGATGACTGGGTTTTTTTTGGGGGGGGGCATGCCGAATGTTTTGGTGTGCTAGGCTACAGATGTAGCTGTAGTGATTTGCCCAAGGTAACACAACAGAACAGGCCAAAGAATTGGAATCACAGAGGTTCTGGCTCTCAGCTCCAAGTGTAACTCAGCACAGCATTACTATCTCAGTGGTATTCTCTTCTACACTGATTGACAGATTCACATTTAATACTTGTACATCCTTAAACTCTTGAAAGGACAAACCTGTGAAATGAACCATTTTCCTATTTCAGCAAACCCAAATGTCACAGATGACACCCCAGGGCAACACTGATCCACGAGTAAACACCTGGGAATGTCTAAGGAACAAACCCATAGGGGAAAGAGGAAACAAAATGTCATGGTGTAACCTACGGGTGAGGATTTGTTACAAGACCCCTTTGTGCCCAACCACAGAGAATATGGGCTTGCTAGAGCCTGAAGCTCACACAACAGCAGCTCACAGTTGTTAATTCTAGAGAACCAAGTACATACCCTGCTGTGATGGCCAGGATGGAAGCCAATCACAATACGAGGCAAATCCTTTTAATATATTGCATATCATTGCAGTAATCCAAGACAAATCTCAGAAAAGAATATGCCTTTGCAAGAGTATTTTAGTCGCGGTGAAAATTAGCAAAGTGATCTTAGAAGCATTCAAGTTGCCTGTCAGCCTTCAAATGAGAATCCCTAGGCAGGAGACTGAGGAGGCCGCAGCATCCAAGAGGATGCCAGGGTATGCTGTGGTTCCTGCCGACTTTTCTGCACAAAGGCAAATATGTTTGTACTGACTAAGGCAGAGAACACAGCTACACAACGCAGCATCAATAGAGTTTACTTTTCTACTCCAGAGGACCAGCTCCATTTATTGTAAAATTGTATATGTGTGCACATAGCACAGCTTCTTTATAGCCCAAGGTCTAATGGCAGATTGCAAACGTGTCTGCAAGCTTCTCGTTTTGCTATCGACAAGTTTAGAAATGCACTGTCTTAAAAAAGTAAAAGCTGAGGTTCAAATGACTCCAGATTATACCAACATAAGAAAAACATTAAGTATTTCTAGACAAAAATATAAGAAGTGCCAATACCGATGACTATTTATTACATAACTTACCCCAAATCCTGCCTCAGTTACCGAGAACTGTAGATCTAATCAGAAATTTCCATGTCTTGAGTGAAGTCAGGAAAATCAGTCCATTTTCCCCTTGTGGTACCCCATGCCATTCCCGGGGCTTCTCCATTAACTGTTACACAGGAGAGAGTTCAGATGGAGTGGGTGGATTCTGGCTCCTTTAAATACATTTCTTGAATATAAGAGTTCAAAAGCTGAAAAAAAGCGATTTTTATAAATACTTGATAAGATCCTGATTGTGAAAATTAGAAGAAAGTCTTATACAACAAAAAGACACAGAAGAAATCTATAATGAACAAAAAAGTAATTTAAAATTGTTCCCCAAGGAAAATAACCCAAAGTATATCGCCTTAAAGCAGCAAAGAAATTAATGGAAACAAAGACTAATATCCCTTTTTTTTTGTTGTTGGAAAACATCACTCCCATTCACACACTGTAAGAATAGTTTGCTTTGCAAATCATTTGGAAAAAATAAAAAAAGTGCTTGACATGGGATCTGAAGTTACCAGTATAGCTCTAATTTCTAATGTACAAACTCTTTGTTTTTTATTTTAAATTAAAATCCTGTACACCTTCAATAGTATTGAACACTTCTACAACAGCTTTTTACATTAAATCTTAAAATGTCTTACAAAGGTTAGAGACACTATCTCCATTTTATAAAGAGGGAAACAAGCATGGAGAGCTGATTTGCCCAGACCCACCAAGCAGACCAGGAGCAGATACAGAGCTATGATCCATCCTCCTGTGTGTTCTAGTCCTACAGAAATTAGCATTCCCTTTAATTGCATTTTTATTTCCTTTTAGAGAATGCATAGGAATATCTGGAAATTTAGTAGCAACTTCTAAAAGTGCTTTTGGGGAAAAGGAAGATTTTAGTCACTCATTATGTGACTAAATTAATGCACATAGAAAAACACTCTTATGAATATAAAGCATGGCATACACTCCACTTTCTAGGCTATTTAATATTTGCTCTGAAACTCTGAATCAAATCAAATCCCTCAACACAGTATTGTTTACAATTTATTTCAACTTCAAATGAGGAGACAACACAGAGGTTTCTCTTCAGTTTACAAGTGGCTGTGCTCTACTGATGTCACCTTCAACAACACTTGACCAGGTCTTTTATAGTCCTCTATCCCATCCAGCTTCTGATACTCTCTGAATATTGGTGCCTATCAGTCTCAAGTTCTCTGAAGGCAAGCCTGAATCACTTCCACTGCATGTTTCAAGACACATATTTAGCACAGCAATAATTTCAGACAGAGCTCTTCCTTACCACCTTAATTCTGTCTCAACCTTAATTCAATAACTTACCAAAACCCATTGATTATTTGGTTACTGAGTCACTTGACCTATATATGCTTGTCTTTTATATATATGTGTAGGGAGAGAGAGATAGAGCTACAAATCAATTTCACAAACACTTCCAGGCTTAGAACATAAAATCCCCTGAAAATTACAACCAACTTTGGGCAACCTTGAGGAGACAGCACTGAAGCAGAATACTCACCACACCAATTAAAATTACTAGCATCTAATTGACCCTTCCATTTTCCTTTCTGTCACAGAGATGGGAAACACACACTCCCTGAATCTTTCCCAGCTCAAATAGCAGCACATTCCAGACATGGGGAACAGCTAACCTATGCATTAGTCACTGGGGTAATAGTAGATATTTTAACACCATACACTGGAAGAAAGCAGGAAAACATTTTGCCAGGTAAAGCTGGCAGGAGAGCTGGAGTAGGTAGATGAAGTATAATTATGCTCGATGGAATTTAGCCAGAACACTAGATCAAATACACTTAACAGCCATGTTAAAACCTTAAACGGGGATACTTTAGTTTTCTGTCTTACCTAAAAGGCAGCATGTTGTCTCTATATGTAATAACATATAGACTTGGTCACAGCGGCTTGCAGAAGAGTTTTAAGTGTGTATTATATGTATTAGCACATACTTATCAATATTCAAAACCTGAGCATCGGTATCATATACTTATGCACAAATTTGCATAAATATACATCAATTTGCATAATACTACGCAAACACACAGCCACTTTCTCCCTGACACCCACTCCACACTTAGGCTGCACTCCCCCCATCCCTCCTGAGGGACTTCACCGTTCGGCTTCCCGCCCACCTTCCGACGCCGCTCAGGCCTCATCTGCGCCACGGGTATTTCACGGCCATTCAGCCAGGGAAACGCATACAGAGACTCCCGGTACCGACCCCAGGGGCAACTCCAGCCGCCCGGTTCCCGCTTCGGCCCAGTTCTGTGAGGGCCCAGCCGCCGGGTGGGTTTGTCCTCCCGCCTCAGTGAGGGACAGTTTGACTAAGAGCCCCGGGCCCGCGAGGGGAACGGCCCCCTCAGAAATGAGGGCAGAGAGCCCTGGGCCTGCGAGGGGAACGGCCCCCTCAGAAATGGGGGCAGAGAGCCCTGGGCCTGCGAGGGGAACGGCCCCCTCAGAAAAGGAGGGAGAGAGCTCCGGGCCCGTTAGAGGAACAACCGCCTCAGACACGGGGCAGAGAGCTCTGGGCCTGTTGGGGCGCAACAGGCCCCCTCGGCAACGGGAGACTCCGAGGTCCGTGGAGGGAAGGACTGAGCTCTGAGGGGAACAGCCCCTTAAAGGGGTAAGCCCCCAGGCCATGAGGTGAAATGCCCTTTAAAGGGGGAGAGCTCCGAGGCTGTATGTGGAGTGTTGGGGTTGTTTGTTTGTTTTGGGAGGAGTTGTTCTGATGTGTGTGGGCCTTGCTTACATGAAGAAGAGCAACAGTCTACCTGAGGAGAGGACAGAAGGCACAGAGATGCCAGTGATGGAAGGAGAGCTGGTCAAGCTCATGTGAGTTTTGCACTGTGCTGAGAGGAAAAAAGGACAGGGTAGAAGGAGTAGGGAGTATGGCCTGGGTCCACCCCAAGGGGACTCAGAGGGGCAGCCCTGTGTCCTTGTGTGAGTTGGGTGTATGGGGAGGGAGGGAGTGTGGCCTTGGTAAGGATGTCTTTGTTAGGACCTTTGAATAGAGAAGAGGCAGTAGACTCTCTGAGGGAATAAATAATATCAGCCTGCCCCTTGTGAGGTTTAGCTGCTACTGTCTTAGACATGGGAGTATAGTTATACCTAACTAGTGAGGTTCCCCATTAGACCTGTAGACAAATCAGTTGCTTTGTGAACCCTATCTTCTCTGAGGGTTTTTGTGTAGCTTAAATGGCTGAGGTCACACTCTGTTTTGTACTTTTGGAGGGTTTCAGTCCAGTCATTGGCTTCTGGAGCAGGTGGGAGATCACGGAAGGGAGACCTTGCTACAGAACCATAGAATTCTCTAGGTTGGAAGGGACCTTTAAGATAATCTAGTTCAACCATCAATCTAACTCTGATAAAAACCATCACTGAACCATATCACTAAGCACTATGTCTGCACATCTTTTAAATACCTCCAGGGATGGTGCCTCAAACACTCCTCTGGGCAGCCCATTCCAATGCTTAATAGCCCTTACAGTGTAAAAAGTTTTCATACTATCCAGTCTGAACCTCCCTTGCCCCTATCTCCCTACTGTGTCATGCACCCAGAGGTCAGGGCCAGTACCAGTTTGTGAGCAGTGTTTTTATTTGGAATGCAGGGGCAGTGAGAAATCCCAGCTGTGAAATCTGCTCCTGGGAAAGCTCTTCTTGAGGTCAGCAAGTGGTGAATGCCGTGTCCAGGGGGCAAATGAATAAGGTAGGCTGTGGTCAGCAGGATGCTGATCATTCTGAGCAAAATGATCTTTAGGGTTACAGTGGTGTCTCTAGAGATGCTGCACTGAGACAGTAAAGTTGTTCTGGGCTTGTTCCAGTGTGATTAAGATCAAAGTCTCATAAAAACATTGGTTTTGTGGTTTAGGCATCTGGACAGTGGCTCAGTAAGTGTGGCTACAATCCCTTCTCTCTGATTGGCACTTTAGACCAACTGGAGCAAGGCTGTTAATTTATCTATGTCTCACTTGCACATCTGCAAAATTTTTACTATGTCAGTTAAATCAGGGATGTCTCTTCCTATGTAAATGTAGAGCGTCTAGCATGGTGATGATACGCCATTCTGAGTGAGTTTCCAAGGGGGCTAAAAACTTTTGAGGAGAATAAGTCATTTGATCAAACAAGACTTTATAAATAATGATGTTATTTAACTATAAATGTTTATTATGTAAGAGATGAAGGGGAAAAATATTCATACATAAAAATTATTTCAAACGAAAGATTCCCAAAACCTTGTACTAGGGAGCAGTAGATATTTAAAAGGCACTGTTGAGTAATATTAAAAATAGTTTTGGTACTCGTTGCTTGTAGAAGTCTCTCACGACCCTGCAAATGATTTCTCTCTGTACTGATTTTGTCCTTTTCCCATTCACTGAGCAATGATTATTTCCCATGCTTTTAAATGAAGCTGAAATTAGCTTGGTTATTTTTGTTTAACAACAACAACCTCAATGCATGTTGTGCTTTTTATCCTGCATAAAGAGCTTTGTTTGTTCCCTGGCATTGGAGATGATGTCAGCAAAGCTCCCGGAAGAGCAACTGCTGTTAGCTAATTGCTGGCTGCTTCACAACCAGCAAAGGCAGGAATTAAACCAAGGTACATTTGTAGGCCCTACAAAGTGTAACCTGTGCTTACATTCAGTGGTGTAACGTTCTTATCACAATGCAATAGTATGAAGTAGGCCTGAAGTACTTAATTTATAAGCTTGATGTGTTAGGAGAGTTTTCAGAATTTAGGTTATTCTTCTGTTCAGTAAAAATAATAGCAATATGTAGACAAGTCCTGCTTTTTGTGTTTAGGGGTGCAACTTTTGAATAAAATATGAGACAGAAATGTCTGGAAGGATAAGCCCATTTATGCATTCTGGCAGGGGTTTGCAGATGGGGTTGATTTTTGTCACTTCACATAAGAGCAGGGAAGTGTATTTTTGTTTTGTTGGGAGCATCATTCATCCATCTAGGGCAGTATCAATCTAACACATGCATCCTGTTACCACTAAAATCAGTGAGACAGACCCTGAGAAATAAGGGCAGAAGATGAATACTGTGAAGATAGAAGAAAATGTTTTCCTTAATTCCTGCTGGCAGCAGTTCATTGTGTCATGCAGAGTGCTAAGGTCTAATTGCATAGAGATGGCTAGCCCTCATACAGGAGGTTATCTCTTTTGGCAGACTAGTAACTAGGAGAATGGTGGCTCCTCAACCCTGCAGTCACATGAGCCAAAGGGTTAATTTTTATTCCTGCTGTGGTTTCTCAGGCTCTCTCCTTTGATGGAATCCACATTCAGATTCTCCAGCAGTGAAGAAGAGGGCAGGTTTTTCCCTTCCAGGCTTTCATTATGTTGCAGTTTTCATGATTTTCCAGGGCTGCTGGGTTCATGAAAATTAATGCAATTCTGCCAGACTGTTTCCTTCGCTTCTGATGTGCCCTGATGCATTATAAAACTATTCAAGGGACTGAAATTTCCCTTCCACTGAGTTCAAACCAACAGGGTTTGATTTGTGCTGTTTCTGGAGACTTCTTTGTGACTCTGGTATTGTTCTAAGTAGCCCAGTGGAATAAATTGGGTAGTCTTCTATGCCTGGGACCCTTCCCTCTAAAGCTTCTTCCTATTTGATGGCGTCAGCTTGCTTTGCTGGGAAGTGTCACATCTACTCAACAAGCAGATTTTGCAGAAATGCCTGTTCTATAGGATTTCAAAACCACTTGTCCTTTCTTTTCTTTTAATTCCTGGGCAAGGAGAGGGAAACAGGCAACAGACAGGGAATATGTAGCAGAGTGGAGTTTTCAAAGGCAACCAGAGACTGATGCAATTGGTGTAATAACTGAATAGTTTCTTCTCTAATGTATACTTTTAAGTCCTCCAGTGATGGCATCTGAGGTGATGGTAAGCTCAATTTTAGCTGTGGGAATTTCCACTGAAAGCTTGGGTTTACTCTAGTGCTTTATTGATTGCTCTAAAGTAGTTCTGTATTTCAGAGAAAATCTTCTGTCAGGTGCTCATAGTTTGGATTTCTTGATTATGTCATGCCTGTGTCTCATGGCAGAAAAAGTAAACCTTGAAAAAGAGAAAAGTTGATTTTTGAATGTAAAGGAACGTGAAAAGTCAGGACTGATCTTGACCATGGTTACTAAGCTAGGAATAAAGCTTTCAGTAAGAGCTGTTAGAACGTATATAGTGACATGCCACGAAGGTATATCCTGAAAGGTCAAATGAACATGGTGATCAACTTTTATTTTTATATTATTCAGTGGGTGCTGTGAATATATAGGCTCCATCCAGAATCTTTTCCTTGCCTTTTGACAGTGTTGTATAGGCGTAACCAAGGCATCGTCAACCAGATGGCAGTCAAAATGGGGGCACAATGCAGGCTTTTCACAGGAGGCTTCCGTCTTTAATTAATTAAGTGATGCATAGGATAAAGCCATGCTGTGCTTCTGAGCCTGCATTGCTTTTGCTGTGCATGCTGCCTAAATTTGAACTAGCTGAAGGATGCCAGTATGTGCTGCAATCACATTCCTGATTGCACTGTAGACATACCTGCAGAGAGGGAACAAGCTCAGGAGAGTCCCAGCCCCATCATTCACATGGCAACATCAGGTGGAAAAAGGGCTCTTCCAAGGAACTTTCCCCTGTCTTACTTTTCTGCTTTGTTGGATTTCTGTCTAGTGGTTTAGTAATCTGCAAAAAATGACTGAGGGGCAACTTTACCTCCTTTCCTCTCTGCTGTTCTCTCCTACCCATTTGCTGAAAGGACAGATAAAAACTCCAGTGACTATATTCTCATAAACTCATAGAAAAGGATTAAAGTGGGTGAGGAACCTCTTCTGACTTCCTATTCATTTCTTAGTGAATATGAGTGGCTCTAGAACATTTTTTATGTTTTTTCAAGTATGTAAATGAGCCAATTCCTGTCTCTTCAGTTATTTCCAAGCAGGAGCCAGGCAAGCACCACCTATTCCAATGATGATATGCCTATTCTGTGCTGTGATCCCTTTCTCATTCCACTGGGACACCTCATACTGTTTATCAGTGTGTGAATAGCAGGGTTCTTATGACATGCTGACATCTACTTACATCTTGCAGCTGAAAACCCTGGTTCTACAGAGAAAATTGCTGTAATTTCAGATATAAATGCATGAAAATTCTTGGTGTCAATACTGTACTGTCTTTATAATGGTACCTGATGCTTTTCCTGAAGGAGTGAGGTAAAACTGTGTAAGTAGGAAGTTGGAGGGGTTATTTGGTGGTTGAGTAAGTGTCCATTGGGTAAACTGTAGATAAAGCATCTAGAACATCAGCTGCATGCACAAATAAAAGTATCTCAGTACAGCTGGCAGAAAATGAATGGCTGGATAAAACAGCAGTTGTCATGGATAGTCTCAGCCTTTTCTCTGTCGTGGGACAGGGAGGCAGTGTCACAGTCAGCTGCTGTAACAATGAGCTATGCCTCCAGCAGCTGCTGGGCTGAATCTTCTGGAGGACATTACCCATGGTGGGGCTGCTGCTACACTGCAGCCCAAGCATCAGTGAGCTGCACTTGCCTCTTTTTCTGACTCAGCAATGTAACATCGGCACCCTGGTATGGTAGCACAACATCTGGAAGGCAAAATATGAACTTGAATGAAAAAGCCCTTCAGCAGCATTCCTTCCTTCCTCTTCCTCGCTGTTCCAGCACTTTCATTTCTTCACAAGTCTAACTGCTTTACACTTTTTACTTTCTATGTGGCTTGAAAGGATCAATAGGGAATCATCAAAGAAATGGTGTAAGGACTCATTCATTTCCGACGTCTTTTCTTTTTTCTGTCATTGTTAATTGGATTGCTCATAGCCGGTGGGCTTTTGATCTACTTAAGCTGCCCCCGTGGCAGGAGAATGGAGAAGAAAGGAGAGAGTATTTTAAATGCTATAAATCATGCAGAGATGCAGAATGGTTTATAATGATCAATAAAACAAACAATTATCCTGTCGTTACCCAATACACTGTCATGATGGCTTCAAGCACTGGCAAGGAAAATATAAATAATAATAACATGCATAAAAAGGAAAAAATCAGAAACCTCATTAGAGGTGATCAGCCCTGTAAATTGGGGCTCCCAGTTTAGTGCATATCTGAGATAACAGGCAGAACTTACCTGCAGTTATTTAATACTGGTTTTTGTTCTGGCAACACTTTTAGGTCTTTAGCTGAGGTCAGGGCTCTGTCTACACTCATCATGGCACAGACTGAGAGCCAGTCCCTGCTCTGGAGTGTTTTAACTTAAGCAGAAGCAACAACAGCCAGTATTCTTCCAGGGACTAGGTTTTCTTCACTATGGGGGCCATTAATGATTGAGGACTACAGTTAGTTTCTGTTTCCACGGAATGCATAAGGTCAGGCTGAGATTGTCCTCTCCTTGGGCTCAGAAAAGAGGCTCCATGGATGCCTGTTGGATTTGAAGTGTCTTTCCCAAATTTAAATTGGTGGCAAAACTTTTGCTGGTTTCTAATAGTGCATATTTAATTAATCATTTTATAGACACTGCCTGCACCAATACAGCCAAAACAGAAATGAAAGAGCTCTTTTAATACAAGCATGGATGAAGCAAGGGGATTGCCAAGTGGTGGTACTGTTCCAAGGCAGGCTTTCCTCAGACCCTGGCCTTTTAGTGCCTCTTCCCCTGCCCTCCTTCTTCAGTGAAGCCTTGTTGTACCTACAGCTGCCTTAACAATTGACTAAATGAATGATTCCCAGTGGGACTTAGTTTTTCCCTGGGAAATTTAATGGCCACAGCAGCAGTCCCTTTGCTTGCAATTAGGAAGTAGCTATACCATTGACTATATTGGCCCATCTTACAGCACCACAGTGGATTCCATCTTCACAAATCCATTGCCAATGGTCCTTGACCCAACTAAATAACATGCACGTGCCATGTTGGCAAACAAGTAAGATGCATCCTTTTAGTCCAAGTTCACCCCCACTGGACATCTGTCATGGCAAAATAGATGCTTTTGTGACAACAAACAGCCTGCTTGCATCCTGAACATTCCCCTGATTTCTGTGGAAATCTGCCAGCCCAGCAGTGGGGCTGGGAGACCAGCAGGGAAAAAGTTAGTGCAATTGAATGCAGAGAAGAAAAAGCATTGAACTTTTCAGTGGTATTTTTCTGTTTCTTTTTTTTTTAAATGCAAGCGCTTAAAACGATATATTTATAACAGCTGGAGGAGTTTTATAGCACTGTAAAATGCAGAGTTTTACAGACTTATAACCTGTTGTGTAAGGGGTGTGGGGGGATGTTGCTATGGAACAAAAATAATGATGTCACATTATTAGTACTTTTGCCTTCAATGTACCTGGCTGCTGGAAAATTACAGTGTTTGCAATAGACATTACAAAGATAAACACCCAAAATTTGGAACAAGAGCCACATGGTAACTTGTTAAAAAATTAAACCCACCCACAGGAGTAATTTCTTTGTTCTTCCATCTCATGTGGTAGAGGAATAGAAAAAGGCTTGATGCTCATGCTAAACCCTGCATTCACACAGGACATGTTCCAAGCTTCGCTTACTTTCTCTTCATACAGCCCATCTTTAGGAAATAGATGGGCCTAATCCTCTTGAATCCACTGTGCAGGTGTGGCTCCTTGGTTCTATGTTGTCTTTAACAAATATATCTTACTTGAGCTCTGGTACTCCTTACTGTCAGAGGAGAGGGGTCTGTAAGAGAGTCTTCTAGAGACAGAGAGGGAGCAAGAATAGAATATTTGGGTGATGTCTGTCTCCATACTGTCACCAGACCGGGATTACCCTGTGTGGGGGTGTTTCTCTACAGTCATTGCTACTTTTACTTTGACATTTCCTGAATAACCTGAGTTCAGGAATTGTACTCTGCCTATATGTATTCATGTCTCCCTCATCAGGAGCAAGAAAGGGCTAGAATGCTCCAGACATCTGAAATTCCTAAATAAAACCTTTGCTTCCAGGTGTGAGTTGCCTTTCACAGAGCTGGCTCCAGCATTACTGCACTGCCCTCTCAAGTACATCTGTATCAAGGGGATCTCATTTAGCAGGGCACAGCTCTATGCAAATGTGCAGGGACAATCTGCTGCTGAAGTGATCTTGCTTCCTTAATACAATGCTATGCTTCAGCTACTGCACCTATGACAGGGTCCAG
The DNA here is from genome assembly GCA_013400055.1 of Nycticryphes semicollaris. Classification (NCBI taxonomy): domain Eukaryota; kingdom Metazoa; phylum Chordata; class Aves; order Charadriiformes; family Rostratulidae; genus Nycticryphes; species Nycticryphes semicollaris. Next base: position 505,821 of record VXBJ01001320.1, on the reverse strand, counting down.
TGGAGCTTATTGCTGTGATCAGTGCCTGTGGCTATTCTGGCCCCAGCTAGGCTGTTTGCAAACAGTAGAGACAGTCTGCATCTATTACACGTTTTTTCTGCAATTCAGAGAAACATTTCATGGCTGATGTAGAGTTGTCAACAATAAGTGGAAGCCTCAACCCCCAACAGCTTACACTTTAAATAGAAAGCAAGGGCAAAGGAATGATTATTCATCCTCGATTTGCAGATGAGTAGCTGGTGCATACTGAAACTAAATGTCTCGTCTGAGATTATGCAGGAAATCTGTGAATGAGCTGAGAACCGAACTCAGACCTCCTTTATCCCAGTCTATTACTGTCTTTCCTCTTTTTGTTGCTTGCAGGTAGTTATTTTTCTTTCTTGATATAGCTACCTAGTTCTAGGTGATAGAGTTCCTTCTTAATATATTAAGATGTGTCTTGGGAAGAGCTAAGTGCAAGGCAGAAATCTAATAACAAACGTTTCTTGGCCATACAGGCAATGAAGACGCTACCCTTTCTCTTGCAGGGGGTAGCCTGCTGAAATCCATGGACATCTCTTTATTGATATCTATCAGATGCTCAATAAAGCCCTTAATTGGGCTAGGGTGCTTAAGCTAGAATGTATCACTGTAGGTTAGACTGTATGAGTGTTTGCGCTGTTTAACATACTTATTCTCATGATACCTCCTTTTGGCAGGATAGTTTTGCTGTCTCAATTTAACAGAGGGAGAACTGAGGCACGGAGAGGCTTGGATGATTTGTATCAAAGTACACACAAAGTCAGTGGCAGAGGAGTGAGCTGGATCTGGCACTCTGAAGTTCCAGGCATGTACCTTCAGCAGCCATTGACCTCCAGCCCGCCTGTCTACCTCTTCTAGCAGTCCCACTTCACTGGGGGTATTGCTCAGAGACAGCAGAGCAGGTAGTTATACAGAGATGAAGGGACAGACAACCTGGGATAGGGTTGCTTTGATATGTTCTCTGGGATGTTTATAACGTGGCACAAACTAAAGGGAGAAAGACCATCTATATTTTCGAGTATATAGATTTTGTGGTGGAAGGAAGGCATTGGTTTTGTGCTCTGAGAATGGGCTAGCCACTGGTACAACCTGCCAATTCCTCAGCCTGCATGCTCTGTAATTTAACATTTCCTTTGGCTGCTGAAGAGATGTCAGTTTTTATGAACTGTATGTGTTGGGTGATACACAAATATGATCCATTTGACACATCACTGCATAATTTTGCCTTTTGTGTAGCGTGGGTGTGATTTGTCACATATGTTATGTGGTAATTTTCCTGTGACACTGATTGTGACAGTTTGAGAATAGCTACCAGGAGTTAGGAACAGCTTAAAGGGTAAACAAGTCCAACTCAGGGTCCAAAGTATCCCCCACTGGAAGAGAGAAAGAACTAAGTGAGGAGTCCTTTGAAGCAAAGGAGACATTGTGAAAAGCCTGTCCCAACCACTGTATTTCACACTGGACTTCTGTAGCATCATAAAACAGATTACAAGTAAATCTCTACTAGCCTGGGCACCTCAAAGCTATGAGGATACTCCATATCAGGAATGGGAGAGGGGCAGCACGAATGAAAGTCTATCCTTTTGCTGCAGATGCACCGAGTCCAGATTGTACAGTACCTTTGACACACAGTTTATCTGTCTGGGGTTTATCCAGTAGAGGGGAGTGTTGTCTACTGACCTGGAGATGGTATTTGTTTCTAGGAGGTGTGATCCTTCCACAGTTCCCATTCTCCTTGCTTTTTTGTTGCATTTAAAAGTAATTGATAGGGCTTTTTTGACAGAGGTCTCATGACCAGATTATTGTGCTCATTATTTACAAAGGAAACATGTTGTTGATGTTTTAATTAGTGCTGTTTGTAGTGATTGTATCCCTTTAACCTGTAAATTCCAAATGACCTTGCAATCGGGAAAGGTTTGGGATGTGACACAGGGAATAAAAGCACATTATGGTGGAATTGAGGGTGATAATATGGGATTAGGCATAGGCCTATGCTATATTGAATAGAAACCAAACTGGATCTGTAGAGGGTGATCTATTATTGGAGAGATATCTTACAGTTAAGAAATAAGGTGTCTGTAATCATTCCTATAGCAGTGAATACCTGGGTATGCTGTAAATATTTGTATTTGTCTACTTTGGTTTTGATCAGGTGGCTCATTTCTTCTTTCTAGTTCTTAACTGTTGTATATTGCTGCTATGCACTGCTAAACAGACATCACCCTTCACTACAGAGCAAGTGTCCTATGAGGTATAGGTAAAGTCCTTCTTGCATGTATTTGTTTGGAAAAAAAAAAAAAAAAGAAAAAAAATCTGTGGAAATATCGCTGTCAAAAGTATAACTGTTGTTATTCCTGAGGATCACTACTAACTGCACATAGCATGTTGACAGCTCATGAAAAGGAAGGGCTCGCAGATGCCCTGCTATAAGGAGGAAGAGCTGGAGACCATTTAGAATATCCAAGCAAAAGATAAACGTACCATGACTTGTGCTCCAGAGAAGTCAGCAAGAATTACATAGACCCTTGGTCTTTCCATGTGAATTGAGCCAAATCAGCTAAGGAAAGCCATACGTTTCAATCTAAGAGCACAGCTTCCTCCATGTGACTCGATTTCAGGTCACTAGCTCTATGGGAATGCCTCCAGACAGAACCTAATCAAGTATACTTTTCCTTATCCAATTTCTTGTCTTTCCCACCATCTTTTTGGTCTTAAAAGAATTCCCAAGAAGGGGAGCAGAATCCAGGATCAAAGAAAAATGCTCTTTGTGCAAGTATTGACTAAACCCACAGGAAACTATTTTGGTTTGGTTTGGCAAGATAAATCGGAATAAATTCACCTGCAGTGAAAGGAGTCAGATTAAATCATGCCTTTGGAGTCATGTCCAAATGGAACTAGCACAGAGATGATATTCTAGCAGTAGACAATGAAAGTAGGATCATAATGGCCAGAAACAAGCCTGGTTTGTACATCTCATGAATGTACCTGGAGAATAGTCAAGGTATCAACCTCCTTGCTTTTATTCTGCTTCCTTTCCTAGAAGAAAGCTGAAGAAAATGAAGAAAAACTACAATTTAGTACAAGTAAAACAGACCAGCAGCTGCTGGAGAATCCCGCTTCCTCCTGAGATCTGTGAGTTATTCCTCACAATTCAATTAAAAGGGCTTTGGGTTAAGTCTGTTGGCAGTGAACCTGATTCTGATCCAGGCCCAGGCAGCTAGCTCCCTGGCACATGCCCTTCTCTATGCCAATGTGTCTCACTGTGCCTTGGCTTCTGTAGGTACAAAATGCAGATTGCACTGCCTCGGGGAGAACAGCAGCCCCTTTCAGTTCATCAGTGTGTCTAAGGCAACAAAAGACATGAAAGAACAGGGTAAGCTATAACTCTCTGTAAGTGCACAAGTTTATGGGAGTACTACCATGGAGGATGCAGAATTGGAACTTTAGGGGCCAACGTGGTTTGGCAAGTTGTGACCCTAAGAGGGGCTGCTTGTTTTTTTGGCCTGGTAATTCCTTGGACCTATCCTTGAAGCTTTGTCATGAGATGAAACTCTCCTTTACAATGCACAGCTGGAAATATTTTATCCCCTTATAGATTTCTTCTATTGCCTGATAATTCCTACAGCATCATGCACTATACCGTATAGTAAATCTCTCCTCCATCAGACGGACAGATACAAAACAGAAAGTGATTTATTATTCTGTCCCATTATGCCTGTTTTCATAGAAACTAATTATTCTGCATTGTTGTATTAGATACTTTAAGAAAGATTACATTTTCTTACTTTTGGCTGATAAAAAAAATTAAATCCATCAGTTTTCCTAAACACATTAGAGTAAAGACAGAATTTCTGGTTCTAATTATTAATCAGTCGGATTTGAGGACACAGAATATTTGACTTAAGCTCAATATATGCACGAACAATGTCCCAATATCACATTTTGTATTGAAACAATTTTTCACTTTATTAAAGTCTTTAGGAGAGGAACCCAAGCTGCAGCTCTTGCTCAAGGTCGTGGGAGCTTAATGCAGCCTCCTCGGTGTAACAAAGCTTAAACGTTATCTCCAACTTTACAGGCACTACAGGCATCTTCTTCCCTCCCCTCCAAGCCCCTGGTTATGCTTTAGTGTTGTAGGGGTGAGATAAGGGAGAGGGAAGCTATCCATTATGCCTGGAGCCTGGGTGGGAATGCTTCTGTAGAAAGAAGAGAGACCAGGGGCTTGGGGTGGAGTTAAGGTGGGATAGAACATTCCCTGGTGATTTTTATAGATGTGATTCTGGAATTCAGCCATGATTTGGCAAAAGGCATGTGTGTGTTCTTATACCTTAGCACCTAAATCATCACATACAGGAGTAGGTAAACTGAAGCATGGGTCTAAATATTTTCTGATCTCCTGGTGAGGACAGGGAGGTGGATTGGAGAATGGCTCTGATACTGTAACCATGTCACTGCTTCCTGATGGAGCACAGAGGAGCTATCAGGCTGTGAGCCTGCCCCTGAGCGCTGATGGAGCCTGATGGATCCATCCCACCAACCTTCTGCACATGGGATCAGGCAGCTCTGAAAGGCCTGTCAGCTGGGACTGTGCAAGAGTATTGCAATAGGTTTATTGTTGTTTTCTGCTGTGCAAGCAAATCTTGTACTGAGGAAAGGGGAGAAAAATGGCTGAATTTTGTTTTAGTTTTAGCCCAAACTGCCTTGCAACCTACCTGTATTTTTTTGTTTAAAAAAAAAATTCAGCAGCAGTTTAAGAGTTGGAAGAGGTGAGGATTTCAGGAAAATCAGAAATAATTTAAACATTTTCTCTTCCCCATTCTGGACTGTGGTTCTGTGGGAGGACTGAGGATACTTGACTTGCAGAGACAGGTCAGACAGGCCCTAATCTAAGTCAGGATGAGTTCAGGCTACTCCAGTTCTGCAGTGGGTGATAGGTAACCTCCTCACTAAAGGATTACTGAGCTTTTAAAATACCGACTCCTCCCAAAAAGGGCGTTTATGCTGTTATCCCAAGAAAGGGATTTTGAACAGAACTCAGTAAGGAAGTAGACCAGAGAAGAGAGTTCTTGGCCTGCCTTTGAGGCTTAGCTTTAAACCGGTGGGTGGGTACTGTTAAAATGAGTGGAAAGGGCTTATGTCATTGCTGTAGCATTCCTCAGAGACCCTAGGACATTTGATGTAAATTAACCCTTCCATAAGCTTGGAACAATACTCTGTTCAATGTCTACCTTTTCCTGAAGGTGAACTTCACCATTCTGCCACTCCACAGCATTTTGGAAGAATCTTGTCTCATAGGTCTCATTTTCTAATCAACCATGCTCCATTTATGAACATCACTTGTGTACACAATTATGGTACAGTCAGTAACAGCATAGGGTTGTTACATGATTTGCAGGCACCTGCACCAAGTATCTGAATAAACATGATAATGCCACATCAAATTTCCATTTTAGTGGCAAAAAATTATAGCACACAGTCATGTGAGTATTTTTTTGAAACTGGGCTCTCTGTCTAACATGGGGTGGTACAAAGATCTTGTTTTCTTTTTGAGATACTAAGAGGCCTGTAATTCACTATACTATGCTCATGTTCAAAACCATGTTTGCTTCTATAATAACAACTGCAAAAAAAACCCCACAACTTTTTTGGGCTCCCCTTGCAAAAGCCCACTGTCAACATAAAGTGTAGGGCATCAAGATTAATGGCAGAGTAATGCACAGAGATGTCATTTCCATTTTTATTCTAATCAGCGTTTAGAGTGGCAAGTGTCACCGTAATAAAGCATATGGGATTTGACACTTTGTCACTGTTACCATGTGCAAGGGATTGTGAGTAACAGTCCAAAAGCTAGGGCCTTGCTCCGTTATTTTCTTCTGGTTAAATATCACATTGCAGCAAATTAAATTTATTTTATTGTCACATGCTCTTCTATAACTGCTTTCTTAACATTGCTGACTCTGCAAGCTTGAGAGAGTGAGTGCTAGTGATTGGAGGGGGTTGGTTTCAGGCTCCTTTAGCTTGCTGATGGCACTGAAACACGTGTCATGGGCATGACATAGAAGGAAACAGAAAGAACAGGAATAGTACTGAGAAATGTTTATTACCATCTCCAAATTTGTGCAAAATATCTTGCTGTTTCTTTTTTGATTTAGCATTTCAGTGACTCAGAAATATGCTATGAAACAGCAAGCCCAGTGGCCTTGTCTCTGACACACTCTATAGTGAATGCCTCAGCTGAGCCAGGTTCCTCGGGGAACCTTGTCTGGGACTCTGCAGGCTAAACGTGTCTGCCTTTTGCTTCTCTAGAACACCACACTGTACATATGTCAGGTCATACACGTGTGTGCCACTCTTTTGGCCTCCCTGTGCTGCTTTCATTGAATCTGCATTTCTTGTGCTTGCACCACAGCACCTTTGTGTATCTCCTGCTCTGTGGCAGGTTTCTGACTTGCCAAACAGTTGAAATTCTTCAATGAGTTCTCAGAGCAGAAGACACGATAAGGAGTTGTGCTGCTTTTGAGGTGTACAGTCCAATGGGTCACCTCTGTTCCAGGAACTCTGCTGAAAATCCCCTGACTCAGGTGAGGTTCAGTTGAAAACTTTTCCCCAGCTCTGTTTTTCCTCTAACATCCAGGACTTTGTTTATTCTTGTAAATACAAGCAACTGCAGAAGAGATAGCTGATTGTATCTGTAATTTTTCTTCCCTTCTGCAGGCTCCCGGTTTTGACTAACTATTCTTTTAAAAAGAATAAATAGCCCTTGGGAACATGTGAACTGGAAACCAAGATCTCATGGCAGTGAAATGTGCCTGTGTAGCTCATATTTGCCACATCCTTGATAATCCTTTTCCTGACTGCTGCTCTCCAGGGCAGATAATGATTTTATCTGTAGATGTCACTCCTAGAATATCCACAAGTTGTATTTTTGAATGAATTTTCAAAATAATCCCATTGCCTCATTTGGCTCTGCAAAGTGCTTGACCTTGATCTGTCATTTCATGCTGTAGGACAGTCCTTCTGCCCCATTCTCAAAGCGGAAGAGGGTAGCCACTGACATCTAGGCAGGGTTGCCAGGATGGGGGAAAACTCCATAAGGACCTTTCTTCTATAGACACATAGGAACTTTCTGTCATATTTACACTGGGCCTGCTACAGCAAAGTCATTACTGCTCAGGCTCACTCCATTCTTCATCAGGAGCCTGACCCAGTAGGACTAAATCACTGCTGAGAGTTGCGATGGGTCCCCATCACTACATACACTGCTCACGGCTGTGCCTGCCTTTCCCCATACTTCCCACGCAAGTCCTGTGGTTCTCATAGACCCAGAAAAGGGGCAGGGAGGTCAAATGCTGTGTCTGGTTTGTGGACAGAGCTGACAAATATAATTTGTCCTCCTTTTCTATTTTATTATTCCAGGGGATGCAGCCTAATCTTTCTAGGGTTTTGTTGTTGTTTTTTTTTCAATTGCAACGGAATCCTCTCCTGGCCACAAAGCAGCACATCCAAGAGATTATAGTTTCCACTTTGTCATCTCTGTTGTAAAAAGCTTATCAATTGAATGTTTGCACTACACTTAGATTGCAGGCAATGTGTTCTAATGGATGGGACTGGGACTTAGTAAGCTTGAATTTTAACTCCATCCCTGCTACTGGTTTGCTGCATGCCCTTGCAAAAATCACTGCATGGCCGTCTCCCTTCTAATTATTGAGCTGTTAAGTTTATCGGCCTTTCCAGAGAAAAGCCTGCTCTTCTCACAGATACAAAATCCAGTACTGTGGGACTGCCCCACTCACCTGAAAACTATTCAGCAATTGCCCAGAACCTGTTCCGTCGAGATATCCCAGCTTCCTTCTGGTCTCTGAGGTTGTTTCAGGCTTGAAGAGGGTCAGCACGGGTTTTCCTGAAGGGTGTGACAGAATTGTGCTAGATTAAGGTCAGACAGCTTGAAGTGGTTACCTCCCCTGTCTTTCTTCCCTGCTCCTCTGACTGACACCACTGCTCCGGAGCCATGAGTCTCTGATCTGCTTGTGAATGAGCTCCTGAACCACCACAGTTTTCAGCCATTTCTACAGCACACATCTGTCTATCTTCTCCCTATTTTTACTCTATTTCCCCTTATACGTGCCTTCCTACTATATTTAGACTCATTGCTCTCATGATTTATATTGCTACTTGACATCTTCAGTAGAAGTGCTGGCTTGAAGCACACATGGCTTGGGATGTGTTTTAGAAAGACCAAATTTGAAAGCAAAGCTTGGGCAAAGCCTTCCACTCTTGCAACAATCCCTGAATTCTCTTTTTTTTTTTTTGTATGTAAATATTGGGCTGATGAGAGTTTTGGACAGCACAAGTACTGTAGGGGTAGAGTTGTCACCCAGTGCTTCCTTACATCTGACCCTCCATCATGTGTTGGGGAGATAGAGCGAAGCTGAGCCTTCATGGCGGAGGTGTTCATTGGCATCTCTGCTAAGGATGACAGCAAAGAAGCCATGCTGGTTTGGCTGGAACTAGACTGAATTTTGACATACTTCACTGGAAGACTGATGCCTTGGCCAGTGTCCCAGACCTGTACGTTGGAGTCCTTTCCTCAGCTCCCTGCTTGTCTGGTCCTCTCCCCAGAGACGCCCATATTGCTCTCAGTGAATAGGCATGGTTTTGTCTGCATATTGGGAGTCAAGAACAAATAAAACTTAAGCTTGATAGAGGCACAGCTGGAAAAGAGAGGTACAGCCTGCAGGGAAGAGTGGAGCTTGTTTCCAGAGCAAAGTTCTGGGATGGTGCTGGGGAAAAGGAAGGGTGAGGAGTTGGGTAGGAGAGGGCTGAAACCAAGGAGCATAGCAATGGTTGGAGGAGATTGCTGGTGACAAGAGGACTTCCACAGTTAATGGGCAGGAGGCAGTAGCGGAGCCTGTGCTCACTTACATCACAGAGGTTGGAGAGTAGCGCCCTGATCGCTCTGCCCCCTTAGCCACAATGCTGAATTAGCAAAATGGTGGTGTTTCCCCATGACAGGAAAGGAACTGAGGCAGCAACCTCATCGGTATACCACCCAAGACAAGTGATATAAAGCATTCCCCCAGTTAGTACCATTCTAAAGAATCTTAAAAAGATATTTCTTTTCTGTTTTGTAGCAATCTCTTCAGCTCTTGCTGATCCCTAAGGGGGAAAAAGAAAACCACAAACCACAACCTAGCTCTGAAAACAAAAACAAAAAATAACCCCCAGCAGACATCACAGGACTGGGATCAAGAGATAACAGCAGAGAATTCCTCTCCTGCATGCAGGTTAATTAAGTGACACAGATAACCTTGTGCATGCCCAGGGAAAGTGTGTTTTCTTTCTGAAATCATATCAATCATTTAATTATCCCACTTCTCACTCTGCCATTATCTACAGCTATAGGCTGCACACAATTATTTCTTGATTTAATTTTTTTAAACTCACCTTTTTTCTTTCAAAGTCTGAGTTATCACTCAGTTAAAGATACATGTGGGCACTCTAGCCCAGATCTGACCTCCCAGCATATTTTTTTCAAAGTTCTTGCATTTCATTTCTCATCACAGTGTATGCTAGCAACTTCTGAGTGGCGTATGCAGCAAGTTAATTGGTATTTGTCACGCATGGTAAAGTAAGATGCTCAAAGTCATACAGTAGGTCAGTGTCAGAGAAGGGGTTCACTCCCAAGCTAATGAACTCTCTACAGCCTGCTTTTGTCTTACCTTGTCGGCTTTAAAAAGCAAAGATGGTTATTAGACTTTGAATGCCTCCAATCTCTATAAAAATAGGTTTAATTAGTATCTCAAATCAAAGGGAGAAAGAAAAATCGCTCAGCTTCTCTGGTGATAAATACGCTGTGAATGCATCAGTACAGGTGTACTGCAAACATAGTTTGGCCATAGCTGACTGACTTTGATCAAAATAAAATGACTTCTAGAACACTTGAGGGTGTTGCAGGGAAGAACTGGGTTTACATCATCTCTGTGGTGCGGAACTGAAGAACAGGGGAAGCTTCAGGGCAGAACTGAGTGAAACCAGCTGAGCTGCATCGGATTGTGGGACAGAAGTGGCAGGTGGAGCTGTGAGTGTGTGAAATACCTTTACAGAGCTGGATAGGAGCCTGAGGCTGCCATGGCAGTGGGGCTCTGCAGGATAGGACCAGGTACATTTTTCTGGTCTGTGAGCTGTTTTCTCAGGATGCTAGTTCCCAAGTCCCAAACTTTGCACCAAACTTGCAGACTTTCAGTGTGAACAGGAGCCCATTCTCCACTCCTCACCCCATGGCTGTGTTCCAGGCCAAGGTGTGTATAAACAGCATGTTTCCAAGATTTTCAATCCAGGGGTATCTGCTTTTGCACTATCGAAAGCAGGATTATGGGAGGCCAAGAAGGAGTGTGTGGGGAAGCTGGAGTGGTGGAGAGAACTTCCTGTGCATTAGGAGGAAATTCTTACTGGCTTTGACTGCAATTTGTGTCTTGACAGCCTGGGTCCCTCACCAGCTGTTTTTGCTGCGCTGAGTGCTCTGCTTGCTCTTGTTCACATTGCATTCTCCAGGACTATTATATTTTTTTTTCTTAACCAAAGAGCTGCCAGCTGGTGTTGTTGATCACACCCCCAGCAGCAGGCACAAAGGCCAGCACACACTTTACACAACACTCCTTCTCTTTCCCATTCTATTTTAGCTCTAATAAAAACATTGCCATTTTAAACAAGCAGCTGGGAGTGTCACTAATTTCAGTCTTTTCATTAAGGTGGTTTGTCAGAGCTTTCTTAGTACAGCTTTTCTTGCCCCAGAGCTATGGCTGGGCAGGGGCTGGCCAGAGTCCAACCCCAATCCACACACCAGGTGCCAAACCCCCAGTCTGCAGCAGTTTGTGCCTCTGGCTTAGCCATGGTGCAGGAGCAGCCTTCATGAGCTGTGTGCTCCCTTCTTGCAGAAATCCCTAGCCTACTTACTCTTCCTCATATGGAGTTAGTCAACAGCAGCCACTCTGTTCAGCAGCCTAACCTATCTGACAGTCTAGAGTTTAAAAAAGAAGGAATTTGAGTGGAAAATTATGTGTCTTTTTGGATGTTTATGGACAATTGTGCCTAAGGTTAAGGAATATGCAGGTGCTTGCAGTGAATGAGCAGTGGGCTCTGGCTCTGTGGGCTAACCACAGGGGAGAATCTGCTTGTTAGAAGTGATGGAGAGAGGGTAGTCTGCAAGGTGAAGTCAGGGAATAGTGATCTAGATTTGTTCCACCTAACTTTAGGCACTTAAATGAGGTCCTTCAATGAGGAATGTAGTTATTCCAGGTTCTTTATATGATCCATGGAAAGCAAGAGGCTATTAAAGGTCTGCTTTATACTCCTCTTACAGGAGAGGGAGTCTAGCATGGTAAGGTTTCCATCTCAGATGCTGAATTTAAGTAGCTGAAGTTGAATGCAATGAATCTGTGCCTTTGAAATCTGCTACGGCTCACAGCGACAGACTCATGAGTCTGGTACATCTGTCGTACAGAAGGCATCTTTTTTTTCTTCTTGTACCTGTGCAGTTACCTGTCTAATGCAAAGAAGTTGAGTGTGTAACTTGTGCTGGAAGTGACCTCATGCAGGTCTAGATGTCCAAAGTAAACACCTATCACTGACTTTTTCAAGATACAAGATTAACCTGAGTCACTGACCTTTCCGTTCTCTCATGGATAGCCTTTCCATTTCCATTATATCTATATCAGCATGCACGAGAGAGAAAAAGTGTAAATAGAGTCAGGGCACCTGATAAAGAGCAGGGTAATACATTTTTTATTCCCACCAGTTAGGGATGACAGCATCTCATATTTACTCTCAGGGAGCTGTGGATGTTTCCTTCTAACAAATGTAAATCAGGAACGTGGTACTACACCATCCATCACTCAGTATTTTTAGACCATTCCAGAGTTGCTGAGGTTGTACCTGAAGTCACTGATGTTATTAATAGGGGTGGCAGTGATAACAAGATGCTTTGATACCTTATTTCCCAGTGGGGCTCAGTCCTGCAGAGCGTGTGTGTCTATTCTGTATCTGTATTTTTCCAGCCTTGACTTGTCTTCTTGCCTCTGTGGTGTTTGAGTGACAGCCTTCATTGTAAGCATCTTAAGAGAAGCAATGACCGTTTTCACCATCTGCATTAGCAGTTGCCCACTTTGTTTTTCAGCCTTTCTAAGGATCCAGGCAGTGACCCATCACAGCCCTTTGAGTGGCTCTGAACAAGCATTCAGAGCAGCACACCTGGCTAACCTTTGGCAATACAGGAGGGGAAAGCCAGCATCTGAGGGTCTCTTTTGTCACACAGTGTGCTGGGCACTGCTGTGTACTAGCAGGAGGTGGGAGGGGAATAAGGAAAAAGGAAAACAAGACGATTGATTTAGAGAGATGGCTGTCTGCTGTCAGAAGGCTGTCACTGCAGAGCAGGTACAGGGTGATGAAAGCAGCCTGTAGGGCCGCTCAGCCACCTTCTCTCTCTTTTTCTCTTCATTCCTCCCACTTGGAGGGCAGAAGCAATAGGGTGCACGGCTATGCAGTCAGCCTCTCTTGGGGTTCAGAGCAAGTTGCACTTCAGCACGAAAAAAAGAAGGTGGAATGTCTCCATATTTGCTCATATTTTAAAACAACACTAGAGAAACCCCACCCTAAACAATTACCGGTCTCTCCACCTACTCTCCCACTCTCCATTGTTCCTGCACAGAACTTGTCAGCCTTCCATCCCTAAGAGAGACGAACTGCAGGCAGGGAGGAGGGGTGAGGGAAGGCTGGGGGCTGGAGCCATTTAAGCTGTCACCAACTCTATCAGTGCATTTAAATCACTGACACAGAATTACAATGCCACATATTGCAGTTCAAAAACAACCAGCACCAAAATTCCCATCAGCGTAGCATCCTTCCTCCAGGATAATGCATTTTCTAACTTTATAGTGTATTGGTATACAAAGAGCAGGGTAGGCTCTTGGTCTGGATAGTGTAGCAAGGATCTATACGTGGAACTGTTTTTTTTGCTGCTGGGTAAATCAAATTCAAACAGCACAAGCCATTTATGCTCTCCTCTTTCTTTCTATTTAAATGGGTTACTGCTGGTAAGCGCCATAATAGTTAAGGATCTGTCAGCAATTCCAATACAAAGAAGAGCAATCACACCTTTAAGCAGACTCCCAGTGATGGGCTATAGACTATCAAAGTTAAATAGATTCTTAAAATCCTAGCCGTTAGGGCTGGGAAATCTTTCAGCACTAATAGTGCATGACTGCTCCCTGCAATGAAACCATCAGGATAAGTGGTTTAGTCCGTGCTTCTCAAGAACAGCTCATCGTGCCCTTGTGGCCACCCTCCTTCAGGTCAGGTATCCCATCATCTAATCTGCATCAATTTTAGAACTTGTTCCCTCAAGGCACCTTCAGTCAGCAGAGATGCCCCTACTTTTTCAGGGACCCGCAGTCTTGGGGGTTAGTGCTGATGCTGGACTATCGGTCTCAGTACTTCGGATATCAATTGTTGCCCTGCCGAATCTCTGGCTTTGCCTGTGATCACAGTGGCTGACCCTCAGAGAAGGTAAGGGACTGTGGTTAGTGATGGCGAGTAGAGGTCTCCCTTAACTGTGATTTATAGGGTAATTGCCTGTCTGCAGCGCATGGATACACTGTTGGCCATGCCTTTGTTCTCCTTCAATTCCTTTTGAAAGCACTATATGCTAAGCATTATCCTCTCTCCATGGGTTGCCCTTCTCAGAGATACAATCTTCCATTCCCTGCAACTAGTATCAAAGCCAGTAGTTCTGAATTTTTGCATCAACTCTGCTGCACCTTTTCTGGATTCTCTGCAATTTATTTACATCTCCCTTGTGTTACCTAATGTGTCTTCTGGGTGTGTTTGTTACCGGTTCTTCTCTGACAGTAGTCTGTAGCAAATTGCTAGGGAACAATACAGGAAACGGGGCATGTACTGAGTGGTCTTTTTCTTGATATATTCTGCCAATTCTCAGCAATTTGTGATGTAAACGCTTCTTGAGATAGTTTGGTACAGGAACAGTAAGACTAGGGGAAATAGCTAGTGCGTTTTCATTGCTTGACAGCCTCTTCTGAGGTGGGACAGAGATTATTTTTTTTCCTGACTAATTTGGTGAGATTCTGTAGAAGAACAGACTGTTCTGATGTGTAGAACTCTGTTTTCTCTGTAAATTCCAATGAGAACATGAAAAGGAAAATCTAGGGAGCCACTTGATTTTAGGTCATATTATATTTAGTTAAGAGTGGGAGTCAAAGTAAATAGACTTTCTCTTCTTATTGGGACACTGATAAAGGCATGGCATCTCGTACTTTTGGAGAATTGCAAATGAAGATTCAAAACCTTTGGTTTCATTGAGAAAAGACTGGTTGCAGCAAGAGAGTTCAGAATGTGTGAACAGAAACTCCCCCAAATGTGCTAACACCTCATTTAGACACAAGTTGACTTAGTAAATGAGTAGAGCAAAATGAGATATTTAAGCTGCTCCAGCTTGTCTTTATGATTCCTTTTCCAAGGATAACTGCTGCTGCAGCTTACAAGGTAAAGTCCAGCAGTTTTGCCTAAAAGGTGCCTACAGGGTACAAAGTCAATGGCTTTGCTCTGAAGTAGGCTAAGCAGCTCCCACCAGTTCCACTGCAAACCTTACCTTCTTTCACAAAGGGAGGGCAACAAACAGCTTGAGAGTAGAAGCCTCCCGCACTACTCCAGCCATTTGCCAACAGAATGTACGTAAGTCCTCACACACTGAGCAAACCTCCCTAAAGTTGTGCCCTGATGTTGTTCCGTTTTGTTTCATCCTGTACAAGTAAGATCACTGGTGCTCTCTGCTCCTCAAGTAGTGGAACAGCTGTTGCTGCAGCAGCGTAGTTGTATTTGTCCTCGTGGAAAATGAAGAACTGGACTGCTCCCTACCCTATGCTCCTTTATTTCTGGCTGCTTTGTATATTGCTTTTTACTTGACACTTGACACATTCTGGTCGTTTTCATTTAGTGAAGGTAATTGTCCTCCAACAAAGCCGTTGCAAGCAGGGAAAGACAGTGCTTAAGAGAGAATAATGCAGAACAAAATGCATCAGTGCCATGATGTACCCAGATTCCTTTCACCAAAATTGAAAGTTCAACCTTCTTGTCCTCTCCAGCAGTGGAGATGTTAATGGCTTCACACAGGCACCTGTGTTTTTCAGAAATGTCGTAATACATGAGTTTGAAGCTGTGTGTTCTCTTCATCTGGGTCTTAGGGCAGATTCCTCTGGGTTCCTTTCACTTCCTCCAAAGGTCACAGTGCTTACCTGAGTCCTGCAGAAACACCTCAAACCAAAGTATCCCTTACTTTATTTCTCTGCTTTTGTTTTCTTTAAGTCAGAGGTATTATGTGGGACTTCTCTCCTGAGTTTGGAAAATACAGCAGGAAGTACACTTGGTATTACCACTCTGCTGGGTAATGGTTACTCGGCAGACGGTGAGATGTGGATTTAGTCATCTTGTATCAGTTCCTAGCAAGTCAGGGCCTGACTGAAGTCACTACACAGCTGGTCTTGGTCACAAAATGGTGCTGAAAATGACCCTGCACACCTGAAAGTAACTTTTCTGAACACAAATGACACATGAAAATGCAGTATGAGCTATACTGTGTCCAGTTAATGAATCTTCTCACGTGGTGTCTTTCCCAAGGGGTGGTTAGACTTTAAGTAGTCGTGTCCCTCTGAGCAAAGACAGGTGTAGATTTTCCTCATTCAGTACAACTTTAAAATAGTGAGCTGCATGTGTTTGTGGGAGCAGGTATTTGCTGTTCCTTGAGCAGGATTGTAATTCTTCTGCAGAGCATGAGAGCCATGATTAGGAAGCCAGGATTGCTCTGCTCACAGGAATCCTGCCATTGTCTTTGATTGCATGGTATTAACTGTAAATTATACCCTTTTGGAGACTGCATGTAAAAATAAAATAAAAAAAATTGTCAAAAGACAGAGAAAATATTGATTCTGGAGGTAGCGGAAACTATGGCTTG
The DNA here is from genome assembly GCA_013400055.1 of Nycticryphes semicollaris. Classification (NCBI taxonomy): domain Eukaryota; kingdom Metazoa; phylum Chordata; class Aves; order Charadriiformes; family Rostratulidae; genus Nycticryphes; species Nycticryphes semicollaris. Next base: position 489,782 of record VXBJ01001320.1, on the reverse strand, counting down.
GTTAAATTAGGACCTTAAAAAAAATAATAACAAATGAGCATTTGTGAGGGTGAAAGAGGGACTAGGAGAAGAGGGCTGAGATTTTCCCCTTAGACATACGCAAATTTCAAGTAGCCCCATTGCAGGCAATGAAATGTCACTGGTTTAAGAATCTGTCTCAAGGTATCAAGTAGGAGGTGCAGGGCATGGATAATGGGGTTGTTATTAAGGTGCTGGTGGAACAAGGAGCCTATTTAATTAAAAGCACAATATTATAAATAAAAATGGAAGAAGATACAGCCTGAGACTGTTGTTAAAACCTCTCAGATTTCTGAAGCCATTTCTATTAGTGACGCAGGTTTCCATGTTGGTTTATTCTATGTCTGTTGTTCCACGCTGATGATAGATGCCATTGCAATCAGTCAGCCTACAATTTCACTGGTGAACTGCAATTGCAACTCGACTTTGTCTTGCTCCAGTCCCTGGAGGCCTCCCTGCAAAAGCTTAGGAAGTGCAAAATGGTGGTAGAATTATCACTAAAACTCTTCAAGTCTGAGGCTGCCGAAAGCTGAATATAGATAGTCTGGAGAGATAATGGGCTTGCAGAAAAGCAAAGCATAGAACAGATGGCTCTTATTCCATAGTTTCATAGATTTTAAACCCAGAAACTGTCTATTAGATCATTGGGTCTTGCTTGTTGCATGGCTAAGTCAGAGTTTCACCCAGAAGTTCCTGTTTCAAGCCCATAACTTCTGGCTGAGCTAAACTGTGTATTTTTAGAGCCCACATACTGTGGATGCAATTGACACCTAACAATTCTATGAATCTATTTATCTTTACCAGTTAGGGGATATATGCCTGAATGTCTCAGCCTTGTCTGTTAAAAAGCCTAAATGAAGGTCACTGGGCAAAGACTGAAACACAGAAAAACAGCTTAGCAAAGCTTTGAATGAGTATCCAGGACAAGGACAGCAATTTAATACCTGTTGGTGAACTGTTTCAACTGCTGCACAGTGCACTGAGTGAGCACAGCATTCATTCTGTAGGTTCCTGCTCCTTCATCCTTCTGGGAGTCTAGTTTTATTGGAAGCTCAGCACACAAACACAACCAAACCCCTCATCTTCCTATTACTTGGCCACACTTTGCTGTTCTTAGAGTTCACCTCTAAGATTGCCAAAGTCCTAGACCTTTGACTGAAGCAGCAACTTCTCACTCATATGAATCCCTTTTCCATCCATACCAACTGGCTTTGTCTCTGTAGTAATTACTCAGATTTTTTGATGTGGAGTTCTAGCAGGAGACCACTCCTTTCTTCTGGGCAGTATCTGCCACCACTTCAGTCCAAGATGGATTAGCACTTGTATCCTTTTGCCTCCATGAGTAAATCCGTATGTCTCCCATTATCTCTTATGCCCCAAGCACATATTAGTTCCACAAAGATTATTTTCTTTTTACCTTTCCAAGTTCTACAGTACAAAGCCCAGATTAGCCATCCTATTGTCCTGAATTTTCCCCATCCAAATCTTCTTAGCTGCCTGATTGCTGTTGATATGTCAGGAAAGGGACACTACAAAGATCATTCAAGGGGGAATAATGCAGTGGTTTCTGGGGTGCTAGTCAAAGGATTTAAAGAAATTTATATGACATATTACGATTTGAGGAAATGGATTTTGTGACCTAGGAGATCCATCTGTTGTTCATGTCACCACCTTCTGTTTTTTTTTTTTTTTTTTAATCAGGGAAAATTAGGCTAGGGACCTTTGCAGGCTTTTTCTCTTTTAGTGATGTTCTCCCCTTCTTGAGAGCCTGTCTCACTGGAAATCATTATACATCCATAGAAAGGAGACTGAGACTTCCTTTTGCACTTTATACTTTTGCACTATACTGCCTAGAAATCCAGAGATCCCTATAGAGGAGGGGGGGCAACATTACGAGATTAGCTAGTGCCTCTCTGATCCAGGGGACAAACCAGGCTGTTATTCCACTCCTTGTCATAGGAATAGAAAACATTTTTCATGTGACAATTTAGCCAAATCACCTGATTATCAGCAGTTAACTACTGTATGCTTCTGTTAATAGGTATTCTCATGGAAAAGTTATGATAAAAGAGTTGGGAAGGAAGGGAAGGAATTACAGTGGATGGTGAGAATGAAAGAGGAACAAGTAGCCTGAGCATGACATGTTTTTACGAAGCCTGCCTTTTATTTCCCATGTTTAGAGAAAACTGTTCTCAGTTTATGGCTTTTCAGAGTTCAATCACAGAGAAAATGAGCTATAAAAGCAGAGCTAGGAAGGAGTTAACCAATTTCCAATTCAGTGTGTTACAATTTGCTTCAGTAATAATAATAAAAAAAGAACAATACTGGGAAACATAATTTCTAAAATGAAGACTACTAAATCAATAAGCACTACATGACTAATCATTTTCTATTTTCTTGGTGGAGGAAGGTAGAGCTGTGATCAGAAATCAAAAGCAGAAGTCGCCAGCTTCTCTGCAATTCTGACAAATTCTGCTTTACTGTAATCCACAAGAAAGGAGATTTTCACATGAGCATAAACTGATGCTGGTAAATGGCACTAGAATCACTGCCCACTAGCATCATCTCATTTTGTGGAAAGATAATGAAATCCATTTGATGCTAGATGAGTTAATTCCCAAAATACCCACGATTGTTGGCAAATGAGTGGTTCAGCCTGAGACACGGAGGTCAGGGGTGACTTCATCACTTACACAATCTTCAGTTGTGGTGGGACTTCACATAATAGCTCCTTAAGCGTGTGTTTAACTTGAAGCCTGTGAGTAGTGCCAGCTTCCGTGAGACTACAGACTGTGAAAAAGGCAGGTGTTTCAGTGCTTCTTGAACCTGCCACTCCAGTAGTAATTTGTAAAATCCCATTTGTACAAATAGTTCTCAAAGCATCAAACAACGTTGAGCAAAAACTCTCTCTTCAGATGCTGAATATCCCAGAAGGACACAGCATGAGTAGAAGACTGGGAGGAGATGCTCCAGAATGAGATTTTGGTGTGCGTTGCCATTCCTCAAATTACTTTGAAAATTTCAACCCAGATTTCATAACATCTGCCCTGAGACTCCATAGCCCTCTGGCACTTACCCACCCTTTGCTCTTCTTGGGTTTGATAGTAGATGTCTTTGATACTGTAGCTTCTTAGAAGTAAGTGAAAGAGTACTAGCTAATGGTTGTAGCATTTTCCCATAGGGTATCTTACACCCTAAACGACTCAGCACAGCTGTGACAGTGGAATGCATCCCAATACAAGGTAGAGCACAGTAGATGCTTAACATGCTAAAGCAACCAACTTAAAAATTTTAAGTTCAACATTTTTAACATGGGATCCTCCCCGCTCACACAGACCATTTGGTGTGCTCACAACGCCCTGCACAGACAGTGGGGCCACTATATGCAGAACTGGCTCATTGGGTCATTGCTTCGGGGACTGGGGAAGGAAAGGGTATTAGTGTCAGGGAAGTTGTCACCTAACTGAAGTGTCCGTAGTCCTGAGTATTTTCTACTCCGGTTCTGTTCAGTATTGGAGAAGTTAAGTGCCATTCTCACATAGAATCACTGTATGCCAGGATGTGCAATACACAATCCTCTCTGCCAGTACAGTTTTTCAGAGATCTATAGTGTAAAACATGTCACTGAAAAGATACAGGTTAGTCACATTGTTGTAGAACGATATGGTTCCACAAATGAGGACATGGTGAAGTGTGGTGTACGGGACAGACACGAGGGACTGGCAGCACGTGGTGTTCTGCTCTAAGAGCCACTTTCTGCCAAGGGCTGCGTGACAGGGAAACCACACTCAGGCTGTCCTGGGAGCGTGACAGCAAACTGAGCAGCACTAACCATGTGAGTGATGTCATCTAAGCAGATCTGAAGAGTGGTAGAGCAATGGGGGCAATTGGTGTAAACAAAAGGAATTTTGACTTGACAGAGAGTCCTGGAGTGTATTTTCTAGCACATACTCAAATACCAACTGAAAGTTCCTAGGCAATATGCAAGAAAAAAACAAACTTTGGTTAAACAAAATTCCTTTTGCTATGGAGCCTGTGTTTTGAAGGTGCCTGCTTTAGTATACAAGTGTTTGTGGGAGATTAGTACTTATTAACTAATAACCCTTGATTATGTTTACTCCCACAGATGATTTGCTCAGGTGTTTGTCACATAGAAGTAGAAATAAGGTTCAGTGACACAGCTTGTTCATGGCTCAGTCTGCAGAGTTTTGTAATTTCTTGGCAACTAAGTGATGGATTACTATTTTCTGTAAAAATCTCTTTCCTGAGAAGCCTTTCATGCAAAGACTCTGGGGTAATTAGAAAAATAATAACCTTGCAATACCCTCTTGATCTGTTTTTAATGAAATGAAGTGTGGGGAGGGTAGGTGCTTTGTCCATAGTCAAATAGTAAGTAAGTGGCAGAACTGAAAACAGAACCCAAGGGTCCTAGTTTTTACTCTTTCCCTCTAAGAAGCACTTCCAGTACCCATTGGTTTATCAGATGTTTAAAGAGTGTGTATCTTATTTTGTACAGAACTGCAAAAAATAAATATAGTGTACAGGGAAATCTTGCATTGGCAGAAGCTGAACCAGATTAATTAGCAGAATTATGCTGGGTCTTCAGTCAGTTTTCTGCAACTCAATCATGGTTTATTGAGCACATCAGTCATTTGTGAATGTTACCTTTAAAACAACCTGGTGAAGTATCACCTCCATTTCAGAAACAGAGAGATAAAAGCACAGAGTAGACAAAGTTAGTTGCCCAAATTCACAGAGGGAACCTCCTACACACCTGTGAATTTTACTGGCCAATTTTCTTTTTTCCTCAGAAAAGTTTCTTCTGTGTTAGACTGCCTTGTTTCCAGAGTTAAGAATATGCATCCTTGGTACGACGTTAAAACCCAAATGGAGTTTTTAGATACATGATTGAGTGGCATCCAGGATCTCAGGCTTGAATTAAAAACAATGCAATTTTCTAAAACAATAGCACAAATTTAACATAGGCCAGAAGCTGCCAATCTGAGAGCAATCTTTTGGAAAGGTGACATTACCTCTTCACAGCCCAGTGGGGTCTATATGCAGTGCCATTGTAGCCCTTCAAAAGCCCAAACTGTGCTGTCCATGTACCTGTGCATCAGAATATATCAGGAAGGAGAGGAGATAAGATAGTAGAAAATGTTGCACTGACACACCTGAGTTTCTAGAGAAGCTTGCAAGAGTAGAGAGATGCTTCTAGAGAAAATTGTAATATTTGCCCTTGCAGAAGGGCAAAACGTTCTGTGCAACCGTTCAGTTGCCTTTGGTTTAGCTGCAGGGGTTTGCCTTGAAAAAGGGAGAGGGGGGAAATCTGTAGCTCTTGAAAGACAGCATTAGACCTTCTTTCTTACCCTTCATTTCTAAATCCTCTGAACCTCTGATTTTTTATTTAGTGGGCTATAACTATAAGCTGCCTGAATTGCTGGTTTTCAATCCAATTTCCACTAGTCCTGTCACAAAATCTGATAGACAAAATACCCTTTTCTTAGTACAGTTGGCACCAGGTTGAAAACAGTGAAGGTGAAGTCCTGCCTGTACGCTTTGAGCTGGCATTCCTTGGGTAATATCACTGCAAGCTTTCCAAACGGTACTGCACCACATTGTCTCACTGTCCTGGAGGAGTCATCTTTAGGGTTTGCCCTTGGTGGTCTATTTGTAGTCATATTCCTTGGCCAGGTCATCATCCAAGGAGAATAAAAGCAGGACCTCTGGTTTAAAAACAAAAGACCTCTTTTGAACCAGAGACTAGATAATGTATTAGCAGACTCATTTTCCTGTACAGGACCTGACCTTACTGTCTTTCACAGAACATTTAATGCAAAGATCTGCCTATTAGTAACTGGAGTGATACTGTCAGTTCTTTACATACGTGCCTTTGACTCATAAGCCAGGTATCGCTATTTGCAGAGTCGTGCTGGCCTGTGTTGATTTTCTTCCACACAGTACAAGACTCTTCATCCCATTCCAATCTCATCCATCTTGAACTGGGTCAACGTGGGTAACATTGCCTTTTCTGGAGGGGAAAAAAAAAAAAAAGGTCTTCACAGACAGCTCAGATCCCACCTGTCGAAGGTAAACATGAGTGTCCGTCTCTCCATCTGGGAATGAAATTGTATTCAGGATGTTGGAGAGACGTGTTATGTTACTGGGCAATGAAGTGAGGAGGCTGCTGTATACCCACATGTATTAAAGTCCTTGGGGCTGAAACAGGGAGGAACAAAACTGCTGTAGGCAGAGCAAATGTGCTTTCATATGTCACCATCGTGACACGCAGCAGCTCCTGGGCATATCATCACGCCTGCTTGTTGCAGACATGTGTGCAGTCGTACAGACATACACAAACATCATGACACAGCAAATACTGTCTGCAAAGAGAGCTAAAAAAAGGCTGATAGAATGATAGCAGTATCCAAACTTCCTGCTGGGATGTGCCGTGGGTGGCAGAATAAATCTACTTCTTCTTTCCCTCTGGGAGCAGCTGCCTGCTGGAGAGAACTAGGCGATGTATTAGCATTGCGTTGCAGTTTATTAGCAGAGGGATTCTGGACAAGGATATTTCTTAATAAACTGATCAGAGCGATCAAACAGCCATTCCAGGGCTGGAAGCAGAGGACTTGCTGAAGAGTTTCCTCGTTCATGGAGGGTTGGTAGAAGAGAAAGCAGCTAAGAGACTCTCCTTAGCTACAGGAAGAAAAAGGACAGGGAGTTGTGTGCCAGTTGGTTTGAGATGAACATTATTGCTCACAGGAAAAGGAATGTTTTCTGGGAAACAATTCTTCTTTATTTTATTTGACTTCATTGCATCTTCTGTTTACTTGCTGAGGTTTCTCCAAGCTTGTGCTTGCTGTTATGCAGAAGTTGGTAGCATCCCTATGCTATACTTAGACTATAGCTGTGTGCCCAGTGTTCACCACTGCCAGAGCCCTGCTGTTTCCACTGCAGAGAGCTTTTGTCTGGCTTGGCCATAATAAGAACATCCTCATTCAAGTCCGGTATCATGCTGAGCAGCAGGTCTTGCTAGCAGGTCTTGCCATGTTGCCTATTATCCAGCTGCACATGATGATCTACTACATGACAAAATAAACTTTGAACTGAAAAAAAAAAGGGGGGGTGTGGGGTTGTGCATTTTCTCTGCTCATAAAAGTCCCCATTTATGTGGGGAAAGTCTAATGACATTTGAAAGGTTGGAGCACCAAGTTTCTATCATAGGCCCTGCTGTGCTCCCATCATACAATGCAGCTCAGCAGAGTCCAGCATTTTGCAGCAACCTCATAAGGATTAATTGTATCAATCAGTCAATAGCAGCTGTGGGAAAGGCTGAGTCAAGCTCTGACAATTGCTCTCACAGTGAGTTTATCTCAGTTGAGTGGGTCAAGAGCACCTTGTGCAAAGGTTTCCCAGGCAAAATGACTCGTTACGAAAAGAAGAGCCTTCTACAAAACACCACTCCATCCTGGTTTTTTGAGCTTTCTATTTTTTATTAATCTTTACGTGTCATTTCAGTTAACTTTTAAAAAATTAAAATACTTACAGAAGTTATATCAAAATTATTATCAAGTATTCTATACGCTATGAATATGTTTTAGTAAACAAAACATTTGATAATTTTATGTATTAGTTTTTATTTACTGAATGTATAGTATTCAGCAAATAAAAGTTCAGATGTGTTTTCAAGACCAAAACTGCAGAAAAGTATTGACAAAAATGTCATGGCCAATCTCCTGACAAAGAAGAAATGGGTCTATTTCAAACCCTATGAGAAGGAGAGAGTTGAAATGTCATTCAAGATGGACTTACGTGCCCAAAAGCTTATCTTTTTTCTTTCCCAGCTATACTGATTAGTCTTCTAAAATATATTAGCCTTCTTGACATCCTTAGATATTCACAGCACAACAACTTTGCTGCCACAATCTCTCTAAATTTCAAGCAGTGTTTTCGGAGTGCATTTGGCTGGAGTCTCTGCATCAGTGCCATGTCCTCAGGGTGGCTGCTGGAGATTTGGAGCCTGGCCCTGCTTGTGCCAGAGCACTCAAGCAGTCCTGAGACAGCTTTCTCCATGTGCTATGGATTTCCAGCTCTTCCTCAGTCCTTTCCAGAGCTTCCTCACACATGCTGTTACCTTAGTACTAACGCTGTGGGGAAAAGGCCAGATGTTCTCCATGAGAACATAAGAAACGGACAGGGTGGCTTTTCCAGGAAGAGACTTCCCTCCTCCTGCTCTTCCTCCTTCTGTGTTATGGCTGAGAATGCTCAGTCCTGAAGCAGAAGTTTGTTTGGATAAATACTCCGTCTGGTGTAAGGCAAGTTGCTGTCGTTCTGATCTCAGTGTGCCCTGTATGGGAGGACTTGATGTATGCCTCATGGTGGGGTGGGCCTTTAACAACATTAACATTTCTTGTGACCCTTAGAGTAAAACTTGGTTGATAACCAGATTTTATACAAAGAGATGCTAATTCCTGTTTAATTTTCTCTCTTTTATTACTAATCATATCAGTGCAAAACGTAGTTTACAGCAATATAAATAGGATCCATTGCTGGAGGGAATTGTGCAGCTTCTGTCAATTTTTCAGCACCCAAATGTGAAACAGAAGCAATTAAACTCTGAGGGGAAAAAAGTAACAGTGTGGAACACATCAGAAATCGGGTCATGAATTCACACAGATGGGAAAGCCAGGAAGCAGTGGGAAAGCAGGATTTTGATTGACTCACCGTCAACAGCAAATGAGCCATTGGCAGTTTACTGTCAATTTTTTGCCTTTTAATCTGCAAGTTCCAGAGGTGATGGCACTCTCCTCGACCCACTGCTTGGCGATGGGAGGGGTGGGGGAAGGGGGACAGAGAAAGCAATGGGAGGCGTTTAGGAGAGGACAGGGAATGGGTCAGTATCACAGAGGGAGGAAGGCAGATTTATCATTCTCTAAATCTGATGTTGGGAGCTAAAATGAAATGATATCCAGGTGATAGTCATGGGCGTTAAAAATATGCCACCCAAAAGGGATCATGAGGTCTCTGCAGGTTAAATAATTATAGTGTTGCAGTAGTAATTAGAGGCATTGACCAGATCCAAACCCCGATGCAGGAATTGCTATACAGATATAGTTAAGGATAGTTCTTGCTCTGAAAAATTTATAAAGCAAAGGGGAGAGAGGAAAGAACAGAAGCCTCCCAGCTGAAGACGGAGGCAATGGGACCCTACAGGGCTTTCAACTTTATTTAGGAGCATGCATGGTGCAGACAGGAATTGCTCTTTTGTTTGATTTTATGGAGCATCTGCTGAACAGGCTGAGAGGGAAAAGAGATGTGATGTTCAAATCACTCCACGCCTAAGCTAGTCCAGTTTTTTTTCTGGTGGAAGTCCAAGACCGAGCCACGAAGCTGTGGGGCACACCAGGGTACCTCACAGGCTACCAGAAGACATCTTTGCCCTTGCTAGCTAGGATGTGCCCATGGCCGGAGCTAAACTCAGTGGGATTTGTGGGATTTTCATACCACACAGGCAAGCACGAGACCTTGGAAACCATGGGGTATTTTTGCATGCAGAAGCTCAGTATATATTTTCTTTTCAAGCAGCAGCACAGAACTTTTGAGAATGAAACAATCAGTTATAAAAGTAACCTTGCAGCAAAGCTTCAAGGGGGAGTTATATATGCCGGCAAATTTTCACTGTTTATTCATTCTAGACATACTTATAGACTAATTCTCCTCTTACTCTGATTTTATATCAATTATTCGCCATTGATTGAGTGGAGTTAATTTAAATTTACAGCAGTGTAAGTGAGGAAAAGCAGCTTGTAATCAGTAGCAAGTTGATTCTGCCACCTTTACTCACCATGAATAGTACCTTACTCATTGAATAATCCTATAAATTCCTCTTGGGGGTTCTCACAGAATAGGATAGTATGTGATCTGAGTAAGGATGGCAAGTACTTTACATACTTTTCAAACCCGTTTCTTGCGCTGGACTGGACTAGGTGATACAGCATCAGGTTCTATGTGCATGCCCAAGATTTCTAGAGAAAAATAATCTGGCATTGTGTGGTCTGTTAAAAGTAATAAGGCCATACTATGATTTATACCCTCAAGTCAGAGTTCATACAAAGAATCTGTGAGTTTCAGATATTCAGATGCACATTTGTGATAATTTTTGATTTGTGAGTCTTACTATGACATTTCCTACCTACCTGTTTTTTGGAGTCTGGGAGAGGTGTGATGTAAGAAAGGAGCAAAAATGCTGTAACAGCACTATTGGGACACTTGCCAATGGAAAAATCTTTCCCAATGAGAGGCAATCACCTATTTAAATTGCTTATTTTCTTGTGCTTCTGAAGAGACTTCTTGATTTCCTCTTAGTGGTAGATAATGAATATGAAATGGTATTAAAGCAGGGTAATAACTAGCTAAATTTTTCACTAAGAAACCAAGTTTACAACTACAATCCTTGTTCAGCCTATGAGTGTGCCAAAGGGGTTTGCTAGATCAGGACTAGCCTTGATAGGTATGGCCTATTGATGCTCTGAGTTATGACAAAAAATGAGAGAGTGACTTCGTTTTAAAACTTTCTAATTTTTTAAAGCCCAAACTTGTTATTTATAACACTGTCAGAGATGTACACAGGAACCTTCAGTGGTGGCTCAGCTCTGTATTCCCATTTTAGTATAGCTGTTAAATGGAAGCTCAGAAATTTACAAAATACTCATTTTTAAATGGTATGTGTTACATCTTTTTTCCTTACAAAAAACAATAGAATCTTGTTATCACTCAGAAAGCATAGATAAAAATTATAAAATAATTAACAGTGTATTTATTAATCTTTTGAGAACGATTTATCTTGGAGACAAGCACTCAGTAAGCCAAAAATATATATTAAATTGTTAAGCAAACAAAATAGAGGCTTAGAATGGAAACCCTTCTGGGGGTTATCTATTGTGATCTACACTAGGAAACCGGATCTGTGCCTCTGCAGAGGGATGTATATTCTCTCTGTTAAGCCAACCATTTTGCCAGTGGATAGGCCTGTGGCTTAAAATTACATGCTTTTTTTTGCCAAATGAAAAGGGACAGGAGCGGAAACAAAGAGTAGGAACCAGCAGTGGGGATATGAAGGACAAGGTCAAGAGACGTGCATTTCCTTGATGTAAACAAGCAAGACAGTCCCCACAGAAGGGGATACATTAAGGCTGTGATGCAGCAGGGATATGTATCACTGCACTTGGTTATACTTTTGTGGTCTTAAAGGAACAATACCTGCTTACTCATACCTGCTTTGCTAGTTTTGCTGGAATGATTTGAGTGAATGATAAGGAGATAGAGAGGGCATCTCCTGTCCTGCAGATGGAAGGAGTGGTGGGTGCGTGCCAGGCAAAAAGAACTCCTGGCCCAGTCCTTGAGGGCAGAAAGCAGCTGAGGCTGCTTGACAGGATTTCACAGCCTCTGCTGGATCTGGATATTGTGTGACAAACCAAAATTGCTTGTCTCTACCTGACTGCATCCATTTCCACTTGATGGGTTTTATATTTACATGTCTCCAGTGGAGGAATGCACAAGTATGGAGGTGCTGACATTTTCAGAACATCTAAGTAACCTGGCTTTTTTNTTTTTTTTTTTTAAGTTTGTGATTCATTCCATGACAGCAAAAATACATTTTTTTCACCCAGTGAAAGTCTCTCCGTGAATAAGAGAGGTGCAAGGATGTTTCAATAACGGAGATGGCTGCATATTGATGAAACCACTGGAGCCTCATTAGTCTCAGCGGTGATACTGAAAACAGCTCGCATTGGCAATGAGATGCAGAGCCAGCCCTAATTCTGTATCAAACCCTGGTGAGTCCCTGAAAATTGTAAGGCAACTTTTGGATGTTGAAGCCACAGCATAGGTATGCTGCATAGGTGGGGAAAGGCAGGCAGTGGGTGTGATTGACACGTATATCATGCTTGTGTCATTTGTGGGGGGCAATTTGAGAACCTCCAAATAGGGATTCGTTTACATTTGGGAGTTGTGTAAGTGCAGTGGATGCTGTGGACCTGCTGGAAAACCAGGGATTCCTGGCACTGCTGTTGATATGCTCTATGAGTTACTTGGCCTTCTGCTTCGCTGCAGTATCACTCGTTGTCTTACCTACTTAGACTGTAAACCTTTCAGGAAAAGGATTATTCATTGCCTGGAGGAACTTTGGTATTATTTGAATCTCTCAATGCTTCTGTGATAATAATAGTAAAGAAGAGAGAAAACCTGTTTTAAATACATGACGGTGTATACTTGTGCAAGAAAAGCTATGGAAACACCAGAAATGGAGTAACCTCCCTATGGATACTTTTAAGCTGGAAATACTAAGGTTTTGAGAGAAGAGTTAGGGAACAGCTGTATAACTAACAGGGTCAAACAACCTAACTACATTTAAGGTGATACTTACTGAAGAGGAAAGGGAGTTTTGTTCTGGTTGTGGGCAATAGTGGGAATTACACTCAGTGGCCGGTGAATTGCTGTCCTGTGGTCTTGGGCCCAGAGTACATAGGGTAAGTACACAAAGTCAGTCAATTTTGTGATAAGAGCATCCAGAATGATTTTTTTATGTAACTGTATTATTGCATTCTGCCTCAGTTGAGAACCAAATAGATTGACTGAAGCAACAAATAAAAGCAGCATTATAAATTTTGTAGGGGAGAGCAATTTGACAGAGATGAAGCAACTTCACCATGCAAAGAAAAAGCTGTGCTTCACTAATCAACCACATTTTCATTTTCCTGTCTGCAAATATGAAGCAAGGGAAAACCAAGCAACATAATTTACTTGTATATTCAAAAAATTAAGGTGTAGAAAATGGAGGGGTCAACATAAAATGTGTTATTAATTTTCAACATTAAGAGATTTCCAGAAGCAGGGGAGCTGCCAGGTTGCGTAATGGAAACAATGCTCTTCTGTGATTCTTAGTGAGCTGCAGGCCAGGTGATCAAGAGAGTCCAAATGCGCAGCAAGTGATTTAGAGTTGAGAGAACTACACATGATAAAGAGCAACTTTAAAGTTGTGTAACCAAACAAATAAATAAGCAGACCAACAGCAGTTGAAATTTACCTGAAGAGTTGTTTTCAGGGTAGTACATGATAAAAGCTACCACCACATATTATTGTTTGCAATCCTACATGTAACACAAATAACCTGTAAACCTGGATTATTACAAATTCAAGTTCCATCCAGTAAGAACTATGTTGTATATAATCAATACACAAGGGGTATGAACCTGTATGTTTCAAAACATGAAACATTTCTACTGGTTCAAGATCAAGAGGAGCTAGTAGGTTTCCTTTGTGCATGTTTTGTCATAAATGACTATTACTGGGAGAGGCCATCTTTCTCCGAGCCGAGAGACAATTTTGGTAGCCCTCCCAGTGCATATATTATCCAGTTATAGAGTCCGCCTTGGTTTCCAGGGCATAAGAAAAGTAACTTTCTTATAGCTACAAAAAAGACAATTTCTTGATTCAGTTATGTGGCTATTTGATTCTGCTTCATTCTCAATGTCCTTTTTAGAACAATTTTCTTGTTCTTCCCAATCAGTGCTTCAGTCCAGTCCAGAGGCCTCCCAGATTTTTCGTTCAGAAGACTTCAGCTCCTCAGAGTTTTAAAGTCATCATTTTATGTCTTCTTTTTCCTGACAGAAAACGTAGTCACTTCAGAGCTGATTAACATTTTTTCATAGAAATGTTTTCCCATAGGACAGCGTGGTTTCACCTAAACTGAAATTTGCAATGAGAAAATGTCAGTTTTGAAAAACAAAAAAAATACATTTTTCCAACTGGGAGAAACATAACAAAATATTTTGTTTAGGGCTGACATTTCAACATAAAATTACTTTTTTGTTGTTGTTTCAAAATTAAAAATGCCTTAACAGAATGACATGTTGAATCATTCTGTTCTGATATAAAATGTCTAGATCTTAACATTTATACTTTTCCACAGGTTTTTTACTTTCTGTTCAAGTTTGAAATGAATTATTTTGAAATTCCCTGTGGGAGGAGAATTCCGTTTCTTCCTCTGCCCTCACGTTAAGAGGAGAGACTGTTCTGAAAGCGAAGGAGCAGGTAGGAGGGTCAGGCAGCCCTAATTTTACATCTTGTTTTGTATGTCAGAGCTTAGCTGCATACAGTTGGCCAAACTACTTCACTTCATAAGACCCCAGATTGGCTGAGTGGATTGTGGGGTTCTTTATTAAAATGATGCAGGATGCCTGACTATATCCCCAGCAATACTTTGGAAAATCCTCAAATCCCATTTATAGATTAGGAATAACAGTACTTGCGTGTCTCACATGAGAGGGCTGTGAGTCTTAATTAATCGGTGCTTATGAAATTCTCTCATATTCGTGAAAGATGTGTAGAAATCTAAAGTTCTATTTACTGAAGTTAGTTATTCGGGTGACTTAGATAGAAATGCTGCACAAACCCTGCTGTTACTTTTAACAAGTGTGAATTATTTGGTTTGAACAGTGCCTCTAATCCTCTCTGCCAGGTACTAAACTCCCTTCTTTGGATTCTTTTCTTCACTCTGCATTTTTGTGCACAAATGTAAAGCAGCACTTTTCAGTAAGCTACACAGTAACACTAATTACAAGGATAGCAGAAGTGCTCTTGATGATCCACAGAGATCCACAAGAAGTTTCCATACTGTGTTTCATTTCCAGCCAGATAATCATGCCTCTGTCCCTTTATTTCCTCTGCTGTTGACAACATCATCTTTAACTCATCACAGAATGTTTGGGTTGGAAGGGGTCTTAAAGATCATGTTCCAACCTGCCTGCCATAGGCAGAGACACCTTCCACCAGACCAGGTTGCTCAAAGCCTCATCCTACTTGGCCTTGAACACCTTCATGGATGGGGTATCCACAACTTCTTTGGGCAACATGTGCCAAAGTCTGACCACCCTCAGAGTGAAGAATTTCTCCCTAATACCTAATCTAAATCTACCCACTTTCAATTGAAAGCTATTGCGCCCTGCCCTATTGCTATATGACCTCGTGAAAAGTCCCTCTCTGGCTTTCTTATAGGCCCCCTTTAGGTACTAGAAGACTGCTAGAATGTCTCCCTAGAGCCTTCTCCTCTCCAGGCTGAACCAATCTAACTCTGTCAGCCTGCCTTCATAGGAGAGGTGCTCCAGACCTCTGATAATTTTTGTGGCCCTCCTCTCAACCTGCTCCAACAGGTCCAGTCCTTCTTATGTTGAGGGCCTCAGAGCTGGACACGTTACTTCAGGTGAGGTCTCACTGAAGTGGAATAGAGAGGTAGAATCATCTCTCTCAGGCTGCTGGCCACACTTCTTTTGAGGCAACCCAGGATGTGGTTGACCTTCTGGGCTGCAAGTGCACATTGCCGACCCATGTTGAGCTTCTCATCAGCTAACACCCCCAAGACCTTCTCCTTCTAAACAGGTGGTAAAAGTTGTGGGATCAGGAGGATAGAAAATGCTGCAAACCAAAGTGGTTAAAGTAGGAGCTTTTGTCCACGGCTCCTTTAGCCAAGGCTCTGCTTGACATTCAGACATTACAAATTATTTTCCATTGAGAATCAAAATGTAGACACATCAGTTCAAGAAGAACATGGCCCAGGATTCTTGACTGCACTGTACTCTAAGTTCTTGCTGTCTCCAGTTCAAGGCTCTTCATGCCAATAGCTTGCACTGAGACCAAGCCAGTTCGTTAGACTCCAGTATCAAGAGTGCTGATGTCTTCACTCCATGTTTGCACTCTCATAAAAGCATGACCACCACTGCTGTCAAATTCAGCAGGATTTGGATGAAGTCTTTTGCTTTCAGTAGTCTTTTT
>VXBJ01001320.1:353209-473913 GCA_013400055.1 Nycticryphes semicollaris | reverse complement strand
TTTTTTTTTTTTCTTCATTTCTGTCCCTTCTTTTCTGTCTCCCTCAACATCTGTTCCCCTTCCTGGGTTTTCATCTGGACTTCACCATTCATGGGACAAGTATGCTCTGTTCTGCAGCTCCTGCCATTCAGCCATACCACCACATATTACCCCTCTCAACATAACTACCTCTCCTAGCTGAAAACAAACCTCTTGTCTTTTACATCCCCAGGTCTTTTAGGCTGCTGTTTGTCAGGTACATTTCTGTTTGCCTCCTGTTTAATCTGTTTATTGCTCCGTCTGATCCTCACCAGCTGCATCCTTATTCTCCATATCCTCCTGAGACTTTGAATTTCTTTACTGCCAGGTCCAGAAGGACAGCAGCGTGTTTTTTCTTGCACCTTGGACTATAGCAATAGTTAGAAAACATCATCCAAGAGCAATTGTGCCGGCGTACCCACAATTGTGTAGGCACAGGCAAAAGAGTGCTTTTCCCAAGAGGCCTCTTAAGTCTTTACCAAATGAAATTAACATGAAAGAAGGCACAAGTCTTTTTGTTTAATTTTTTTGTTTCATTGTGTTTCCTTTCTTGCTCATGTTACGGCCTCCATAAACAGGCTTAGGCTAGTCACAAAAATCATGCTACTTACTAACTGAGATTATTTAAGAAGTTTCTGGGATAGAAACCAGCAATGTCTGGTTTGAGTGGGTATCTTGCAGTTGCATCTCCAGTAAGGTGGTACAAGAGTTAAAAAAATACACGTACAGCTTGTGTTTGCACTATAATTCTCCCCAGCTGACTAATGGCTTTGCTGTTACTGGTAGCTGCTCTTTGCTTTTCTGGTGATTTGGTTGACACAGTAACTGCCCTTGGTGATAGTGGCACTTGAGCCATGGCTGTTGTCCCACAAAGTATGATGAGACAGGCTTACGTGCACAATGTTTTTTATCAGGGCCTGTAGTGGATGGCATACATCAGCTCTATGAAATCTACTGTAGGAGTGAAAAAAAACCAGAGAGAGAGAAAGGGAAGGGGAAAACTGGCCAGGAAAGGCGGCGATGAGGAACCAGATTCTCATACCAGGTGCAAGGCCGTGAGAGCAACAGTGGAAGAGTAGCAACAGGAGAACAACAAAGGAACAAAGAATGAGAATAGCAGCAGGGGAACAATACAGGGAAAATACTGCCACTGACAGTCTGGAAAAGCGCTGCCTGGACAGCTTAAGTGAAGGGTTATAGAGCTGCAAATAGCAGGCCCTTGGCATTACTAAACACTAATGTATCTGAGGCCTTCTGTAGCACTGTGAATGCTCTGCTTTGTTTCCCCAACCTCTTACCACCTAATCTATAATCTGTCTTTTCCGATTTCCTGGTTAGGGAATCACCAAGTAAGAAGGGCAAGGTGAAGCATTCCTGTAAATCTGATGTCTGGGCAGCTTTAACCTTCTGGCACGGGCTTCAGTTTAGCTGTATGGAAAAAAAAAAAAAGATTACGTCTGCTATAAAGGTGCATCTCATGCATGAGTGTGTCACACCACATTGTTAACACTCACTGCCAGGACAACCGAACCTGGTCAGCTACTCATTTCTTCATTTCATTTCAATGGGTTGGTCCTTCCCTATGGCATAGATATGGAAAGTGTCCCTATTATACATTACATAGAATCATAGAATCGTCTAGCTTGGAAGGGAACTTTAAGATCATCTAGTCCAACCATCAGCCTAAGTCTAATAAAAAACAACCCATCACTAAGACATATCACTGAGCACTATGCCAACCCGTCTTTTAAATACCTCCAGGGATGGTGCCTCAGGCACTTTCCTGGGCAGCCCATTCCAAGGCTTAATAACCTTTTCAGTGTAAAAATTTTTCCTGATAACCAATCTGAACCTCCCCTGGTGCAACTTGAAGCCATTTCCTCTTGTCCTATTGCCTGTGACTTGGGAGAAGAGATCCACCCCTGCCTCTACACCCTCCTTTCAGGCAGTTGTAGAGAGCACGAAGGTCTCCCTTCAGCCTTCTCCAGGCTGAACACCCCCAGCTCCCTCAGTGTCTCCTCGTAAGGCTTATTCTCCAGACCCCTCACCAGCTTCATTGCCCTTCTCTGGACGCGCTCCAGCACTTCAATGTCTTTCTCATGGTAAGGGGCCCAAAGTGTACGCAGTACTTGAAATGGGGCCTCACCAGTGCTGAGTAGAGGGGGATGTTGGAGACACAGGGAGTAAAGATTTGTAGCCAGGACTTTCAAAGGGAACTAAGTGGATTAGGTACTCAAATACCCTCGAATTTCAGTGGCTTAGGCACTTTTAGCAACTCAAGACAAAGCTATTGAGGAACAACTGGTAAACTAATAATGTAATAATATTTAATATGATTTGTTCTCATTTATGTTTGTATCTCTGAGTCTCCCAGTCCCAAGAACTGGATTCTCTGTCCTAGTTCTCTCTGTGTCCTGTCTGCACCTTGCTTGTGTCAGGTCACATTTGTCTCACGCTCAATGTTGTCTCTCTCGAGTGACTAATTTTCTCTGGCTCTCCTCCTGCACCCTCACCTTTACTTAGGAAAGCCAGAAATGTTTATCTGTGTGCACCCAGGGCCCTTGCACTGAGCACTTCCTCTGCACTGTAACATCTTTGTTTCCCCATCAAGAAGCGTAATATCCTCCTTGCATTCAGGCGAGGAAGAAAAGCAAAACCAGTAAGCAGGCAGAGTAATTAGATCTGATGCCTAGGCTATGGAGAGGAAATTGGGAGATAAATTAAAAGTTGGTCCCATTGGAAGGTTCCCCAATAGATATTGATCAGGCTCAGGTGAACTAGAAACAGTTCAAGGAGAATTTATTAATTAGAAGCTGACAACCAATTGTTTCTTCCTCTCTCTGTTTCGAGGTTGTAGTTTTTGTTTGCCTACTTCTCTGATAGAGGCAGCAGGTAAATTCCTTTAACTGTACTCCTTTGTCTATGTCCAAGGGGCAGCAGAGTGGAAGCACAAAGGCTGGCAAAGCTCATTAAAGCCAGGAGCACAGAAATGGAGTGCAGGTCTTGCCATTGCTTTCCCCAGAGATGTGCAGGGTTGTTCTGTATTCCCTTCTGAGACCCTGACCTCTTGTCCTTCGGATTACACAGTTGGTTAACTGAAACCTTTGCTCTTGGATTTCTAACTCTGGCACAGACAGCGTTCCTGTGGCAAACACACATATCTCTGCAGAGAAAAAGGAGGGAGGCAAAGAGGCACAGATAACCCTCAGAGGCATTTATCCGCCTTGTCAGCAGATCTAGCCAGGAATTCAGAGGGAGGAAAGGTGTTTTTCCTTGACTGCAGAAGCCACCTGTGGTTTTAAGGTGAGTTACCAGTTTCTCTCTCACCATTCTTTCATCAGTTTACTACTGTTAATAGATTGCAATACAGCTGTAATCTAAAGGGATTAGGGACCTGAATACAATCCCACTCAGGGTAACACAGAAGCACTCCTGCACGAAGGTACGTACTCTTCTATGAGCACCTTAGAGACTACAAAGGAAGCTTCAAATCCTAGGCAATGTCAAATGCAAAGTTAGCAAACACAGGCTTAAGTCTTCTGTTGGGTATACAAGAAAATTTTTAAATGCATCTCCTCATAGTACCTTTTACCCATCAGCTGTGTCTCAGGACAGTGCACAGAATAGATGGAACTTTACTAATAAGTAGCTAGTCAATATTTTATTTCCTTCTCATTGTTTGGCATGTGGCTCCAAGCTTTATTGGTTGGGCAGAATTCAAACCCTAATCTGGAGAGAAAATTATTTATTTTCTCACAGATTTTTTTGAGGCACACATCACTATAATGGCTAGCTGCTGTACAAGCATTAACTGACTTAGTACTACAACATCTGTGGTTGATAAGGGCATACTATTGTATTGGGTTCCTGTTTGGGAAACTGAGGCAGAGACATTGCAGTAGGGAGTTTTAAAGCAGTTTGCACATTTAACAGCTCCCATCTTTGTTTGCTGTAGATAGGTACGTTCAGGATTTCTGTAAATCACAGCCCAGGCCTCAAGTTAGGAATCAAGAAAACAGGGCATACTCAGTGAGTGACCTTTCATGGTACTTGGTTTAAGTGTCTTGCTTAAACCAAGACATTTGTACAAATTACATCTGTATTAGCAGGCAGGAGAAAATTCATCCCTCTAGACATTCAGCTACATTAATCTTGAGGCCCACCTCTTCTTTCCTCTCGGTTTCTTGCCTCATTTACTGTACATCTTCCCATCTTGGCAATAAATGAGTAGAGATCCTAAAGACATCCTCACATCCTCTTTCAGCACAACCTCCTGTTCTGCTAAAGAATAGTTCTGCCTTGTGTAGTATGTCTTTTATCGGCAAATAGTATGTGATAGGATAAGAAAGGACTAGATCACCAGAAATATGTTCAAAGGAATTGGATTTACTGGGTCTTCATGTTAAATTTGCACCTGCTATTTCCTATCTTTTAAATCCATAACTTACCAGTGTCAGCAATTTTTCCAACACCTTCTCTTACGTATATGTCTGTGCAAGTGTTTAAAATAAAAAAGGCAAATAGAAACTTCAGAACTTCTGTCATCTGAATTCAGATTCATTCCTAGGTAACTCATCAGTAACGTGGGAACATTTGTACATGCTGTATAGACCTCTACTACCCTGGTTGTGGGAGTAATTGATAGCAGAAGTACATAGTTATCTTCCTTGTAGGTCAGCATACAGAGGGGAATGAGGCGAACATTTTGCATCCTGGTTTTACAGATGCTTGCTAACCACAAGAGATAGTGAGACTCTTGAATCCTGGATTATATTCAGGGCTCTGTCAGGGAGTTTATGCTACTGGGTACAGACTTTTCTGCCTTTTCTCCCTGGAGTGGTCCTAGGTGCCCTCTTCTCCACAGTTTATCTGCATACTCTATCTCCTCTAACTTTGCTAAGCTCATACCCTTAGGAGGTGTGAATGCAAACCCGGACAATACAAGGTTGCTACTAAATTTCAAAATTCTTTAACAGCTTTACAGCTGAATGTAAGGGATATGATATTTTTTTGTGGTTTGTTGATGTAGGGGAAGGTGCATTGTGTAGATAATATAATACTGATATTTGCTGCTGAATTTGAAGAAAAAAAACCAGTTAATAACTTGCTTTCCCCTGTTTCTACTCTCTTAGAGTAAAATCTGCAAAACTCCAGGAAGATTTTTCCTAGATTTATTTCCAATGAGTTAGTAGCCGCTAGGTCATGATGTTTCCCTATGTGATTTATATGTCTTTTCACTGGTCCTGAGAGTTAATGTTTCCCCCCTAGGTGTTGGCCATTTGTAGCACAGCTTGAAAGAATGAAATAGTGTTTTAAACTCTCCTTTCCATCTCAAAGTTGGTCTTTCAACTTTAAAAATTGATTAACTTTGGGTGAAAGGTCCTGGCTTGAAGGGTTCTGGGGAATGAGGTTCTTTATTCAGTGACAGAACATGTGCATCATGGACAGGAACAGGAGACACCTCTTGATCACCATCTCTTCTGCCAACGTGACTTGCTCCTGAACTAGAGGTATCTGCTGTAGGCATGAATTGATAGGTAGATATTAAAGGCCTGATCAATCTCTCTACGCTCTAGTTTTGATGGTGACTTTCTGTGGGATAGATTCTTTTCTAGAAAGTGCTAGATGGGGATTGCTGGCATATTGTATAGACTGTTTTGCCACCATTATATTTGCTAAAGTTTAGCTGAGATCATACTGACAGATAGACCGTGGATGAAATGGGTTTATACACCATCTCCAGTCTCTTGGTGGATTGATTCTCTTAGGAATTTGTTTTGCAGCTTGACGAAATATAAAGCTTGATGAAACACAATTTTGAAATATATGTATTTGGTAAATTAATGAACTAGCACTGACTAAATGAAATTATCAAGAGCAATCAAAACTCAGAAGAGAAAATTTTTCAGGTGATTATAATGAGCTTCTCTCTTCCCGTGGACAGAAAGTTCTGTGTGAAATCAGTCTTTCATAGCAGAAGGGTTCACTTATAGCATCTGAAATAAGAAAACACCATATAAAAGGTACATAAGAAAACCCAGAGTGTTCAGACCCTTTTCACCAGTTTTAAATTTGTAGAGTTCAGATTAATACTAGAAGAACAGGATCAGCCAGGCTTTTATTGATGTTCCCATGCTCCTTTTGCAGTTAAAAGGATGCTCCTATGGGTTCAACTTATCTGAGCAATTTCTTATTCAGTGAAAAGATTTTCATCCTCTGCACCTTCACAGCAAATAACAGAGGAGAAGAGAAACCATGTGGGAAACATGAAATTCTTCTGTAACTGGAACAAATACCAAAGCTTCCATTGGCTTCAGCAGAGACAAGGTTTCTCTCTGGGAGTTTAGCTTAAGCCAATGTGTGTTAGCAATTTATTGTGGTAAAGGAGTTCATCCCACTGGTGACTCGGTGAGTCTTAAGGATGTGCTTGGTTTCAGTGAGCTGGGCTCTCACTTGTGGAAACTTGGCCTCTGGAAAACAGTGATCTATGGGTGTCTTCCTCATGTAGACTGTGTTTTATCCTGTGTTTTCTCAAATTTCTTGTGCAAACGTAGATGCCTTGCCTTACAGTCAGGAAGATGTGGCTTCATCCTCCCCTGCAGACTATCCCTAATGTTCTCCATTCTCCTGAAAAGAGGACTTGGTAAGGGCACATCAGACAGATGGACTGAACCAAAAGCCATGGTCAAGAAATGGTGCCAGAATTTTGACTTCGCGCCTCTCCTGATTGTGGCTTCATACTTTCAGCATGTTCAGTGGAAATATGCCTGACAATATATCTGAATTTCTGCTGTAAAGCTCAGTAAAAACAGTATGCCAAATTCATCTCTGATGTAAGCTGTTTGACTTCAGCAAGCTTACTCTGGGGAGAGATTTGGTCCCGTGTACTTGATGTGCACTAAACGGAAAAGTGAGATTTTCCGCTAATGCTCTTTGCTATGGTTAAGTTAAAAATGATGCTGTAGCACTGTTTTCCCAATGAAACAAGAATATATATTTATGTATCTATATCTCCACAGCTGTCTCTATATCTATTTTTTTGTAAAATTAAAATACTAGATAATGAAAGTGATCTTAGAACCTGAGGTAATTGGCATGCAGGCTTTTTACTCATAAAGAGCAGGCTTGCATTCAGATTTTGAGGGAGATGTATGGGCAAAGTTGGGTGGAGATTTGCAGGATGAGAAGACCAGGAGCAGTTCTGGGTTAAGGACATTGTGTGCAGGATGTTGGCAGAGATCAAGGCAGCCCCAGCAGTGCGATGGTGCAGGCCAAGACTGTGGACTGTGGGCAGGAGTTGCAGGTGCCTGCACTGAACAGTCCCAGCCAAAGCCATCAGATCCTTCTTTTCAGAAGCAGCAAAGTGCTGACTTTCAGTGCTGAAGAGGAAACTATTCATAATTTTTAAAAGAATTGCTGGGGAACAGAAATGAAAGCTGATGCCCATCTTCTTTTCCTTTATCTGTGACTTAGGAAGACCTAGGGAGTACAGGGAGGCTACCAGGGCCAAGAGCCTCTCATCAGGGCTACCTAGTGCAGAGTTTGGGTGTGAGTTGTTTAGGTGCCCTCCCAATGCCATCCTGCGTCTTCTCAGTGCTGTAAGACTGCACACGCCATCCTCTCCTCAGGGAAGACAAGAGCAAAGATGGATGTATTTCTGTCTCTCTCATTTGAGTTAGTGTGTTCCCACCTCAGTGGAAGAACAGTACACAAACAAGGGAGTCAATCACTCACACCAGGGCTCCTGAGGAGTGGCAGCATTATGGCCCTCCTAGGCTGCTTCCCTGCAAAGCAACCACTAAGAAAAAAAGAAGGAAGGAACGA
Organism: Nycticryphes semicollaris; assembly: GCA_013400055.1. Taxonomy (NCBI): domain Eukaryota; kingdom Metazoa; phylum Chordata; class Aves; order Charadriiformes; family Rostratulidae; genus Nycticryphes; species Nycticryphes semicollaris. The sequence goes on along the minus strand of VXBJ01001320.1, from coordinate 466,071 downwards.
AATGAACACGGACAAGTTTACTCACCTCTGAGTAGCATCCTGCAAGTCTGTGTTATGACATTTACTAATGCTACCCACATATTTCTGTCTCAGAGGAGTCTGAAATAGAGGTTAGACTTTGTAGGTCACCATTACAAAGCCAAAGCCCTGCTTCAGAGCTCTCCACTGACTGGCTGTGATACTGGGCAAAAAAACTTCCACCCTTCAGTGCCTTAACCTACCCCAGGAATGGCAGCTTTCCTCCAGGAAGGCTTGGATGGCTGACAGCCATAGCATTCCTGCGGGAGAAAGGTGTCCTGGGTTTATTCAGTGGGTGCTCTGGGTAAATCCACAGAGGAAAGTAGGCTGTTCCTACTCAGAAACCCACTCAGCCCCTCGCTGATGATCTTCTTGTGCTTCTGTGCTTCCTAGTAAAAACACAAGGTGGCACTGAGTCAGCAGGACCTTGACTGACAGTTGCCTCTGCATTTCTTTCTATTTATACACAATTATGGCAGTTTACAAGCTCTCCTGTGGGTAGGCTGCAACCTCCCAGTTCTCCCATCATCTTGTGAGGACAGTGCCAGTGACCATCCTGACTCATTTATTGCAGAAGTCATTTTACGTAACGTACTGACAACTCATTAGGAAATGTAGTGCCAGAGTAACCTGGCAAATGGATAGTCTCACAGATTTACATTCTTACATCAGAGTCTCTGTAAGAAAAAAATAATGGTATGAGAAAATTAAAGGAAACGGGAAGCTGTCTCAAGGAATCCAGGGATCACCTGAATGGTAATCTACCATCAGGCCCTTATCATCGATGATATTTCTGCTAGAGGGAGAGGCCTCAGCTCCCTGCAGGATGGATGTACCTTATGAGTTCTACTCTTTCCTAGCAGCAAGCAATTATCAAATGAGAAATAGCAGTAGGATGATTACAGGCTATATGAAAATACAGGCTTGCCCAATGCCTACTGATGTCTTAAAACAACAGTGTCAGAGCACCAGCTACACAGCGCCCCTTTCCTCTTCACTGTCCAGCTGAAGTTACATGACTGATAACACAGTTAAAACTGGGATTTGCCTTCCTTTAGGACCTGGGCCTGTTAAGCAGAGATAAGTGTACTGTTTATGATGGAAGAATATGTGAATATGTGACACTTAGAGGGGAAAATTGGACAGCAACCCCTAAGGGGTCAGTTCCTAGACTTTTTGTTGCAAATCATGGGCAATACACTTATTCCCTCAGGAATTTCCTTACATGTGATGTGAGGATGATAAGCTCTCCTTCCCATATACAGTAGTGCGATGACAGAGTGCCGGCTGATAAAATTTTCTAGTCGATATGGCATGCAAATAGGTGAAATATCTAATGCCATTGCATTTGGACTGTTTGATTGAAAGGGTTTGTTTGCCTGCCTGCAGGGTGAATGTCATTTTGTGTGACAAAGCTTGTGCAATATGTTACAGAGAAGATGTCCCCTCATACAGAAATTTGACTCTTATTCTTTTTTTGGCATCACTGAGATGATAGGATTAAAGCAGAGCAAGTTTTTTGACTCAGAAGATGCTATGAAAGTATAAAAAAAATCTTTCATTTACTTTTCACTTATTATAGTACTGCCCAGCCAAAAATCGTATTCTGTTTTCCCTTATAGAAATCACAGCAGCAATGACAAAAAAAAAAATAGTGTGTTATTTGTGGATCAGCTCCCTGAGCCCTCTGTTTGCAGTGGCCTCGGGCAAGTCTCTCTGGGTTCAGTGAAGTGTTTGCATCCCATTCCCCACTGCCCATGCTTCTCCACCTTGCTCCTTGGCTTTGTGGAGATCCTTTCCCAGTCCTCTGCCCACAGAACACTTTATTTAACCTTGAAGTACTCTTATCAGCTGCATCACCCTGCTGTAGCTGCAAGACCTAAATTGTTTTCCATTGTCCTTGAGCTGAATGGGGCCAGGTCTTCAGAGAGCACAGAGGCTTGGAAGCACTTTAGATTAGGCAGTCTGAGATGGAAATGCTGCAGGTAACAAAGAACAGGAAGGAAGTCCCATCCTTCTCCTGAGGCCCTCTGCTTCCTAAATGCCCGGTGGCTATACAGGAACCCCAGCCCAGCTCTCTGGAGAGTTGTGCATAGCACATGACTTAATTAAATACATATTTCTGTGCAATGTGCAGTGAGAGGAGGCTGTTACCAGCACAGACCAGTGAACTCCTCCTCTCCTCTGTGACCTGTAATGCCAAGTTCTCTGCTCATTGCCATGCCGTTACTCTGCAACATCCCTTGCTCTTCAACTCTTGGAAGTGTGGAACTACACATGTAACATGGGCACACTCCTTCTGCACTGGGGCTTTCCCTGGTCTGAGCTTGTGTGTGACCAGTCCTTTCAAAAACCCAATAGGACCAAGCCAGCTGTTCATTCTGTGGTGAGCCAAGGCACTGGAAACAGAGGACTGGCTGAATGACAAGTACATTGATTACCAGGCACGGTGTTTATAGATAGAAGGAAGTCACCAATGCAGCATAGAACCATAAAATTGTCAAGGTTGGAAGGGACCTTTAAGATCATCTAGTCCAACCATCAGTCTAACTCTGACAAAAAAACCATCACTAAACCACATCCCTGAGCACCACATCAACCTGTATTTTGAATGCCTGCGGGGATGGTGCCTCAACCACTCCCCTGGGCAGCCCATTCCAAAGCTTCATAACCTTTTCTGTGTAAAAGTTTTTTCTGATATCCAACCTGAACCTCCCCCGGTGCAACTTGAGGCCATTTCCTCTTGTCCTATCGCCTGTGACTTGAGAGAAGAGACCACCTCTCTACACCCTTCTTCCAGGTAGTTGTAGAGAGCGAGAAGGTCTCCCCTCAGCTTCCTTTTCTCCAGGCTGAACACCCCCAGCTCCCTCAACCTCTTGTGATAAGACTTATTCTCCACACCTCATCCAGCTTCATTGCCCTTCTCTGGACCTGCTTCAGCACCTCAATGTCTTTCTTGTGGTAAGGGGCCCAAAACTGGACACTGTATTCGAGGTGGGGCCTCACCAGTGCTGAGTAGAGGGGGATGATGGAGACACAAGATCACCTCTGGAGTCCTACTCATCACACTGTTCCTGATACAGGGCAAGATGCTGTTGGCCGCCTTGGCCACCTGGGCACACTGCTGGCTCATGTTCAGCCGACAGTCGAGCAACACCCCAGACCCTTTTCTACCAGGCAGCTCCAGCTGCTCTTCCCCAAGCCTGTAGCGCTGCACAGGGTTGTTGTGCACGGCACGTATGCGCTGCATCAAGTGGTGCTTATGCTGAGAATTCTACTCAGCTTTCTCTCCCTGGGAGCAGTCCAGGGCTCTGCTTGTGCGTGTTCATAAACTGGTCCAATATTCCTTGCACAACTAAGGCTACACTTGTAGCACGTGTCTGCGGTGTGAATGGAAGGTGCAATTGCAGCGTATGCAACCATATGCAAGCTCAATTCTGTGCCAGCAGTGCGGGGTACAAAGTAGGGCAGCTGCCCAAATTTATATTTAGGGCTTGCACAATGGATGTGTGGAGTCCGTGCCGTCACACCTTCACCTGGCTTACTTCTAACCACAGCACAAAGCCGTGCTTTGCAGGAAAAAAAAACAGTTTGCCTTAAAGTTGGAAAAAGCACAAAGTGGAAGGGGTTGCAGCTTGTCCTGAAAATTTCCCTTAACTTTCTGCCCTGTCCTCAGTCACAGGAACATGTCCCTGTTCCATCAGGTGGAACGGTGTGCCTTTACTCACACTGTTGCTGCAGTCTTGGGTGGTGATTAAATGACCAGGGCCCTCTGGCACTGCAGATTGAATGCAAAGAGAGACGATGTCTTTTATTATCTTTCTTGCACTTGGATTTCAAATTTCTTTTCATTTCGCAAGTGGTTTTTGAGCATAAGTGTGGTTTTAGAGTCGTTATCTTTGAGTTTGATATGGTCCATAAGAAACCAGGATGAATTCTGAGAGAACAGTTTACTAGGCTGCACAATTGATCTTGGACATCAGAAGGAGCTGCCCTCCGTCTTCCCATGTGCCCTAAAAGGTTTATTCAACATTTGAGCTGCAGATGAAAAATAATCGTTTAATTAACATTGGAAAATATTAATTCCTCTCAGTACAGGAAGCCCATGATGGGACTGGTGGCAGAGCTCCTATGCAGAATGCTCCCAGCGCAGTGTTGTCACTAGGGTTACAGGTCTAGAATGGTGTGGAGCTGATAACAGCTGTCTCTGCAATGGAAGGCATGTGGCCTAAAATGTCAGGAGCAGAGCTGGGAAGTTGATGAATCTGTTGGTTCTCTGGCTTAACCAAAAACCGCGAACATTAAAATTTTGGATTTGTGGGAGCCAAACAACACTTTTCTTTAGTTTTCAGCTTATTTGTCCATTTCTCTTGGGTCATTTTTTTTACCCTTTTTTTTTTTTTTTAGTTCAAATCAATTTCTTAAGCAAAAAATGTTTTAAAGCAAAAAGGAAATGTTTTGTTTAAAAAGATGATATAAAAATGAACTGTTTTGACACTTTCAAAATTGTTCTCTTATTTTCTGCAAATACTGCTCAGCAAATTCAGTGCGGTCTCAACAATAGCTTCATTCTCTTAATATTCTGCGAAAATGATATTTTGTGCAAACTAACTGTCTGTCAGGAAAAATAGTGATGTATTTCTCCTGGGAAGGCAGAAGTAAGGACTATTAGCAAAGACCTTGGACACCGTGGTCCCTTCCCCTGTCTGCCAGTGGCATTTTGTGTGCTCCTAGAAGGCTACTACACTTATCTGCTTCTTTCCTCTTTCTCTGGATGGCAAACTCTTGGTCAAATAATGCCACTCAGTGTGTATCCATCCAATGCAGATCAGTGAGGGGAACTGATGCTGATTGTGATTCTGGGTGTTATTTTGATAATAATTTCTCTTAGAACTTCTGTTCATGCAGTGAACAGGTTGTAGTGTGCAGTTCCAGGCTGAGGAAATGGATTTCATTTTACAAAGTATAACAGAGCTTCATCTGCATGAAATCCTAATTGCATCCTTTGGCTTTATTTTAAGCAAGCAAAGCGAATTACAACCAAAGCAAATGCTCTATATATTTAGAAATTGCAAATACTTTTCAATTTTAAACTAACCAGTGGGAAGTGCTCGTTCATCTTCTTTTATTACTGTGTCTCCTACTACGTAAAGGATATTGGACCTCCCAGCTTCAAACCCAGCCCAGTCCAGCCTGCTTCATCCTGCCGCTTCAGACTCTTTGAGGGTAAACAGGCAGTTTGGGCTCCTGGTTTTGCACTGAGAGAGCAATTTTTTCTGAGGATCTGTAAGCAAGGAATGATGAGGGGCAATACTGTGACCCTGTTTCACAGAGTGTGTTCACCCCAGACGTAACTGGTTTGCAGAAGATCATGCTGTGAATCAGAGTGAGAACTAGACTTCTGGACTCTGTTGTTACACAGCTGCCCTTCATTGACAGCAATATGAGTCAGAAAGTGCCTGTGCATATGGTTCCTAAAATAACTAGTAATCAGCAAAATTCCCAGCCCTTTTACTCAGTCATTTCTCTTGAAAGAGTCTTGTTAGGCCAAATTCTCTTTTTTTCCCCTCCATTCTACAAGTGCTTCTCCATTGAAACTAATGGATTTGTTTGGGTATAACAGAGAACAAGATAACCGTTGTGGTGTCCAGGAGGCATTTTATTGGTGTAAGGATTTGGTCAATTACTATTATTTGGTTTACAGGCATGTTGGTGTTTTGCTAACCATAAAGAAAAGCAAATCTTTTTCATTAGATCTAATCAACACAAAAAGCTAGTTTAAAAGAGAGGCGAGAAGAGAACCAATTTCAAGCTGGAAGTGGGAACCTTTGGATATTTCTTTATGCTGCTCCACCATGCCAAGCCACAAAACTTGAGCTGGCTCTGTATAAGCCATCTTACGGAGCAGAACCAGTGCAGCTCTGGTAATTCCACTGAGACTCATAGACCTGCTGAGATGCTGTGTTTGACCCAGGCAGACCATAACCTTCCAATATGAATAGATACATACAATTCTGGTATTTTCATCTTCTCTCTGTTTTTTTTTGGTTTTTTTTCCTCCTGCTGTTTGCTAATAGGAAAAACTTAAGGGTTTTGCTGACGTTTTTCTAGAAAGCACAGTCATATGACTAAACCGACACACTGTAAATTTATTAAAGAAGCAGTAAACCTGGGTGATTTTAAAACAGGTTTATTAAGGTACATGAGAACGTTCTCCATTTATGGAAGGAAACCACACCAAGCATATAAGTTGTACCACAGCGTGCAGAAAGCAGAAAGCACTTGGCATTAGCCAAGCCTATCTTGGGCCATTCCTTCACCCTGGACAAGTTGTTGATTCATGACGTTGTTGCTTGGGTGTTGGTCATCCTGCCCCTGGCTTGACCTCTTGATTTCATCAGGGAGTTGTTTAGGGAGCTCTCTATCTAGTATTCTCAAAACATGGCAGGGGAAGCTTGCCTTCTATCTAGCATTTGTGCAGCTCTGAGTAAATTGCTCCTGCTCCAGCACTTCACCTGTGCTACCACTTCGCTCTGAGTATCGCATGCATCTTCCATTAGCCTGACTTGCTGTATCAGGACTCTGCAGCTGTGGTTACACTGGAAATTTACAGTGTGGTGCTGGCGTGGATGGTATTAAAAACTCAAGGAACAACCCTTGCACAAATTGTCATATCCCAGTTCAGTCTCTGACCTCAGGGAGGTCAACTTATTGACAGGTCCTTGACTTCTGTTTCTGAAGAGATCACTATATGACCTTTCAGAACCTTTGCTTTTGACTTGTTAATAAAGTACTAATTGTTTGGGGTGGGTTTTTTTTGTTATGTTGTCAGTCTTTAGCTACACTACTTTTAGGAAAAGTGTCAGAAAAAATGCTGAAGAAAAGATCATCTGTGATGTTTACTGTTAAAAAGGTAATCTTTCTTACCTTGATTTCTTTCTTTAGACAGGTGTTCCAGACTAGGGACAACAGACATGTTCTTGTTCCAGCAGGTGGTCAGCCAGAATGCAAGCCACCTGGTGCATACAGCTCTCACACAGCCTTCAGGCCATGGTGTTTGTCATGATGGGAACTAACAGTAGTGTCTCACCTGCCCCCTTCCAATAAGGGGCAGAAATTGCATGGGAGACTTGCCCCAGACACTCACACAGTGAAGGGGACTCTGTGCCATTGGCAGTCTCATTTCCCCACAGAGGCCTCCAGCTGAGTCCAGTGGGGAACTCCAAGCTTGGGAGTGAGCACGGGTGAGAGAGGTAGCCTGAAGCAATGGCTTCTGCCCAGGGCATCCACCCAGATCCCCATAAGCTCCTAGTCAAACTTTCAGAGTACCGTCTCTGTGTTGTCTCCTCTGCTGCTCTTCACATGTGAGAGGTCCTTCCTGTAAGCATTCAGAAAGCCATGTCATTATCCTCTTTTGTTCCCCACCTCACAACTCTCCTTTATCTCCTGCTGACACCTTTACCTGCCTTGCAGACAAATGTTTTATTCCAATACTGTATGACATTGTCCAGCTTTTGTCTTTCATCTTTAGACTGGAAGTTTTTAGAAGGGAGTGGAGTCTCGCTTGGTACAGGACAGTGGGCTCTATAGTTAATGTTGCTCTATACTGTATATGATATTAAAGTATACCACACTAAATGTTTTTAGCACAGTCCACCTACTGGTCTGGTCCACCTGAGTAATAAGAGTTACAAAACAAGCAGCAGACCTAATATTTGAATAATGCAAACCACATGCACATCAGCACAGGGAGCATGGGCGTTGTTAGCAGGGAAGGGGTTAATCCAGTCTCTTTTTTTTTTCCCTGCAGTCCCTGCCGGGTGGATGAAAATGAATCACATTTCATTCTGCTCTCAGTCAGCCGAGATTGCTCTATAATTTTGTTTTTAGTCATTCGTGACTGAGACCTTCTCTGGCAAATTTAGTCACCGAATGTTTTTGCTGTTTAGCCCCAGTCGTTTGAAATCTCGGGGGAGAATGGGTTTCATATTGCGACAGCTGAGAGATGAGCAAGGGGAAAGCTGATGGATGTTGATAGTTCAGGCTGATGATATTCAGTATCGTTTCCATATCCCACATGGCCAGGCAGTGATACTCAATTCATTTATTCATGATCATATACAAAGGATTTTAGTCTTCAACATCATAATAGCTTGTGACCTTAAAGGGACACAGTCAAGTACTTTTTGGGCCAGAGTTTAACCTACTGTAGAAATTGCTATCTGCTGAAAGTGATAGATAATACCTGCAAGCATTGCCATTCATCCTGCCATCTCTACCTACTACATACACATTACTAGTGAAACGAATTTCACAACCATTAGAAGATATTAAATTATCATCCTCTCTTTTAACAGAAGGAGAAACTGAGGCCCAAAGGGGTTAAACCACTTACCACATACAGAGTCAAGGACAAAATTACATGCAGGATTGAGGTCTTCTGTTCCTTAAGAACAGGCAACACGCTAAACAGTTCATTTGTGTTGTTAATCCAGCCTTAGCTCTGGAAGGGAAGTTTTCCAAATAATTTGAGAAAGAATAAAAAAAAATAAAAAATTCCTAAAATACCAAATTCTCCATTTGTTGGCTGTGCTTTAGCAGCCATTAGCAAAGTACTATTATTTCCAGTGTTTTCTCAACGGCATTGACAATGCTGCTGATGCACAAACCGAACAGAACACCAAATAAAACTGAGACATGAAAGTATTCCTGCTCCATTCTGAGATAGATGGATGAGGAGAGAGTCAACTGGGATGAGCCTGGAAGGCAGAGGGGGGAGGCAGCGGCCTGTGCATCTACCCATGAGTTTACGCGTGCAGGACACAATGGCAATCAGTCTGATGAGAGACATTTTGTTCCCCATTTTCCAGGAGGAAGTTAGGAGCACCGCAGAGTCATGCAGCCTCTCTGAATGGGGTCCCAGTTCACTTGTCATGATCAGGAAATAAGTCTGGAGCAGGATTGCAAAGGGCTGTGGCACAGCTGAGACATCAAGTGGTGTTAGTGTGGTGAGACCCTATGGTGTCTGTGGAATGGTGCTGACTGTTGACAATAGGGGCTGATGGAAAAGGCATTTCCATGAAGTTAATGGCTGGCTGGTGGAGGTTAGGGCCTGAGGCCATTATTACCATTGTAAGTTCTGGAAATATAAAAATGCAGAGAGAAAAAATAAAGAAAATTGCCTTTTTATATATCAGAGAGTTTAAAGTTGAGCTGCCTGTTGCCATGGCTACAATATTCGGTTTGCAGTCTTTAGTTATTTAAGACCAAGGTCTCGATCTTGCTGAATCAGTGAACTCAATGGAAACAAGTCACCCAGCCTCAGCAGGGGAAGAACAAACCCACAGTAGCATGGTAGGAAGGAGAACCCATTCCCATCCCATTAGAGACCACATCCCCTGTGCTGGAGGAGGCTTTCTGAGGTGCAGGAGCGGTGTCTGTGAGGAATTGGGAATGGATGCAGGCAGTTCCCTCTGAGCTCACAGGTCAGGATGCTCCACACTGATCCTCAGTTCCTCATAGGGCGTCTTAGGAATGGAAACAATTGGGAGTAGGGCTGATAACCCCTACTAACAGCAACTACATATATATATTGATTATATTAATACTTTTTAAGACCAAGATTTCTTAAAAGGAGTCATATTTTTTCACTGGCAGTTAGGCATGTCTCAGATGTTCACCTTACTCCCATAATGTGCTTTTCATGGTTCATCTAGCAATGACATAATTTGTGTTTATGATGGAGAACTGAAGTTTTCCCAGTGTGGATGTTCAAATTCCTGCTATACTGGATCGGGATCATTTAAAGATGCCTGTCTACTTGACTCCATCTGTCAAGTCAAATGAGACCATAGTGGAATACTAAGAAAATGCAATCAGCAGGATTTTCTTCCCCATCTTTGGTTCTCTTCCAGTGGATTCCTAGTAGGAGATATTACCAAACAACATCTCGTGTTGCAGAGCACTGTCTTACAAAAACACTGGGTCCTGACAACATATTTTCATGCCATTGTTCTGTTTCTCCACTTGCCAAAGAAGAACCAGAAGGATTTCACAATCTTTAGAGAAGGAAACAAGAAACAAAACTATAAATTAAAATTCTCTGGGACGGAGACAGACCAGTGTGTGTGTCCTCTGCAGCCAGCTGCCCCAGCCTCACGGATGAGCTGCCTTTCTGTGCAGACAACGAGTATGTTACAGGTTTAGATGCAAGTGAGAAACACAAATGCCTTATAGCCGCAGAACTGATTACCACATCAGAAACCGAGGTGAAAATGTTTGGATATGATTCCCTGAGTTGTGTCTGTCTCCTAAATCATATATGTCTGTCTGTGTAAACACGTTATCTCACAAATGAACACAGTAGCATAGTTTTTACTATAAAGCTGCCGTGTCCCGAAGCTGCATTGCAATGCCCAGGATTTGTCTGTGGATCTCTGTCCCCAAAATTCATCTTGCAGGCTGATCCTAGGGATATTCAAACAGTTCCCTGTATCTGTAAGTTGGCTGTTTCCCTGCCTTTCTGATATATTATACACAATCTTTATTGCCTCGAGAATAATGACTGTCACATGTCCCCTTTGAGACATCTGGTTCATATGTGCTGTGGTCGCTGGCTTTTCCTCCTCGCCAGAGGGGAGGTAGAGCGCTCCCCAAATCAGCCTCGGAGCTTCTGCTGCCCCCAAGTGAGACTAGATAAGAGTGCCCCATATTGAGAGAGAGACAGGAGAGTTTTATCAGGGAGGAACACAAACCAAATGAAAGCTTTGGGATTTCACTTCAAAAGGAAGATGCCATTAGCAGCCCCCTTTGTGTTTGGCTGCATGGGTGGGCAGGCAGTTTATTAATGTCCTGAGCGAGCAACAGGGGATAGCTGCCCGCGTGTGGTTGGTAAACAGCACAGGGAGACTGCATTAGCCTGAGGTTAGAGGATTCAGGAGGGACAAGGGAGATTTCCAGGAAAACTAAACACACCCAGATGACCAAGGAGAGGTCTTGTCCCCTAAGGGAGAGCTACACTAGTGTCATCAAAAACTCTGGAAGACGAGGAGGGAGAGGTCTCTCCAAAAGCTAGCCACATCCTATTCACCACCAGCATCACTCCATGCTTCCTCCCACCCCTTCTCCCAGCTACAGAGCCCCTACACACCTCTAGCCTCTTTCCACAGTGGAAACTGTTCCGAGTCTCCCTTCTGGTGACAACATGAACTGTGATCCAAGTTTCCAGCTCAGAGATGGAAGGGAGACTCAGATTTACAAGCAGAGCACCCACACCCTGTGCAAGAACAGGGTGTTGCTCACACTTTCTTCCTCCTCCCGTGAGGATGCTTTCCAGGGTGTGTTAGCAGCAGTTCCCAGTTAGCACTGCTTTTCAATGGTGCAGGTTCCATTTGAAGAAATAAGTGTGCTAGGAAGTAGGGAAGGCATGATTTCCCTGTTCATTAAGTTAAAACAACTTGTATTGGGAAATACTGAAATTTGACTTAAGAGGGATGATGCAATTGAAGTTCCTTTTATAAATGACTTAATTTTTGTTGTCTGCTGCTGCCATTGGGTGTGAATCTTAAGATTTACAAACTTCTAAATAATACTGGTTAGACCTACATGTGGTAGTGAGTGAGGTTGTCGAGACTCCCCGGGAGAGGTCTTTTTCCTGCATCAGCTCTGCCCTTCTCCTAGAGGCTTCCTACCAGGGAAGAAAAGTTTCAGAACAGATCACTGCTGTGTGCTGCGTGGACTGATGTTTGCTGGAGGCTCAGCTGTTTTGGGGGTCACAAGCAGGGACGCAGTCACCCCTTCACCACCATTGTTTGCACTGTGTAAACCTGGATTTGATATAGCAAGGTCACCCCCAAACTCACCACTGAGCAGGAGGAGGTTTGGGATATTGGGACACATAATTTCCTGTCCCTAATGCGTGACTTAATACGCCGCCTTAGTATATCTTGTCACATCTGCATAGGAATTTCATAAATTTACATGTTGATAGGTAATTTCTTTTCTCCTTGTGTCCCAATCCTGAAGTTCCCTTTCCTTTCTCTCACCTTTCTTCTCTCCCTCCTTCTCTTTCCCTGAGCTGTCAGTACTAATGAACACAGAAGCATCTTTATCTAACCCCTCATGACACCTTCTGCATCTGAACTCGCTGCTAATGGCTTATGGGAACCTTCCATTGATTGGGTTAATAGAGAATAAAATTGCCTCGTAACTGTATTTCACTTTGATTTTAAAATTATGCCCCCTATCCCCATCTCTGGGGAGGAGTTGTTAACTCTTTCGTTGTTCCGGTCCTGATGTGGCTACCATTGCCTTCTCTGGTTGCTACCAAATTTGGAGCTGGGGATGTTGGGTGGAAATTAATAACATCCCTAAGGGAAATATGTGGAGAGTGAAAATTATCGGAATAGAAGAAATATCATGAAGAAAAGTATGCACACATTGTAAATGTTGCTGACAGAGGGTGAGAGTGTGAATTACTGGGCTACTGTATTTCAACCACTCATATTAAGAACTCAGTCCCTTTTCTGTCAGACTCATCTTCACGTGTGTTAAAGCAAATGGAGACTGTTGTCTTCTTATGACTTTTCCATTATCTAGATTTTGTCAAAATGTTAGAGAAATGTAAAGTGTTGCCTGGCTTCACTGTCACCCATTGGAATTAAGCTTTTCTGTGTGCATGGTTTACGCAGCACTTGTGTGGATATATCTCTTGCTCTAAACTTTTTTCAAGATCTTTGTAAAGTGCACAGTGAGGATTTGATTTCCTTCTTTCTCTGTATTGCCTATGGCCATCCACCAACAGTGGATGAATATGGACTTATTCTGGTTACTAAACCAAACTACCAAAGAGCAATCCAACTGGCAAAATAGTCTGGCAGCACATGTAGGAGTTGTAGATATCTTTGAGATCTCTTTCCTCTATCTATCTTTATTACTACCCTCATTCCTGGTCTTTAAGATCTTGTCACAACGGTGGACAATAACAATTATATAGTTTCTTATGGTAAATTTACGTGCTTTCATTTTAAAGTTCCCAAGGGTGCTTTGCCAATACGTGTGGCAGTAACCACCACTCCCTGGCTGTGGAATAGCTATTTGAAAGCACTGGGAAATGTATGTGGAAATATGAAGAAAGGAACAGCACCGTGTTCCTTTGAAATTATTGTACAGATGAGATGAAGGAGGTGGGAAGTAATTCTCAAATATTAATTTGATTGGGGCAAACGGCATAGATACCCCCATCATGGCACAAGGGTCTTTAGCGGCAACAGTAATTGAGGATATCAGCACTTCAATTTCTTTTTAAGCATTGCTACAAAGACAGCTCCCTTTAATTCTGCTGAGAGATTGGTTCAGGACCAGCTCTGAGGGAAGAGCTCTCCCTCAGAATAATAAACACTGTTTTCTGAGGCTCTCTGCGTCTTCTGCAGGCCTCTCTTCCATGGACCAGCAAGGCCTGTTAGTAAATAGGTGATGAGATTTGACAAGATCACAACACAGACAGCTATGACTGCAGGTTTCTGCTTCAGTTTTCAATTAGTATTTATCTGAGCAAAACAGCTCCTCTGCTACATTGTAGTGGTTCACAGGATAATTTTTCAAATGAACATTTTAGCTAATATCCCATAATGGCCCAGATATGCAGACTGAACCTCCTAAAAGATTTAGATGTTTATGGTATTTGCCTGTAACAGCTCCAGCTCTTGGACTGATTCCACAGTCATGCCTCTTTCCAAGCTGGTTCAGGGCAGACGATGACAACCATCACAACATTCATTCTTTCTGTCTCAGGAGTGGGTTCCCACAGCTGATAGAAATACTTTGCCTGTCTGCAATTAATTTGCTGCAGGTGGAGACCCTTCTTAGAAACCAGAGAGCCTGCTCTAGTGACAGCATTCGCATCCCAAGCAGGACAGTGGCCTTGCAAAAACAATTTGTTGCACACCTTTTCTCATTATTGATTGTACCCAGACTTGCCCAAAAACATGGCTTGAAAAGAGTCTTAGGTCTTTTCTCTGCTGGTGAGTATCTTACAGCCTGGGACATTCCCACCTCCTGCTGTGAGAGAGAACAGCCACTGAGATCAGATAACTGCTTTCCTGTGAAAGCTTGGCATAGACGTCAATACAAGCACTAAAGAATATACCATTACACTCCTGATTTGGGCTGTACTGCTCATGATTTTCTCCTGCATGTCATTTACACTCTTCTTATCCATTGCTGATGGGGGTATGAATCACATTACTGCAGCTGGTAATTTTAGAAACGCTGCCTGGGAATGCTGCTAAATATAGAGAGGGGTGAGTAAAAGGGCTTTGTCTTATCAGGCATCAGTGTAGGTTCTTGGCATCTCGTAGATACAGGTTGTATCGTTCCTGATTTAAGGCTCTGGAGAACCTTTGATGAAGCCATGCCTGTCTGTCATAGAGCAGACAGCTGCCTGCAGCTAGCAGTACATAAAACAAGAACGAGAGGTCTCCCAGGGCCAGGCAGCACATTGGCAGTTTATCAGGTAGGACTCTGCTGATGAGCGTTGCCACTGAAGGTTTCATTTGAGACCTGCTCTGTGGTATTTACAGGCGATCTTGAGGCTAAGTAGGAAGGAAGATGCACTTGTGTCTGCATCCGCAAGCCGAGGGGCAAAATACACAAGCGTCAGTGGGTGGAGGAGAAGCGGCAGAGACAGTGTAGACCTCAGACAAGCCTCCCTAGAAGGAAGAATTAAAAGCATCATTAAAGGCCAAATGAATAAAACTATCATGTAACTTATGCCTGACAGCTTGGTTATGAGGCCTTTGGTTGCCATACAAGAGTTGTTGATGCAAAGATCCTTTCAGACGTCAGCAGTTGTAACTCGTGATCGTAGTGACACTCTCCCTTCTCAAATGGTGAAGAGCAAGGAGGAGTTCTGCCAGTATGACTTCTGTGAAGAAAACCAAGACTCTCTCATTTACTAAGACAATCTCTTTCTAAGTGAAGAGTTTTCTGCCTGATTAGCACACTCAAATGTGTTCCTGAGCAGTTGGTGTGCACCAATGTCAGCAGGAAGGTGAAGGCAGGATCGTGCAGTCAGTAGGACTGAACTGAGTAGGATTGAGAGAAAGAATAAACTTCCAAGTGTTCCTGCAGCACCAAAATAATGCAACTTTACTGGTGCAAAGCCACAGCCCACTCTTGCTGGCAAAGGGAGAGAGATTACAAGGTCTTCATGTTTATAAGCTTTGGTTTCCTCCAGGAGCAAGAAGCCACCCTGGAGTGAGCTCTTGCAAGTGTTTCTTTATCTGTCTACAAGTGAAGGTGTTTGGATAATTATTGTTTGCCCACAGCTTGTATTTTTGCGTAGATTTTTTGTTTTCAGTTTTCAGGTTTTTCCTCCTAAGACCAAAAGTACATGCCTTTGCCAAATACAACTAAGCAAGTGTCAGCTTTTTGCTAAAAAATGGCCATTCCCAAAATGATTTTCTGCCCCCCGAATGTCAGTAGACTTATTTCAACCCATTCCATTCATACTGGCAGAAAAAAAACCAACAGGATGCCAATATACATCTCCATGCAAACGACATCTTGCAGCCCTGTGATAACCAAGACTTGGAACATTATTGTACATGGAAAGGGAAAAGAAATGGTGTGTGTGTTTATGTTTGGTGGGTAACAGAAAGGAGAGCCCATACAGAAAAGTCCTTGCAAGCCAGAGCAGAAGAGATCTTTCATCTCCTTCCAAATAGAAAAGAGTTTGCATATCAACTGTAGAACAGAGGTCCAATTTCCATGCCAATACCAAAGGAATCCTGCATGCCAGTGCAGAAGGAAATTTACAGGTCAATACAAGAGAGCTTTTCTGTGAATCACACTACAAAAAAAAAGGTGCTCATACTGGCCTAAAAGCAAGGGCGCTTTTTTCCCCAAATTAGCCCAGAAGACAGCTTGCCTACCAATGGAAAAGAACCTGCCTGAAAAATCCCTTGTAGCTGCCCTAGGAGAAAAAGAATGACAGAACCAGTCTTTTCAAACCTAGACCAATTAGCAAGGTAAAAGAAAAAGTCCTATGATAATTAAAAATTAAAACCAACAAGACAACAGAGTAAAAAATGAAAGAAATGAATAAAAACAATTAGCAGAGATGAAAAAACAGGGATGGGAATGATATAAATTGAACCTATTATAAGGCACTAATGACATTTGAAAACCTAATTTTTACATTGTCAAACCATTTTGATTAAGTGTTAAACGCTGCTCTTATGAACTTGGCATATATTGTGCAAGAGCAGTAATTTCTGCCTTTATCTTTTTCGCTTTCTCTGAAAAGGTGCTCATGTGCTGAAAGAGGCAGCAAAAGCTCATGAGTTATCAGTACTCTTTTCCCTTCCTTTGTGCATGCCAAGAAGCCTAAGCCCTGCCTGATAACAGCCATCTCCATGTTCATGGGGAGTGGGACCTGAATCGGGTTGGGGGGGCAATGAGGAGAGAGGGGTGAGAAATGATCAAGACATTGGGTGCTGATGAGAAAAACAGACGCCTTTATAACTAGGAAACTTTTCTCCTTATTTCTTTCTCCCCCCCCCCTCCTTTTTTTTTCCAAAACGGAATAAGCAAAATAATTGAAAGAAAGAAAATTGACTTTTTATTGCTTTTTAAGTGCTTAACATGAAGTTTCATCTAGTAAAATTATTGTTATTTTTATCTTTAGCTGCGTCGTTCATGTTTCTCCTTAAAGAAGATATTTCTCCAGTTCAGGATGCCAGCTGCAAGGAGCCGCACAGAGAATGACAATGGCCTATGCAAATACAATGCATCAGCTATAAAGCCTGTTCCAGAGCACCCGCCCCTGCTGAAGCAGAGCTGCCGGCGGCACAGAATGCTGCAGAAGGGAAAGGCCTGGCCCTGAGTTGTACCCAGTGGCTGAGGTTCCATTTGCTGCAACTGGGAGGTGAGAATGCTCCACATCTTTTGGGAGTACTTTAGTATCACTAGTACCACCCAGCAGGGAGTGACCGGCAAGGAAAGAGTGTTGGATCCACTTACACATCAGGAGGGCTCAGGGAGGCCACATGTAGTCACTAATTTGGAATTTATGACTCACTTGACTACCCCAGACCACCATTCCTTGAGGAGCTGAATGTCTGTATAATTGCCAGTTGCCTTATTTCAGAGCATGGGGCTGTCTTTTCCGTCCAGGTCTCTGCAAACTCACTGATCAAAATTCAGGAAGATAATATACCAGACCCTGGTAGACTTGTGCAAGGACTTGCTACTCCAGAATTGTTCAGAGAGATGAGAATGGTGGGAAATTTCCATTGGGAAATGGGGAATTTTCAGCAAGAAAAAAACCCAAATCATAATAAAGACTTACTTTGCTTCAAAACAGAGAAAGGGCCAGGAGAGCACTTTGCAGGTAGGAATAATTATATGGTGATTTGGACTATTCCATGGGTCCTGTGCTCTCCTCACTCTGTCCATAAGAGAGTGACAGACTTGTACATGATAGATCTGGGCTAGGTGTCAGACCAGAAGAACCCTAATCCAGCATGATTGGTCCACGTGCAGCAGTAGGTAACAACATGCTTCTCCCCAGCACCTGTAGATCAGCAAGTCAGAGTAACTCAGGCAGGAGGTGTCGTGCCCAAGGGCAACGGCCATATGAAAGGTGGTCACAAAAAAATAAATTGGGCTCAAGAGGGTGGCACTTCTGGAAATTATGGTGCCGAGAGAATCTTTCTGTTCTGGCAGGGCACAAAGTCTTTTTACACAGATATTGCATCCCTCAGGACAAAGGATTTGATCGCATCTCAGTTGGTGCCAACCTGACATAGAAGAAAAATTATACATTACAAAATGCTAAAAGACAGCTAAAAGGAGGGAGTCTGAAGAGGGGGTAGAGAAACAAAAATAAATCAGAATCACTGTAGAGAAAAGAGACTGAAGGTAGAGTGAAAATATAGAAGAACTTTTGGAAGGTAAAGATTTTAGAAAGAAAAAAATATTGAAGAAGAAAGAGGGGAGGAGAATAAAAAGCTAGGACATAAAGCCAGGCAGTGTGGTCAGTGTCCTTTATATCAATTTTTAGTGCTCCTTTTCAGCTGCCCTAGGAATAGTTCATAAACCACGGCATTTATTATAGGGGCAGTGTCACACACTGCAAACCTATTTTGTGAATGTTACCACTGGGGGATCACATGCTGAACTGGGCTCCATTGCAGTTGACAGGCTCAATAAATTCAAAAAGATCAGGAAGAACACAGGTGACAGAATGTATTTGGAATGTGCGTGTTCTTCTCTCTTTTTGTTCCACAAAGAGAGGAATCTGAATCCCCCATGCTACCAGCTACCACATTTTTATTGTAAGCCTTGTAAAATCTGATGTTAAAGCCTAAGCTCTCGGGTCATGCAATTATGTGAGTCTCTGCTTTCATTTTTAAAGATGTCAGTTTCTAACCTGGCTACCTGTAGAGAAGACTTGGAAGCACAAACATATACAGACTAAGCAAATAATGTTTTTTTTAAAGTCTTGCTGCTGGGATTCTTGATTTGGTATTTCCAGAATACAGTCAATGGGAAAAATGTCTTTCCTGCAGGGAGCGCCAAGGCAGATATGAAGTTTTTACCATATTTGTCCAGTTTAGAGATCTAGTATCTCAATGAACTGCCTTTGGTAAAACCTGTAGGTCTTGATCTGAGTTGTATGGTCTTGACCAGCCTTTAATTTCTAGCAAGTGCCTCACAGAAGTCAGCTAATACAACTAAAGTCTACAAATCTTAGTCTAAAATCTACACATCTTATTATTACATAAAGATACATTCCTCATCTTCAATATTTATCATATTTATCTCCTCCTTTTATTTAAAGTGGCAGGTTTATGGAAGTGAGCATTCATCAAATCCCGTCAAAACTGGATACAGCTCCGCAGTGCTAAGAAGAACCATGATGTCGAGGATTCTGAACTGGAAAAGCCAGAGTGGGGTTCCATTCAAGAATTCATTTCATAATGCAAGTGAAAGAAGGAGCAGCGATTCAGTAAGTCAGGAGGAGGGAATACAGGCAGCTGAGTCGTACATTGCATGAAAAAAAGTAGTGATGTCGTTTAAAACCCTTCAGTTTCCAGGTGCTACAGCCATCCTTGATGATGATGCAGACACAGTTAAATGTATGATTTGAAAAAAAAAGAACTCGTATAAGAAAGCTGATTGCTTTGAGCAAGGCCCACTACAGCATAGCAAGGATTCCCATTAGCCATTCTCTCAACAGGTAGCCCTGTCCCTGTTGTCCCGTGACAAAGAGCAGCGGCAGTGAAGACTCACTGTGAGTTAGCAGGACTTAATCTCCCTTTTCTCCTTACTTCCAGCTCCTGTATTTCCGCCTTGCTGCAGGAACCTGCTGCTTGTTTCTCCAGTGCTGTGCTACCAACTGTCTCCACCTGTGCACTAGGAATACAAATCATGCCAGTGCTGCAGCAGGGCAGAAGTGATGGGAGTATTCAGCATCCTAAGGCATCTCCAGGCACTTGTGCATATTCTCTGCTCCAGCCCAAGGAGAAGCTTCCCTCTGCAACTGCTGAAGCCATGGTGCTGCTCCCTTCAGGGCTGTGACGCAGAGCTACGTGGCAGTAAAACCACTGTGCAATCTGGTCTCTATGGAGCATCCAGTGTCTGATCCATGCGTGGTTTCTGTTTGTGGAGAAAAAGGGAGCCGAGGTTGCAGCTTCTTCTGCCAATGTGCGCTTTCCCATTTACAGTGTAAGTACTGTGGAAAATTTAGAAGGACAGACAAGCAGAGGCTGAAAGGTTGAGTTGTTTACAGAGTCAAACCTTGGGAAGAAGCATATTTCAGAGAGTTATACTGGTTTGTGTCATCCAGTAAGGACTCAATTTGTTTGCAGGATCTGGTAGGCAAAGAACTTATATTGAGGAGGGATGTAGAGTTAGCCATACAAGTTGATAGAAGTCCAGATGCTCAGATTTTGCAGGCAGGAGGAGCATGTGCAATGTCCACATCTGCCTGTGTGTGCATGCTGGCAAGAAAGAACAAGCCAGCTACCAGATGTTCCATCTTCTACCACCCTGCTGTTTCTTGTAAACTATTTTTTCTTCCCTCCCCACCCTTCTAGTTGTGCAATTACCTCCCTCCTAGCTTTAGTGCAGGCTAATCGCATTCAGTGCTTTGGCGATGGAGATCACTGGCTTGAGGTCAGAGAGGGCAAAGTGGCTGCTGGCTGGTAATCTTATCCTCGATCCTTCCATGGCAGCTGCCTGTGGGCCCTGACAGTGCCAGTCATAGATGCTCTGCTTCAAAGTGCAGAGTGTGGACCTCACGGCCCGGAGAACACCATCTGCCAGGAATATATTGAACTGAAAGAATATGTCACTACTGAAGGCACAGTGCAAGTCATGGAGGTGGGCTGTAAGAGGGAGAAGGAATAAGGCTGAGGAAAGAGGAAAAGTAAACTGAATTAATGGCATAGTCAGATTCCACCTTGTAGGACAAATTCATGCGAGACATTCTTGGCCTCAGCAACTTCATTCTTTTCCTGGCAAGACAGAAGTGAAAGATGGTAGAAGAAAGGCACTTCTAATGTGCCCACCTTGAGGTGTGAAGCAGTCAGGCCTAGAATTTCCCAACTGGTTACCTATTGCCTGGTCATCCCTACTGCTGGATTTAATGTTCTTGCTTCCTCTGCCAAAGCAGAAACTGGAACATTAACTCATTATGGATTTATTCTTCAAAAGCCATCACAGCAGAGATGAAGGGAGCAGAAGAAAGGCAGTGTTGTCTACCTAATAAGAAGAAAAATGCAGCAAGGAGTCTGGGTTTATTAGCATATCTGCCACTGACTCATTGCACGGTTTGGTATGGTTTTGTCTTTTGCTTCTTCACAGCACTCTTGTAAATATGGTGGGTGTATGTAAATAGCCTTGATGTGCTTGGATGGAAGCCATGCAAGAAAGGAATTTATAAGAGCATAGCATGATACTACAGAGCCTTAGCCGAAAAGCTGAAAAGACATGGCTTCCCTAGAGTCACTATGAGACATTTTAATTTGTCCTTTGGCACAGTGGCTTCAAGCCCTGACATTTAGATGTCCCTCCTGTGGCTGGCTCCTGCCATGCTGTAAAGGGGATGTGAGAAGTGCACCCCTAGGATGGGACAGAGTCCCGCAGAGCAGGCAGCAGTGAATTTGGAAGCAAGGAGAGAGAGATTTGCACTGTTCCCAATTGGGCACCAGTGCAAAGGAGATATGCTGCCAGAGGCCAGTTCTGTTGGAGGGGAATCTGACAGGGTGAAGGTCATACAGTGAAAGTTCTCTTTGTGATGCTGATACTCAAACATTTTCTGAGTCCCCTAATTACAGGGTTCTCCCTCTCCCAAAGTCAGGTTACAGTTGTGAAGTTCGTCTTTTTTTTAAAAATGTAATTACATTTCTAATACCTCTGTATTGAAAATGTAAATCCCAAGTTGTTTTTTCTTTTGGTTTGGGTTTTTTTGTTTGTTTTAAAAAGGGGGAAATAAGAATCTTTTTAAAAGACTTTTTAAAAGAAAAGACTCTCAGATTTTTGGTATCTTACTCATGCCTCTTGAAGGCCTGAGACTAGCATTACTAAGTGGGTTAGTACTAGCAGTATCTCAGATTATTAAAGATAGAAACTGAAAACTAATTAGGAGTTCATGTTGTTTTTTTCTCTAATGTTCCACTCAGGTAGTTGGAGTGATACCAGCCTGTTTAATTTCCTTTCCTCCTGCTTGTCAGTTCCACTGTCTGTTTTTCATAGTGGTAGCAGAAAGCTCCTGGTTCATGACATATTTCAGGGAGGAAAGTCCTCTGTCAATATCCAGAGATTCTCCATCTTAGTTTAAATGAAGTGAATAGGTTATTACAAATTTATTTATTTTGCTGATAGTTCCAAATTTTTAAAGCTTCCTTTTTTTGCAGGTATGTAAACATTTATAGGGGATCCATTGTGCTTGAGATCTAGGTAGCCAGTGGGGCACATTCTCTACAGTTGCTGTATTCATTACCCCACTCTTTCCAGTTCCTTTTCTTCTATCTTCCTCTTACCTTTCCTTAGATGTGCTTACTTCTTTCTTTGTCTTGCTGGCAATGCTGTCTGTCTCATGCTGCCTACAGTAGCCAGGCCCTTCTTCCCCTGAATGCCTCCTCCCCTGCAGTTGTGGCTTCACATCACATTGTGCGTCCCCCTTTCTGCCTGCTGGGCTTCCATCTTTGCTCTTCTGCTCTATTCCTTCTCTCCCATACCTCTCAATTTTTCTCTCTGCCTTTGTCTTCTGCTGCCTTATTCTTCTGTCTCCCAAGGGCTGCTTTCCCAAGAGAAGCTAAGTTGAATTGATCTGCCATTTAATTACCTGATGTGTTCATCGCCTGTGCCTGCTGTTTGCAAATAGGCCGGCCTGAAAGTCCCTGGGGGAGGTAAGGTTTTGTGGCAATGGGGGAGGCGGATAGATGGGCTGGCAGCAGCTCAGCCAGAAGGCAGCTTCCTCGGAAACAAAACACCTGCCAGTAACACCTGTGCTCGTAAATGTTTGCTGCCATCCTTGGTCGGGCCCCAACACTCGGAGAATGAACGTGTCTATTCCATGGCATCAAACCAAGGCAGCTTTCTGGCACATGTGGAAGCTTCTAACTAGCACTTACATGGAGCACACTACACTCAGGTGGAGAAATGCAAGCCAATGGGGACACACCTCTGCAATTAAGGATATAGGCATACTGTGAGTCCTCCTTTCAACCCAGTAATTTCTGCTCCAATGGGCCATGTCATTGCACCTCCCCGTGGGTCACACAGAGGTGTGGACGGGGAGAACCATGACTTTGTCTTGTTCTAAAAGCTTTCACTGCAGAATTTCAAATGACTTGGTCAGAATACCTAGCTCCAACCCTTACGGTCCCATATGCAGGCAAGTAGGGCTCCCTCTTCCCTTTGTAACAGGCACCAGAAAGTCATTGACTCATCCAAGGTCATTGCAATGATTTCTAGTTGCAGTTAAGATGAAAGCCATGTCTTCTGCTTCTAGACTGCAGACTCAGTCTTCTTTTCCCAAAGGGATTTAAAGAAGGGACTATGGTGTGAATAGTAGCAGACCTATTTAGGGATGTCCTTGCAGAAATTCCACCTATGAATTGAGCTGGTTTGGATTTAACACCACTGAGATGATTAAAGAATATAAAAAGATTAAACATCAAAACAATTGGTCTTGCTAGGGAAGCATAACTAAGGACTTTTGCACTGAGCATGGCAGAGATGTCCTTCCCTTTCCACATATTTGTGCACATTTACCTAACTTACTTGTCACAGAAGGAAAATTGTGAGCTCCATCCCCTACAAACACCCTGGAGGCTTCACTTCACCTCAGCATAACAGCTGGATGAAAGCTTTGAAGGCTTTGCCAATTTGCCATTTTCTCCTCTCTTTACACACCCCGTGTGACTTCTTAAGCTTTAGGCAGCAGAGCATTCACAGAATGAGCAGATCATTCACTAGCACCAGTCACACTGATTTTTGCTGCTTCCCTAACCACTGTCCACACTGACTCTTGCTGCTTGCAGAACGACACAAATTCTTGTCAAGGGAATAGAAACAGATTATAGTGCGCCTATGGATAAGAGTATTATGTCTGCTTCACCTGGTCAGACACAAGAAATAAAGGAATAAGTTAAAACTGAAAAACAATACATAAGAACCAGAGCCAATCTCAATTAGCCATAGCAAGAGCTGGCCAGTTGTCTTCATTGTTTTTGTGAAGCGATTTCATTATTTTCTCTGCAGCATCTAGCTAATGGCACTGCAGACATACTCAATTAATATGGGTATGGGCCCTTCTGGTGGGCAGGGCTGCACACACAAATTCATATCCTTGAATTGTTTCTGCTGGCTTTTAGGTGCCTGTATTCAACGGAAGAAATACTATCTGTCTGGTTTTTGCTATCTCCCTTTCTCAGACTCCCTTTCTGTCCTTAAAGGCCTTGAGCTTTCTGTGTTTTATTCCTCTGTTCTCGTTCTCTTAGCATTCATTAAGTCAGCAAGCTCTTTGAGGAGGAAGCTAGTTTTTCATTCTGCATGTGAAGTGTGGCCCTGGCCCTGTTTGGATCCTGGAACTGCTACTGATCATCTGCAACCGCACATGTGCTGTGCAGCAGGGAGCACAGGATGGCTGCGTGGTGGTGTTTCTGTGAGCTGTGGAAACACCTCAGGATGTATGTTTGGTGCTGGGCAAAGCCTGATGATCCTTTTTCATTTTTCTCGTTATACTGATGATTACATTTTAGGGAAGATTCTTGGGCTGCAATTGATACACAGAGCTATGATTGCCCCTTCCTAGTAGCTGGGACAGGAGGATGGCTGCATATGTCCACCAATGCAGAGCTGGCCAGCTCTGCCCTCCCAGTCCTTCTTGCTTCTTGCTTTGAACTTTATACACAGAATATTGTTCAGTTCAGTAAAGCACACGTTTAAACTTGTACCTCAGTCTCACTGAAATCAATGGGACTTAAACACAGGCTTAACCTTAACCACGTTCTTGAGTATTCTTCTGAGCCAGGCCTTTTACGAGGGTGTGAATCCCAGGGAACTTGTACGAGTTTTGTCTTCTTGCTGTTCCTCATATACAATTGATGTAACAATCTGTTACTCATTAATGCTGCAGATTAAGCCATTTTGTCTGAATCCGTTTTTTCTGTAGACATTTTAACTGCTCGTCGTATATGATATATTTATTTGATTCCCAGTGCCTAGTTACAATATGACAGCAAATCTAGACTAGGCTTAATAACTATTTATTCTGTCTCCTCAGGCATACATTGACTGCAGGAGGTGGCATGAACTCAGTGTTGGTGTTAAGCTGCAGCAGTGATGGCCTTCCTACAAAAGTGAAACACTGAGACAGAGAATGAGAAATCCCCAGTTGCAAATTGTCGTCACGTAGATGTGAAAGGTATGAATCACATCCACTGGAGTTTCAAGGACAGATTTCACAGAAATCTGTCAGGAAGGTTCAGGGCCCTTTCAGCTGGTAAGTGGACTGTTCTTCGAAGCTTTCTGGAGGAGATGGGGTACAATCTCATGATTAAAGGAATTAGTTTATCACTGAGAACTGCTGAATGGGAGCCCCAGCTGTAGAACAGATATACCCTGGGGAGCTCAAAGTATCTTAGTGTGTACATCGTTACCCTGGAGTTACTGGTCTGCTGGCCTGGGATGTGCCTTTGTGACGGATGAACACGTGGAAAGAATATTGGCCCCGTGGAGGTGATGGCTTTGGTCCTTCCTCCACCTTGTGGGGATTAGGGGTTTTCTGAGCGTTACCAAAAGATTGGTCCCTGTTGTGAGGCTCTCCACACTTGTCACTCCTCACTTATCACTCCACACTTGTCACTCCTTGTTTGTCACTCCTTGTTTGCCACTCTGTCTGTCATGGTGTCATTCCTTTTCACCCCCTAGCAGGAAGTTAGGAGGGTTTCCTTTGGCAGCTGTTTTTCATGCTGGCTTCCTGGAGAGCAGTGATCCTTCTGTGCATCTGCACACGCTCACCTCCTATTGCCCAGACTCTGCCTTTCCTCTGGGAACTTCTGGGAGGCTGGACTCCTGTGCCCTCAGGATACCAGTTGTGCACTGGGGTACCTGTCAAGGTAGCTACTAAAAAGCATATTATTCGCATTAGACCAAGGTTTGCAAAGTCAGGGGGTTACTGGCTACCAAAGACCCCTTTGCTGAACTGAGAGAGAAACATCTGTGCATCTGGTCCAGAGAAGTTCTGAGGCTGGACAAAGAGTAGCAGGACACAGGAAAGCTGTCAAAGCAGGTTTGCTAAGGGGTCACAATAAAGACTGAACAACATAAATAAATTCATCATGGGAGCATGTCACAGTATCACAGCTTTTTCTGGAGTTAAAAAATCTGATTGAGTAAATCGCTGTGAAAGTACAGTATTCCTTGGTCATTCCCATTGCTCTAGTGCCTTCAGAACCTCGTGTGTGTGAGCTAGGGAGCTCTGCCAGTCCCATTGCAATGCCTGCCTTTTCCAGAAAATATCTCCTGCGAGGTATTTAAAAGCAGCCATACAACTATTAATTCAACTGTAAATCCCTTGCTGCACCACATGCCAAACAAGCCTCTTCTGAGGCAGGTGTCTCCCTCATTATAATCAGCAGAGAGGATATAGGCATGGCTGAGAGCAGCAAAGGATACAACCTTTCTGTCTGATCATAGATGGCGAGGACTGCCCTTTACCATCGTGGCTTAGGCAAAATCAATCCCTCTGGATGCTGAGGATCATTTATGGGAACAGCTGCTCTGTGCGCTATTTGAGAGGAAGGGCCAGAGCTATTCCAAGTGTTTTATCCTGATCTCACCATGCCTGGCCCCTCATGGAGGCACAGCCCTGACAGCTTCCTATTTATTGCCTTGTAGAAAGAAGGTTAACAGTAGGAAAGTGGCTGTTTGCAAGGGCTCAGGAATCAATTAGAGGTTTGCCTAGCACCATTTTGACACTAAAGGAAAGAACCACTAGCTATTTCAGTAGCAGTGGTACTATGTATTATCTATTTTGTCTCTACTGAGCATTGGTAAAGTACAGGAAGGAACAAAGAATTCAAACACCACCAATGATTTCTTGTCTGTGTTGTAAGATACAAAATAGAGATATAAAACTGACCCATGGCAAGTTCGCCTTCACTTTGCTTTAGTCATGGACTTGATTTTGCTTCATCTAGCTCTGAGGCTGACTGGGAGATTCAGCACCAAGTGTTGGTGTCCTGTTATTTAGGGCGTGGAAGGTCTTAGGAGACAAGCACCATCAAAGTTTGCGTTCTCCTTCATTTGGATTGAATTTGTGATGACCACAAAAAAAAAAAAAATCCAGTGGATTTTGATCCTGAATAAAGATGGGAAGAGTTTATCTGCCACTTTGCTCTGTGTCTTAAGATATCCAAATTTCCAGTGTTACGAGCTCCAATTTGGATTTCTGGCAGCACAACACATGAATTAGATAACTTGTTCTTCTTCCTAATACAATTAGATAATTTTGTGCTGTTTCACCAACCTCTTCTTGTGTGACTTAGGTGACAAGTCTGTGTGTCTGGGACAGGTTTAATGCCTACCCGCCCACAGGTTCCTCTTAAGCTGTCATTCTACACTGTCATTTTATCAGAGTTCCCACCTGAGACTGTGACTGCAGTGGTGTGCAGTCTGACTTTCACCTTGAAATGCTTCCAGTGTTGCTACTTTCCCTAATTTTTTATGGTGATCTTACAAATGTTAGGGGAGACTAGAAGGGGGCTGTAAGAGCAGCTTGTCCTGACTAATTATATTTAACCTTAAAGGAGTCTGTCTGCAACAAACTTGCTTTTGTGGTGGAGGAGGAGGGATGTTTTACCAAAGACAAGAGCTGTTCCCATGCTGTCAGCTGCCACCCAACTGGAAATCTGTGCTTAACACTGCAGAGAGAAGGGGGAAGGTAGTTCCTTTGGCCTGGTTACGTTGCTGTTTCAACACACCCCAAAGTCATGTCTGCAGGTAATCCTTAATAGGTAAAATTTATAAGCAATAATTTCCTGAACTCTCTTTTCCTGAAAGTCATGTGGTTATCAAAGCAGAAGTATCACTGAGAGATACATTTCTAATTGTACACGAAGGCGGTCTGATAATTAAATTTAAAAGAGTCTTCCAATCTAAAAAGCAATGGTAGTCCTTCTTAGATGGGCTGCATAATTTTTGTATGTCCTGCAATGATTTTACTGGATAATTTACACTTTCTCTGAAGATTGGCCTAGCTGATTTGAAGGACTTTACGCTATGGCAGGAGGGGAATTACCTTAGCTGCAGAATGCTGCCCTTAGCTGTTTTTCCATAAAGCATCAGTTTTGGCAGAGCATTTGTCATGATGCAATTCCCCCATTTTGCAACCGCGCTGGACAGCCCGACTCTTTTTACAGAAATGTCATGTTATCTGGGAACGTGGGTTGTTTTGCACTTAATTTTGTGTCTGAGACTGAAGTCCTAAGAAAAATATTTCAAATAGGCCTAAAGTGATGTGGCCACCTCAGCTCTGCTGTGGTCCCACACTGTTCTGTGAGCAACCAGCTCTGTTCTCCCCACAGCAGCTCCGGGGGTGCGAGTGGGCTGAAGCTGGGAGACAAGACAACTGATGGTAGTTTCTCTGAGAAGTAGCTGGAACATGTAGCATTGTTTCCATTACTGAAGTGCTTATTAACAGGGATAAAAATATACTATTTCTTTTTGATCTCTTCCTGCACAGATAGCTTGAAACGGTCTTTCCCGTGTACTTTCCAAGGAACTCGCCCCCTTTCTCTCTGAAGAAGCTCTTACTCTGATTATGTGCTGTAATGGAGGCTCTGTGTGGGACTGCCTTAAAAGACCGCTCAACGGTTTGAGACTGCACAGTTCTCTGTAGATAGTATTAGGTGCTGGTTTCCTTTAGAGCGCAGTTCAAAGCAACAGATTCGGTGTATACAGAGGCACCTGCCCTGAGCCCAGGTCTGGCCCAGGCTGTCTTTCATGCAGTGTTGTTTCCCTGCTGCTTAGAACTGATGGAGAAACTTTGCTACAGGCTGTTACCAAAGCATCTTACTGGAGCCCTCATGACTCTGCTCCTCACTTTTACCATAAAATTTTGAGTTTTAAGCAATGTAATATTTACTCAGCTGTAGGCTTTGTCTTAGATGGGAGTCTGAAGAAGATAAGGTACGGTAAGGTACAGTGGGATTGGTTATTAGAAGTTTGGAGTAGAAAGAAGGTTAATGTAGTCATATATATGGTTTATAACCTCTAAAGCAAGCCTTACATTTTCACTGTAACTAGAAAATTGATGATCTGACAAGACAGTCTGATTTCTGACCCACTTTCCATATTTAAGAGATTCTGGAGAAGTAACTAGACCTTTTTTGGGGATTCATGCAAGTATGAATGAGTATGTAAGTTATATGAGGCTAATTACAATTGGTTGTTTTGTTCAAAACGGGAAGTGAACCTCCTGGATATCACTGGCAACTTCCTATCTTGCAGTTCTCTTCAAGCATTAACTTAATTTTACTTGACTTTACGTTGAGTACAACCATTTGGGGACCTTTTCCATTTCCATCACCCATTTAAATGGGAAGCTGTAGCTCCACACAACTGCTTAAATTGCAGTCACAGCTGTACAACGTTGTCCAAAGTTACAACTCCTGCAAAGGTCATATGTGGTAGTACAACCAGTAAATCCACCTGACTTCCCACTGTTGCTGAAGTTGTTATTTAGGCTGTAACGTAACATTTCTGCTCCTCCACTGACCTTTTCCTAACCAGTGTCTCTGGCTATTTGAAGAAAATGTTCCAGAGGTCTAATTTTTACAGAATTGTAGTGCCTGGGAAGTATGCCAGACTGACAGACCTAGAAATGTGAGTCCTTTTTTTTTTCTTTTTTTTTTGACAAGTACAGCATAAGCAAACTCCCATAACCTCCTTCTCTCCACACATTGCCAGCTGAAATCTCTGCCAAGGGGGCAAAACACCTTAGCCCCCACGGTCAGTTTAAAATGATAGCCTGAATATCCACAAATTTGGAAATAAGACCTGATTGCCTGTTTCTTTAATGGTGTAAGCAGCTAGAGGGTAGAGGGTGGACTGAGACCACCAGCCACTTTCAGGTAATAAATGTCCATCAGACCTGTAGCCCACAGCTTAAAATCTGGGCCATACACGCAAAGCCTTTATATCACAGTCCTCTGAGACTTGTCTCGTAGCCAGCCTTGAGGCTTTTACAGAGCTCTCTAATCGTCTTTTGCTGTCTTGGAAATCTGTATTTCTACTAATTATCCAACTCTTGGAAAACACGGCTGGACACTGCTATTGGCAGAATTAGGCTGTCTTTCACTAATTTGTCATTGTCCTGCCTGGCTCTAGAGAGGGCAATTTGCTGTTGCCTGCTTATGTGGTAGCAAGACACTGAGGAGCTTACAGCTCATCTTTTATATACTTAGAAAGGACTGTCAAGATGATGCAGTGTTGTCTCTCACGCCCCCTTTTCTTAGTTTATGTAGAATTAGAGTCCGTGAACATGAGGAAAAACAGCCATGGCTGCAGTCAAGGCACTGTGCAAGTCTTCCTCCCACAGCTGTGCTGGTGCAACTCAGTCTACTTACTTTTTTTTCTAAATGTGGGCTCCCACACTTTGTGCTAAAGGTCCTTTTCTAAACCAACTGGTTATCTCCTTGTAGGTTCCAACATCTAACAGCACAGCGGTCTCACAGGCTCTCTCTCTCAGTTAATACTGCAGCCATCCAGGTTAGTATTCATCTTTGTGAATGCACCTCCTCATTCCTATATCTGGATCTTTGCTAAAAGATGCTTACAAACGTAGCAGAGTGTAACAGCAGCTCTCAGCTTGGTTTATTGAGCCAGATTGAAATAGTCAGCCTGGTTTATACTCGTGGTGAAGGCACGAGAGACAATTAGCTTAGGATAGAACAGGCAGCTTTTGCTCTCGGATCGTCTTACTAATGCCTGACCTGTGACTGTCCTTTGGTCCTTTCTGCCTGCCAGCTTGGGAATTCATCCTGCAGACACTTTACCTGCAGAAGGAGACCACAGAGAGGTAATCTTGACTAAAGTCATCCTGTGTGCTTCTGGAAGTGAGTCTGAATGCAGCAATGGCAAGTATTTCAAAGCTCCTTATTGAAATGACCTTGCTGTGCATTAAGATGTACCAAAAGAGATGGACTAAAGCAAGAGCATGGTTACAGGTATCTCACCGCTCTTTTTTCTAGCCGAGTCTTGTAATTCTTCTCTGTGAACTAACTATAACCAGATAAAATATGAGGACCTCTGTGAAAAGCAGTTACTGTAGCAGGCCAGATGATTTATGAGGGGACAGTTTCAGCGGTGTTATTAAACACATACTTTTTTGCATTGTTCTGAAGTGAAAACATGAAAGCTACAACATAATTCTTCGGTTTGATAAAACTGTAGGCATGGTGACAGCTGTACATAATAATAATCGTTTAACACCTTGTTAGTCCTCAGAGACCCATGGAGAATTAAAGCTGTGTTTTACCAGGCAGTACACACACAGGCAGTGGTGTGAACAACTTACAAGATAATAGTTGTACCGCTAGTACTGGCTTTAAATGTTGAGGGAATTGTGTATCTCTGTTTAGGTTTATATTGTGTATCTATCACTCTGGCATTTCTGGAATTGCAGTCTGTGTTAATCAGGAGGCCGTTATTAAACAGCTACAAATCACAGGCACAAGTAACAACCTTTCACTCAGCTTTGCTTCCAGCTTAGTTTCCTGTATTTGCCGAGGCTTACACTCTGAAACCACACAGACATACAGAGGTATCTAGAACAGCATCGCAAGCAGAAACTAAACATGTCATTTCAATATCTAAGGACTACCGCTTCCTAAGCAGCAAGCTGAGAGATTGAGAGAACAAGCAGCAAAAAGGAGAGAGAGAGATATGAAAGGATGGGGAAGGGAAAAAACTAAGGAGGGGTACCAGTTAAAAGCGAATAGATAATCAGAGGAATAAGCAAAACAGAGGCACGAATGTTTAAATGAGGCAGGGAAAGAACAATGGATGAAGAAAGATTAGAAGGTGAAAAATGGGAATTGAGAATTTCCAGAGGCAAAATTGAAATAGAAAAGCATACAACAAAATTTAAGTTTCATTAAAAAGAAAGAAGGGAATTATTACAAAGCAGGCACAGAAACAAGCTTCTGCTGTGAATAAAGTTCATGACTGTAATAATAGAAAGAAAACAATGAGGTGACCCATGGCCAACAATTTGCACAGTTTTTCATTAATGCTGAGAAGCTAATGGCTACCTTCCCCAAATCTCCTCTTTCCCAGGCTACCCTTTCTTTTTCAAATCTTCAACTTCAAATACAAAACTGAGGCAGTTTCACCAACAGGTACTACAGCCCTGCTGTGTTGAGGTTGCAGGTTGCATTGGCCGTTTCAGTGAAGTCTGAGTCAACACCAGCCTCTTCCTTTAATAGCTGGTACCTGCTTTCCTGGCATTGATATTGTTACTACTATTACTACCACTGCTTTGTTCCAGAAGTTCGTTTGGACCTTTATCCTCGTCATATTCAACTATGATAAACTTTGTCAAAAAATCTTCATGGAGTAATAAGAGAAGGAAATAAAAATGTTATTCCTCAGTCCAACCAAAAAATTTTTTGAAAAATATATATTTCATCCAGAAAGTTTGATTTACTGAAGCTGTTCTTGGAAATTTTTGAATTGAACAAGGAGACAAGATATGCACGTAGCAATTCACTAAAGCTGAGCTTTATCTGGAAGTCTCTGTTGTTGACATCTCAGTGTGAGACAACCATGTGTGAGACAACCATGCAGTCTGATGGCTACAGGCAAAAAGAAATTTGGGGTTGTATCCCTTGAGAAAGATTGTCTTTGATAGCACAGCACTTTCTAATACGGTGCTGGTCATTCAAGGAAGGGTGCCTCCTATGGACTTACCACCTCCATGGCTGCAGGGGGTTTTTGAGCACCTGTACTTGGAGGACTGTCTTGGAAAGACTGATCTGCTCCAGACCTACAACCTTGTAAGACCACAGGCATTGTTACGTGGCTGCAGTCCATGAACAGAGGGAGCAGCTGTTTAAGATGCGAGCAGATGGAGATCCCTAAACCTACAAAAATACGTGTGTGCACATATTTTAGAAGGAACGTGCTCTCTTGGAGTCTGTGTTGTCTGTCTCCTGTGAACTTTCTTTTGCTGCTGTATTTGCAAGTTAAGCCTTCATGGTTGTTAGGCCTCTGCTATTTTCAGTGCTTATTGTCCCCCTCCCGACGTAGCCAAACAAGGCCTCAGGTTCAGTTCTCCAAATCAGCCTCCACAAACTTGACTAGCCAGATCTCCACAGGGAACAAAGTCACATAGATTTCTGTGACAAAACCCATTGATCTGACAGGGGCTGAGATAAATCTGCCTCAAAAAGTTAAAGCGATAGAAATCCGGATCCGCAATGCAAGATTTCAGTGACAAAAACAGGGAGCTGACAGGGCCTCAGACAAATCCATCCATGCTGAGTGACTATGCATCCGTTCCACACACAACTGCCTGCTTAAAGAGATAGTGATGAGAGATCCCCACACAGCATCTAACACGGCATCAGCATTTGTTAGGAGATTAGTGTCGGGAGGGAGAAATACGCAATTAAAGAGGTATTACACTGCCATTGGGGGATTGGGAGTAAGTAGCAATAATCATGCCAGCCACTGCCACAATAACAGTGCTGTGAAAGAAAAAAAATTGGAATGCAAAAGAGTCTGAAGAAGAAAGAGAAAACAGAACATATTCACGGGTTTGGAACTGTGGCGATGAAATACCTCAAAAGAAGATAACCAGCTCAGTCTCCAATTTAAAAATGTATGGGATCGGGACAAAAAGCAGTCACGTAGCAACATGGCAACTGCATCATTCAAAGTCCAGCTGGGTGAGGTGCAGCAGAAGCAGTGACTGTGGAGTGCTTAATAACATCAGAGCATGAGAAATGCCTTCCTGGAGCAAACCGATTGTCCATCTGGTCAAACGTTCTGTCTCCCACACAGAAAAGGCCATGCTCTTCAGGGGGAGCCTATAAGCCTTGGCACTTGCACTTTCTGCTGTTCTTCTGCAGCATTCAGGAATGTTGGATCAGGGGTGCTAGAGGATACTTCCCTGACCAGTTTTCAGTGTCTACTTGTGGATCTGTTCTTGGATTTGTCTTGTAACTTTTAGAATCATAGTATGGTTTGGGTTGGAAGCGACCTTAAAGATCATCTAGTTCTGATCCCCTGCCATGGGCAGGTACACCTTCCCACCAGACCAGGTTGCTCAAATCCCCATCCAGCCTGGGCTTAAACACTTCCAGGAATGGAGCATCGACAGCTTCTCTGGGCAACCTGTTCCAGTGCCTCACTACACTCAGGGTAAAGAATTCTTCATAATATCTAATCTAAATCTCCCCTCCTTCAGTTTAAAACTGCTACCCCTCACCCTATCGCTACACTCCCTCTTAAAGTGTCCCTCCCTGAACCTGATAGTCCCACATACATCTTCTTGGAAGGCTGGCTGGTGTCTTTCATTAAGAAAAAAAAAGAAGGAAGGATCAAAAAGGGGACCTGTGGCAAGAGTATTAGCGTCATGCTTGGACAACTCCGGCTCCATTTCCTGCCATGTTGTAGACAAGGTGCTAAGAGTGAGGCTTTTAGATACTTAAAGATGACAACAAACAGTGTCTAATTGCTGTTGAAATCAATCGTCAGGAAATAAACTCTTCAGGCCTTTTCAGTTCAGCAATTTCAATTGCAGTTATGGCTTTCATGTGTTTGAAAAGTGCATCAGCCAACTCTGCATCCATAGGCTTCTTTAAGGACCTTTAAAAACTTGCCTTTAGTCTCTGCGCCCTAACTTTCAGTTGTAAAGAGAGAATTACAGCTGCTCATCTCATGGAGGTGTGATGAGGAGAAACATGTTGGAGACCATGAAGGGTTCATCTGCTAAGGCAAATGAAGGACATACAAGATCCTGAACCATCTAATGAAGACAGAGGTCCACTTTTGCCATAAGCACTCAACTGAAGATGAGCCAGTGAAATGGGCAACTGACCTTTCCACACACTCATAGAGAAGCCCTGCACACTGGACAGTTGGAGGGCAAAGGAGGTGATCAGTATCTCCAAGGATGCTGCAGATTCTCTCCCTCTCTCTCCATCTGTTTCTGTCTTGGAGCCTGAAATGTACCAGTTACTCTGAATCCATCAAATGACCACTGCCTGATGTGGGGTCAGCTGTCTCACCTCGATGTGCTCCCCAACTAAATGGAGGGCATGAGTGCTTTGTGGTCTTTACAAACTTCTGTGTGACCCACATCAGCGTCTGTGCTAGTGCTGCCTGGCCTCACACTTCTGAGGCTGATTGGAAGTCAGTAGCTGAAGACTGCCGTGTTAGTCAAGGTGCTGACTCCACATCCTCCAATGATAAAGCACTGGCAACTGTTGTCACAAAGGTTGTCACTAACTGGAAAATCCTTGTTTGCAAGTGCTTGCTGCGGGACACATCACAGAGTTGCTGACTGTGTGGTGGCAGGAGAAGCTGCTCTTGGATTTCCCTCTGACTATAGAGGCACAGGGATTTATCTTGCTTGCTTACTGACTTTCTGTTTTATCTTCTAACCATTCCAACTGCCCGTCTGGTTTCAGGTTTCTCA
Organism: Nycticryphes semicollaris; assembly: GCA_013400055.1. Classification (NCBI taxonomy): domain Eukaryota; kingdom Metazoa; phylum Chordata; class Aves; order Charadriiformes; family Rostratulidae; genus Nycticryphes; species Nycticryphes semicollaris. The sequence continues at coordinate 430,829 of VXBJ01001320.1, read as the reverse complement.
TCCGTTTTTTTTGCCTAGGAATGTGAAACAACAAAAGCACTTCATGTGCTGAAGTAGTTTTTTTTTCTGGAAGAGATAAAACATCACTGCAGCCAGGTACTCGGAGCTCAGTGTCCCGTTGTTACTGTAAGCACCAGGCTTTTCAGACGTGATGCACGTGACGGCAAAAGGAGAATGGCTTTGATGCAATGATTTAGGGAGCACGCAGTATGGGTTAAGGCAGCATAACCCACAGAGCAGAACGCTCTCCCGGGATGAGTGTTACACTTTTACCTGGCCAGATGTTAGCTGAGCCTGGGCCAAGTTGCTGAACGAGCCAGAGGTTTAAACTTTTGTCTTCCTCCTGGCAGATGTCAGTGCTAACTGTTTTAAGCAACTTGGTGACCTCAGACTCAGATGGAATGGCTGCACAGAAAGGCAATGGATGCTCGTGTAATGTCATGTGTCAGAAAGGGACCTTCTGCTAATACGAGCTACGGGTGATTCATTCTGGCTTAGAGGGCCTGGGACTCTCTTTTAGTACCTACAGGAGATGTTTGTGATTTAACTGTTAAATAGTATCCATCCCTAGTACATTTCCTTACAGGATCATTTAATGCTTAGAAAAAGCAATCTCATCACGGAGTCATTCTGCTGCTGCAGCCCATCAAATAAAATGACTGTGGATTCAGAGAATTAATAGAATGGGTGAATGGCACTCAGGGAGGCTCCTGTGCCGAGAGCAAGTCGTAAGGCCTGGCGTGTGCTGCTGCTGCGTGACGCAGTGCTTGGGCACAACAGGCAAAAGTAAAGCCTCTAATGGACAGAAAGCTGTCCCAGGGAAGGATGTCCTGCTTTGCCTTTCTGTGCCAACCCTTTAAATGTGGCAGTGCAAAGCAGCTAGAGGTTTTAAGTAGCCATTTGGGATTTGGCTCCTGTTTGCTTGGTGCCCTCTCCCTTGCTGGTAAGAATTTAAGCCTTCCTTTGATACTCTCCTCTACTTCCTCTGAGAGAGATGGTGCTTTGTTTCTCTGGTGCTTTTTGTTTTGTACTGGGCTTTTTGGCCTGCACCAGAAATAATACAGAACAAGAAACAATGCAGAGAGTGAAGGTCTGAAAATTCCCTGGTCTGTAGGTTCCTGCCTTGTGGTGGTGTATAATCTGCTAAGGGGTGTGTGTGTCTACCTTAAGCTGATATGTTTCCTAAGATTATAGGGGTATAATTAATATTAAAAGTGTTATGTGGCAATGTATCTGCCCCTTGCCTAGGTTTAAGTGAAAAAACTTTCCATAATATCCTAATACTTGCCATGTTTATAACGCTCTTAGTTAATTAAGAATGCTCTTCACAGTTGTACCTTATTTGTCTCCTATCACCAAGCTTCTTAATTTGTGATAACTGGCACCTCTGTAATGATAAGAAAATAACTACGTTTCATAGTGTCAGGCACCCCAGCAGCCAAAATCTCTAAATCGTAGTCTTAACTCTCACATATGTAGTTCATCTTCTGCTTAACTGCCTGAACTGTGGAGACACCAGTACTGCTTCAGCTCTAAGACAAAGGTGTTGGGGGTCTTGAAAGGGCTATGAGGTTCTAGAGCTGCCTAAAGCATCATAATTATTATAGATAAGAAAACTGTTGTTTGCAGCAAACAACAAAAAAAGCATTTCTCAGCTTTGAGTGTGATGTATGGGAAGAGATAGATTGTTCAGCTATTATGGTACCTTGTAACAGTGAAATATATGGTGTTACTCCAGTGGTATTACCAGCTGCAAAAAATGTGTCTTCTGAAATATTAGGCACGGCAACCAGGTTGGGTGTAAATAACAAGCATGTGCAGGATGTAAATAACAAGCATTAGCATTTTAGAAGCACAGCAAAGCCACTTGTTCAAGCGCCATCTTGAGCCTTCACTTCCTGGGAGTTACTGCTTGTTGTCTCTCTGGGTGCTCTGGAAACACTCCCTCTTTAATTTAACTGTGAATGGGTTTACTTTGCTCCACTTTGGGGCTATTTTCTCGAGAGAGAGGTTAAGCTGTACTTCAGGTAGCACTGTCCACTGAGAACAGAGCTATTTATTGAGGGTTTTATAGCAGTATTAATCTGGAGCAGGTGTTTGCATCAAAACATTGTGAGCTAGGTCTCCTAAAGTCAGGACATCAACTAAACACCTCTGATATTTATACACATACACACTGATGGAAACCACAAAAGTATATACATTTAGGTTTTTGAGCATAATAGACATACACGCTCTGGGGCTATTCCATGATTTCCTTTGCAGTGAAGTATGCTAGAAATTTTACTTTAGAAGTAAATTCTCTGTTCATTATGCAATCCAGACACTGGAGCTTTAGTGAAAGGCTCAGATATGGTTAAGTCCCTGATAAAACGGGTGAGATTTGACAGGGCCATTTTAGAGAATTTGCTTGGATTTTTTTCTCGTGCCCTTTTCCTCCCCAGTGAACTTATTGTAATTAAGAAGCAGTGCAGTGGGTGCACAGTCTGTTAGACTGATACCACTAGTTTAGCTGTACCCTAAAAATAAACATGTGCAAAATATGTTATTCTGACTGGCAGGCTGTTTGGTCTGAGGGTGGGAGCAGGCTTCTGGGGACAGCAGATGTGCTGTGTTATTTTAATGGGGCTGGTTTTTGCTAAGGCTCTCTAGTAAGAGTCTGGAGGCCACTGTCATAAGCTGTAACTCGCTCCTGTGCTCCAGAGGGAGGGGGTTTTATGTAGGAAACTGTGCCTTTTTCAACAAGCAAAAGAAACTGTTGTTGCTTCATTACAGATGGGTCTAGATACTGAGGACCTACAGCAAGAAAAGGCATGAGCACTCAAGTGAGAAGACACTTTTTTTCATTCCACATGTGAGACCTGCAGCACTCAGGAACATGAGTTAATTGCACAGCGGTCAAGAAATAAAGGAAATATGGAAATGTATAGTACTGTGCAATCTGTAGTCTCCTCACTTGTTCTGCCCCCTTCCTTCAAGCCTGAGCACTGATCACAGCGAATTATTTCTTCCTTTTTTTTCTTCTTTTTTTTTTTTTTACCCTGCTTTGCCTATACTGTCAAACCTTCCATATTCCAGACCCTACGTGTATAAAGCAGCACCCTGCTGGAGTTGCTGTAAAGCACCAGTGCACACAGTCACAAGAGACACTCAGCAACATCTCTGTTGTAAGCTCTGTTACGCAGGATGAAGAGACAAAAGTAAAAACTCAGGGGAAGAAAAACATTGGGTTTATTTTAGTATCATGATGCTGGTATGGCTGTCAGTGTTTCTTGGAATTTGTACACACTAGAAAATGTGATCTTTATAAGTTTTTATTGATCTTGTCTCAGTGACAATGATTAATAGTGTTTTCAGCCCAAGATGTCAGATCTGCCTGCAAACCTGATTTCCCACCCCCCCCTTCTGTGCTATCATTCCTCCAATCTCTGGAGAGGACTGATATGAGAGGAAATTGAAGCTGAGGGGGCATGGTCTTGAGGACCACACCACTGCCACATTAACCCAATCAAGTTCCTTCATTATTACCTGCTATTGCAGTAGCATTCTGCATTTGCTAAGTTGGGGATATCTGTGTTAGATTTTTGAATGGATAAGAGAAAGGGGTTTCTTATTTCAAATAATTTAGTGCCTAATGAGCTGCATGGGGATAGTATCAAACTATATACAAAGACTATTAGGACTATACTGCCTGGAGACTGAAGTATTTTGTAGCTTAGAGGAATATGTGTAAATGCTGTCTTTATTTTGGAGTGACTCCACTGGATTTCATTTCTTGGGCAGTGAGGTGATTACTTTCTAATCACTAATCAAACAAAAGGTGATGTAACAGCAATAGATCAGATGCATATCTAGTGCTTGCCCTTAGGAATTTGTGGGTGGAAATGTAGTCTCTGCTGATGTATCCCTTAGTGTTGAAGCTGAGGAAAGCTGCAGTCCAGCAGTGGGTTTTAACTCAAAGCAGATTATTCATCAGAACTGGAAGACTTGTTTTCCTACCACTTGCTGTACTTGGAAAAAACATACTTTTTTTAATGTTCAGGCTCAGAGCTGTATGGGTATGGTATTTTGCTGACTACCATCTTTTTGGAGCTTGAGGTAAACTGAGGTACCTAGATATCTTTGTGGGTTGTCTTAAACACCCACTGGAGAGGAAAACTAAACATAGTGCGCATTACTCCTCTGCCTGTGAGTCTTTGGGCAGTCGGAGATCTTGCAGCTAAACTGCTGTTAAAGCCGTATGCTGCTAAGGGTAAGGCTGGCTCTGGAGTGAGTGATTCTCCAGGCACCAGGTGAGATAACAGCTCGTTTCTCTTTCTTGGTATCAAATTAAATTATTACCCTCCCAATTTCTCCCTTAGGTTAGGAAAAACCTTCCAGGAACAAGGGGATTTGGGATTCTTATGCCTCTGAAATGGAGAGAATTTCTGGGAGATAGGTTGAGAGAATCAATCAATAAGTAAAATGATTAAAGATGAAACTGAATGCTTTTTGCCTCTGCTCATCAGAAAATGGGAATGGGCTGTGGCTCAGTTTGCCTGCTGCTGACAGTTACTGCTCTCTACCAGCAAGTCAGTAGTGAGTCTTAGCGAGCAATCTGAAGGTGCTGAGGTTGGAGTTAGCAGCCTGTGTGTGAGGCTGGGTCCTCTGCAGTCATTTTCTCATTAACTGGTGATGGACTTGTGTTTCCTAGAATGCTTGCACTTGCTACTGTGGATTCTCCCTAAATGATTGTATTATATTATTAAATTGTATTATTTAGCAGTAGGTGTGTAAAGCTATGCTGCCAATTTCAAACAAAAATATTTACTTTAGATACCTCTTGTGGGACCAAAGAGGCAACACTGGAAATATTTGTATAAAAATTACTCATGGAAGGCCAGTATCTGAACATGTTGGAAATTAATTTGATGGAATGTGTGTGTGATTAGTCTGGATGTGGTTGCTATCTTGATGAGTACTTTCCTTTGCTTTTACTGATTCTTTTTCATGTGGAATATACAACAACAACAACAACTGTAATGTTGAGTTAATGAACATTGGGTCTTTTGTGGAGGACATATATATAATTGCAGAGAAATAAAACATCTGTGCGATGTATATTGCCTGTCTGTATCTGTCCTTAATTGTTACAGTTCTTCCCTTTGGATTTTCAGAACTGGAGACCGTGGAGTGTTATTGAAACTTTATTGTGTCTAAGACCCTGGATTGATATTTAGAAATAGTGATAACATCACTGATCTGATTTTACTTTGTGCTCCGCAGCTTTAAATTTCTAAATTTCTGAAAAGTCAAGGCAGCATCTTAAAATAAGAAGCGGGTGCAGACTCCACTTCCTGGAGCCTTCACTTTTGTTCTTTCTTGTTTTTAGTCTAAAATAAGCCATTCAGAATAAACACCTATTTTTGTTCTTTGTGGGTGGAGAAAACTTACCTCCTTTGGTTCTCATACTGTGCACATCACCATGATTTATGTACACCCAGTGTTAGTATCTGGGAGATACCAGAGAAAGCCTTCAGTTACTTTGATCTACTAGTCATGTGTTAAAAGTAGGGATAAAAGTTCCTCTTTAAAATATGGAGATTTAGAGGTATTTGCAGCATTGTGCTTTCCATCCCTCAGCATTTTGTAAATATGGGAAACTGATGTGAAGGGATCACTTGAACCATGGCATGAAGAAGCCCACCCTTACTGTGGAATGGACTTGCTGTAACACGTGGATAGGAAACATAGGGGCTGAGGAAGAGGTATGCTATGGTCAGCTGAGGGAGCAAGTGGAATTTCTAAAGTCCACAGAAGAGATAGATATTTAAATTACAGAAACAGAAAATAGACCTTATGAGGTCGTTTCTTCCTTTCCTGCTGCTCCCCAAGGCAGGATTTTTAATACCTAAACCGTTTTTGACAGATGACTGTTTAGCCTGTTCAGAAAAATTCAAATGATGGAGACTCCACAACTTCCCAAGGCAATCTATTCCAGTGTTCAACTGTCCTAACCATTATTCACATTTAATTTGTGGAGGACACAAAGGCTGACATAGCTTCCATACTAAAAGGAAGGGACTTTTAAAACATACAGGATCTTTAATTTCAGTGGGCTGGTTCTCCTGTGATGTGAAAGACAGTTTTTTCCTGGCCCACGCTGCTTTGTGGAATAGCTTGGGCACCTGGAAGAAAGCAGCTGATAAATCACCATTTCCAGAGCTGTTTTCGAGCCTGAGGACTCGGAAACTGATGGAACTGGCCCCTTGGTGCAGTTTGAGACCAGAGCAAGGGTTCCAATGCATTCCTTGTTCTCCCCAAAATTTTGTATCACTAGAGCTTAGGAATTTTGTCAATTTTTCTGCCATTTCTGGACATGGACATGTGCAGGATGTATGCAGTAGATAGACAAACTCAAGGGACCTACAGGAGGGTGGGAGAGCAGCATGTGAAGAGCGGCTGCAGGATTATTTAGCAGCCACCTGTGATGTATGCAGGGAGGGAAGGGAGGAAAAGGGACAGACTGGAAAAATATGCTAGAAGGGTTGAGGGACATTAAAAACATTCACTGAAGGAAGAGAGGCAGAGATGCATGGGAAGGGGTTGAGAGTACTGGTACCTGTGTGCTGTTGTCCAAGTGGAAATGCAGAAGCTCAGTTTGTGTTCGTGTCATCTCCCCTCCGCAGAAGCGCTGCTACATGAACTGGAAGTGCTGATGTGGTGAGCTGTCGTGCAGGGCATGTTTCAGCCATGAGTTCTAATTCATGTTACATTTGTGTAGGATTCCCAAAAAGTGGTCCAATGTGGTTCTTCTGGACCAGCAGCTGATAGCTTGTTCTGCAGGGCAGAAACCGTCTCGTACTTTGTGCCATACCTTAATCCACACTTGGTGCTGCCACCAAACAAACTTTAAGAAGAATGACATGAGGTTTTTTCTAGCTAAATGGGTTTCGAGAGGAAAATCTGCAGGACCAGGCAAGTGTGCTGTTAGGCATTGCGCTCTCACAATCACAGCTGAGGGCTAGTCAGAGTTGTTGAAACAGCTTGGATGAAAAAAGCGCCAGCCACACTGCCTTGCTTTTACGATAGTTGGGTGTCTCAAAGATCAGTTAAGTGTCTTTGGTGAGCAATGGCTATGTGGTTTCATTCAGATTCTGGGCTAGAGTGAATACCTGGTTGTGGGCTGTTTAGCAAGCCATTTCTGGAGATTTGGGAACTGAAGCAGGCAAAGCCACCCTGGCTCTGATTTTATTTATTTATTCCCCATAGATGCACAGGGTAGGTGAGGTGTTGCCACTGTAACTGTTGTGCCTCGTGTATGTCCGGAAGCATCCTTCCTTAGGTGGCCTGTGAGCTCTCCCTGCCCAGTACCTCTGTGTCCCTTGTTGCAGGAATAGTGACTGTAGGCATCCATACCTTCTGCCCCTCACGTAGCTCATACAAGATAAATACTGAATCGGGAGGCAGCTTAGAGCTGTGTGACCTCTACCACCAGTAGCTATTTTTGCTAATGGTTTCCTGGCGTCTTGGGCTAGCAATCCATTCTCAGCCCTCAAAACTTTATTGTCAAAATTTTAACTGATGACTGTTAAATTTTACTGTTGCATCTGGTTTGAATCTGCTGCAAATTAAATCTGACTTCCTCAACCAGTCTTTACAATGCCATCTGCTGGAAGGGATCCGAGAGTACTACCTCAGCCAGTCTCCAGGTCTGGTAGCTTTCCCTGCGCTCCCTTTGTGGCTGAAACAGATAAGATCTTCCCTCAGTTCTCGTCCCATCAGGTATTTCAGTGCATCAGTAATATTTTAATTAAAATGGCAAAGTGGAATAAATCTAATAGAAATCTCTAGGTTATACAAATACCTTAAGCCTGCACACATTTTAAGGTACAAAAGAGTTAACTGCACATGGTTTCATAGTTGTGTGGAAAAAGAATGACACCTTTTTCTTTATCAGCCATTTTGGTGCTGTCTTTTTTAATCATTTCAGGCTTTGAACTCCTGCTCTGAAAAAGAATCTCTGTCTCTTCATCTTCAGCAGCTGTCAGGTCTGGAGGCCTAATCAATGCAGGTTATTGATAGCAAATCAATTAATGCAGACAAAGGATCAAAATTAAGGAGCTTTCACTAAATTAATAAGTGATTCCAAGTCTTTTAACAGAGTGCCTCAGATAAGGGCAGCTCAGTCTTCTGGGACAGCAGCCTCCAGTCCTGTGTTTCCAAAGACAATCAGATGGAGAGTGAGCGAGCTCTGCTTTCACATTTTTTTTCACCATTTAAATAACCTGTTTTGTTCAATAGGAAGTGCTTAAAGTCTGAATCTGGAAAGGCTGCCAAGGAAGCTGGTCCAAACTGAAAAGAGCAGATTTATCTGCATAAGGTTGTCATGGTCTTGCCCAGCTGATTCAGGGAGGACTAGTTATTTCAAAAGCCAGATTTAGATGAGATACCATCCAACACCAGAGTTAAGGTTCGCTTCAATAGCAGATATATCTGAAATTGGACCAGAGACAACCTCAGAAACAATTAGATGCAGGGGAGCCTGAAATAATTTGGAGCTCCTGACAGACCCAGCTCTTCCACCCTGTGGCGTGCCCTCCTGGGAGAAGGTGGACCAGACTCAATCCAAACTCCTTACAGTTGATTTCCCTGCCCTCTTTGCTGCCAGGAAGTGTCATACAAGATGCCTGATGCTCCTAGCACAGTAGCATGCCTGTGGCGTGGCCCTTAGCCTGTCCTAAAGGGCTGGGAGGAGACCTGAAAGCTGGCAGCTCCCCAACCAGTTAGTCCAGCTTTTCCACCTTCTCTCCACCTGCCTTGACCGAGGAGAAACCCACCAACAGTGCCATGCAGGAAGAAGACAGCATCTCTGGCAGTTTCTGTGCCTGTAGTGCTGCCTGCTATCTCCTCCTGTTTTCCTGCTTAATAAGAAGGGCCATTCTTTGAAATGCCAGAAACTCTCCTGCTGTGACAGTAATTAACAGGGATGGAGATGGAGCTGGGAAGTAGATTACACAAGCACAAATGCAGCGTGTAGCTCACTGAAGATGAAGAATGGTTCAGGTCACTCCATGAGTCCCCCTCACAGCGCGGTGGAGACACTATCTCCCTGTCTGTGCCTGACTGGATCACATCAGGTCCTTCATGGCACCAGTCCTTGGTGCAGGCTGCACGGGACTGGGTGCTGTCCTCAAGTGCTGTGCAGGCCAGCACTGTCCTCTGTGGGCTGAGCACTGAAGGTGAGAGCAGTCCTGCTGGCCCGGCCCGAGGGACCACGAGAAGGGATCCAGTGGCCTGGCCTTGTTTCCACACTTCATCCCATGATGCCAGGGTAAATTCTGAATTAAATTCCTGAAGCTTTTGGTTGTAAGCCTAATTGCAAGCCATTTAGTGTTCAAGAATAGTATTTTTTACATGCTGTGTGAAAGATTCCATGTGATTAAAATGGCTGCAGCTTCCAAAACTTCTGACTAAAAGCTTATGCCAGCGGTGATACTATTTAGACGAATGTATGGAGATTTATGAATGTAGGCCTTGTTGCTGATAACAGAATTGTATCTGAATTCCAAGCTTATCGGGTAAAATTTCATTGAAGGAGTCTCTCTCATTCCTGCTACACTGTCTACTGATCTCTTCCTGGCTGGCTGTTGCTTATTCTATGGCTGGCTCTGAAATCCAATCTATTACCTTCATCTGCGTGCCTCTGGACTTGAAACGGCCACATAGCTGATGGCTATTGATCTAATCCACTGGTGACAATCTGCTCCTGCCAGAGAGTTATGAAGCTGGACACATGGCATGGAGGCCAATGGACACTATAGTTGGCATTGCAGCCCAAAGCCTGGGTCACGTCTGAGAGAAGGACTGGGTTGACTTATCACCCCAGACTGGGTGTGTGAATTGTAATAATGCGAAAAGCGGTTCGCCGAGGGTACAGTGCTGCTGTTCTTTGTTTCTGCGCCTGTTGGGAATGGCTGTCGTTGCTATACTGCATCTTGCTTACTTCAGGCGGGGTTTGCAGCCCTTAGATGTGCTCTGCTTTGCCTTTCTTCCACCGCTTTCAGTTCCCTCCCACCAACGCCTGCGCTGACTGCAGTTCTCTGCAGCCTCGTGTCTCAGTAACTGCTTAACCTAGAAATCCATTGCTAAAAAGATCTGACATCATAACACCCTGGAAAAGACTCCTCTCTCCCCCTTCCCCCTCCCTGGTCCTTCTCTTTTCTTTTCCCAGGATATATGAAAAGCTCTAACTACCAAATCAAAATCTGTTTGATTTTTCTACTCCCTTGATAACTGGGCAGCTGATCTCTATCACCCGGCTAAGGCTTATCTGCTGCCTCCAGCCTCTCTGCTGCAGCAATTGGCTCCTGCGGGGACAGCGCTGGGTTATAAAGTGAGACTGATATCATGGTCAGGGCCTTTTGCTTTCTAACTGTGACCATTGTTGGTGAGATGTACCCCAGCAAGTGGCTTGGTTTTCTGGGAGGACTAGAAGGTAGAACTGGGTCTGTCTGGGATTTAGAGGTTCAAAGATATATTTTTAATCCTTTTTTTTTTTTTTTTGTCCTCCCCTGAAGTTGTGAAGTGATTTCAGGAACATACAGGGTCAACAGCACAGGCTAGAGCCAAAGTAATGGTTTGGTGGTTTTGCTTTAGCTCTTAAAGTTCCCGGGTGAAATCTCGACCTTGTTAGGCAGGCACTGACCCACATGCATTTTATTCATTTCAGCCTGTTCTGAAAACAGTTGTAGTAGAAGAAAAAATTACAGTTGCTGTACTTAGTTAAAAATTAGCAAGTAATATACTGTAATTGTAATTTTTCTGTAACTTTTGAATGAATTTACCACGGTGCTGAAGGGGCTGTAGATCTGTATCTGCACAGCTGAGTGTAGGTAGCTGACTCCCAGCTACATAACACTAGTAGGATGTGGGAATAAGAGCGTTCCCACCCTATAGCTTCTGGCTCAATCATGTCCTAACTATAGTGATTCACCAATACGGAGCCACTGGCAAAGGCTGTGTTCATGTTAGCACCTTTTAATAACCAGGGTGGGAGATGTGGAAGCAGGGACTACCATGGGAACAACTGAGCTGGTGTTATTTACCTTGTTCAGCCATCATGTGTAATTAGACTTCCGTTACTCTAATTGGGATCTAGCATGGGGCGAGAGAGAAGATAGAGTTAAACCAAATTGCCTTCCTTCCTTCCCTGGAACTGAGCAGTCTGGGCAGCACATGCAGCTTTTTTGGCAGCTGGCTCAAGGTTAGTTGGCAGCATAGATAAAACTGCATTTTGGCGTCCCAAGGAGAAGGGTGATGCAGGATAGTTCTTGCAACGGCTGATGTAAGAAAAAAAAAAAAAGCTGAGCTAAGTGAAGTGAGGCAGCTGGTAAGACTCAGCCAAGTGACAGAGCTGCAAGAAGTCTGAAAATCAAAAAATGAGATGGTAATTATAGAAGCTTCTGGGAAAGGCCTTCCCTCCACACTCTCATTCCCAGCAGAGGTCATTGGCCTGTACATCCTGTTGCAGCTTCAGCAGCAGCCGCTCAGGTTGTACAGGGCTGCAGTGGAATACAGAGGGTTGACAGCCGTTCTGCCGTCCTGCCCATCCGCTCTCCTGTACAGCTGCTGCTTTGCTGAAGTGTAAAGCCACCCCCCTGCTCTTTTTATTCTGCAATGCTGTTTTTAAAACTAGCACAGCCAGGCTGGCAATGTGTTTAAGTGTAGTTCTGCTTCTGGAGGAAGGTGAGGTGGAGAGTTAACTCCTTACTTTTCTGTTTCTTCTCTAGATCTCTTATTGTGGTGGTGTTCCCGCCCATCGCTAACAATACTGCTAGCTAGGCACTGGCAATCTGCCTCAACTTAGTGGTGTATTTGTTGACTTATTCCTCTCTTTGCTAGATTGGTCTGCCATGTATGCACAAGCAGATCCACTCAGTTCACAAGTTAGCTCATTTCAAAACTATCTTATGTGCGTCTAATAACTAATGGAAATGAAACCGTGTAAGAGCTAGCATGTTGAGTACTCCCAGACTGGCTCCTTGCTGTATCAGGGTGTTCCCCTTGATGGGAGTGTACACAACTGAGTTACAAACCCTTCAGCTAGGCTAATAACTTGTTTTAGCATTGCTCCCAAGCACTTGCATTGACCACTGAGATGAATGTAGAATTTTTTGCTTTCAAGTAGGCAAAACTGTTCCAGTTGGTGGTCTTTGTGTCTGCGACAGCCTAGAGCAAGCCAAAGTCCTAATGTACTGTAGGACTTCATGGCTTGGCTCTGAAGCAGACATTCTGACACCCAACAGCATCAGCTGGATGTGTTGGAAACATCACCTGCAACCGAGTCTGTTACAGGCCCCCTTCTCTGCACCTAGATCTTGGACAAGGAGGCCTTATGGTAATGTTTTGCCCTGGCAGTTTTATGGTTTGAAACAAATTCAGGAATAGGTGTGTGCAACAGAGCTATACTCGGGGAAAAAAACCCCACAACTACTTCTTAGGTAGGTATTAGTCACTTTTCTATAGTTCAGACAAATTATTTTATCCTCTAAGACTGTATAATTGCTAGTGGTCAAGATACCAAAGCTCAGCTCGGGCAGCAAATGACCGTCTGGACTGTTATCTTCACTGAGCAGTGAAGTGCCTTTGTTTAAACCACCAGAATGAAGAGCTACTACCTTCCCAGTGATTTAAACCAAAATGTTCTGTTCTGCATTAGAGTTGAATTAAAAGGCTGTGCATAATGTGTTGCCACAGCCCAGCGGATACACCGTAATTTGCTAAGCCAAGGAAATTTCACTGTTTGCAATCACATGGCCGTGCCATGCTTCTTCTCTGGTTGAATTAAAGTGACTTGATCACAGCTGCATAAACACTTGAGTTTTAAAAAGGCCTTTAAAATGTGCGTGCTTTTATTTGTCTGCATGTATCAGACCTCGACACCCAAATGCAGGAAGTGGGTGTGCAGACACGTTGGCTTCACATCCTCAAAACAACCCAGTCCAATGCCACGTATGTAACAGGAGGGTGCCTCGGATACGTGCTTTTTACCAATGGATTTTTGCAGCAGAAATAGCCAGGAATTCCTGGCATTCGTTCTGCTGATTGGCAGAGTATTATGGCAGTGACAGTAAGAATCTTTTTATCCTGTTAGAAATGTTATGTACATACCTGTTCCATCCTGTCACCCAGTACCTTCTAGGTCCAGCATAGAGACCACTCAAAACTGGGAGAGCACCATGTGATATTACAGTTTTGCAAGGTTTATAAGGAGCAGAGCCTTCTGTGTTACAGCTGTGATTGAGCTTTCCCTTTGTTGTATGTTTCCCTTTGCAACTGGCACAGATGTCCTTGTGATCATCATCCAAAAGCTTGTGGAGAGCTGAGACAGTCTGATAGCCTTGACTGCAGTGAAAGGTCTGAAGTTCCACCTGTGTTTGGAAGTGAATACACATAGCTGGGCTACCAGAAGTGAGTCCTTGCTGGTTGGTTGCTTTCACATCACAAATGGCAGCAATAAACTCTCCTGAGAGTTCCGCAAGTGTTCCTTGCGGGGCGCTGAGCTGGCTGGTGGTGGAAGTGCCAGAGAGCTCATGGGTTGGCCTGTTTCTGCAAAATGATGTTAGGCTCCAAAGCTGGAGAAATAGAAATCATTGCATTATTCTGCTCCTGGAAAAAGAAAACAAGGTCTAACAAGCGCGCTACAGAACTCAGATGCATCCCACTATCATTTTCTCTCTGTTGTGGATACCCCAAATGGTGTTGTCTTCCCATTAGGGCAATGAACTGAAGTCTGCAAAAGGCAGTAAAATGCCTTCAGGATTGTCGGAATTTCTGGAGCGTTGCAGCAAGCCCTTGCATAGCAGTCGACAGAAGTAAAACCATTTGTCCTTACAGTATGGCAGCATATACTGTCTCCAACCAAAAATGCAAACTGTCATCAAAGAGATATGTTGGGTGGAAGCTGGGGGGGCGGTGGGGGAAGGACGGTACAGAGACAGTGACAAAGTTCAAAGGAGACTGCTACTGCTGGGCTGGTGCCTGTTAAGAGCCCTGCCCACTGGAAGGTGCAGTTTTAGCAATGACTGTTTAATATGCAGCTGGGCATTATTTTATATCTAGTGTAATTTGAAAGTATTAAAAATCTCTTCAGTGCAATGATAGTGAGCAACTGGCACTGCTGCTAGCATTGATAGAAGCATAGATCTGAGCTGACAGAGAGAACAGAAAACTCTGCTTTAAAAACATACATTTGACACTGGAAAACAAAGAGTTTGCCCCCATCGTCCTGCTGGGTCAGGTAAGAACTCATCAGGAAAAGCTGAACACAAGTGACTCCTGCAGTCATGGGATACCAGCATTGTCTGCAATGGAGGAGTTCTGATTTTTGCTTGCTTAGCACTTCCAGTTTTGCTTGCAGGAAAATAAATTAAAATAATTCCTCCCCACCCCTGCAGGGAATAATTCCACATATGTCAAAAAAACACCATAGCAAGGGATTGGGCTGGGCTTGCAGAGGGTTTGTATTTCTTAGGCCTTGGAGAGAGTTCCTGAAATTGTCAGAACTCAAAATTCTCTGACTTCATTTGTGTGGCAGGGGACAGTCCTCTCTGTTAATTGTCAATAACAGAAAAGGGGAGGGAGCTGTTTGCGGGTGAGTGTGAGATAGTACCAGCACAATTTAAAAAAATAATAATAAAAAGCAGGTAAAGAATCACTCCCTTCCATATGAATATTTCACAGTGCCTGAGATGAGCAATAACACAGGTACTCTTAAGGCGTTGAGACAGAAGGAACTGCCCATTATAAATCCCACTTTTCTGTGCACTAATGGTTTTAAAAATACCACTTTCCTTCTCTTCCCACTCCTTGCAGAAACAGTGTCCCTTTATTCCTAGTAGAATACACACACACATGCTTCTTTTTGCAAAGTGCACAATCTCTCCTTCCCTTACTAAATTGAAATTCAAAATTTCAGCCTGAGTTCCCAGAAAAGGTGGTGATGCTTAGTGTAAGGCAGTTTATTCCATCTGATGGCTTATTATCATCACTCACTTCACTTTTCTCCTTTATCTCAAAACGGTTGTTAAAGGAACTAGTGCAGCTTCACCACCCCTAGTTAGCAAGAAATCCCGTGTCTCTTTGTTTAGCAGCACAGGCTTTGCAAAGACTGTCATTTGAGGGCTGCGTTTAGAAGAACTGGCCGTGTCATTGGGGTTTTTTGTACTGACCAGAATGATATTTATGGTCAGTATGGCCTGAATAGAGGCAAAGAGTGTGTAGTATGTGTACTCAGAACAGCTCTGCAGGGGTATCCAGGTGAAGAAGAAATGATGGGGGTGGAAAAGAAGGACCCTAAATGTAGACTAGTCTGGTTCTGGGTATAGACTCCACTCCTGACAAAGAAAGAGAAGGGGGCTCAAGCCTGGGAGATGTGAAACTCTATTTCTGATCTGGATGAAAGCATCCAGAACATGATTGTTTTCGAAATACTCAGGTGGTTTCCTAGAGAGAAGCTTAGTCTGTGTGTGTGTGAATAAATACAGTATCTTCCTTCCCGTGTTTAAGAAATAAAAAAAGAATTTTCTCTTTGGTACCAATGATGGATTCCAGCGTGCATGAATGAAGGTCAGTAGGGTCTGGTGAAGCGTAACCCCCTCTGCAGGAGGGGAAAGCTGAGCAACAGCGATGAGGTGATCTGACTAAGACAATGTGAGACAGAATTAGGAACAGGAATCTGGAATTTTGTACTTAAGTCTTTGGCTTTCTGAAAAGATCACCCATCTATCATCAACAGACTGGAAATGTATGAGTCGTGGCTTTGTCTTTAGGAAGAAGAGATTAAATCCAAGTGGGTTATTTCAGTTTGGTCTGAAAGGCTCAGTGGCAGGTGCGAACTTTCTGCTTCCTGTCATCTAGCTCTTAATTGCCGTTTCTTTGCTGTTCGGTGTAGCGTTTTGAATTGTAATGATGTTATGCTGGAGCAAAACCACAGCAACATTGCTCTGCTGCTGTCTGGTACCAAATTCTGCTTTCAGTATGGCTCCATCATGGTGCAAACTGCTAAGCATGACCCAGTGCTGGGGAAGCTGATGTAGCTAGAGGTGTGGTACGACCTGACATTCGCTGCATGCAAAATGGGTGACTTTCAGGCATGTATGGCTGTTGCTCTACTCTCCTGACGCCCGTACAAAGTTGTGAGCTTTTTTTTAAGCAAACAGGAGGTCATATCCCCTTTCCATCCCTCTGCCCAGGTGAGGAGAAGGATTGAAATATGCAGTACAGCCTGTTTTGCCAACTCGGTTCCTCTCTGATGGAAGAGGTTAACAAAGAAGAGTAGAAAGCAGGTATATTAATTGATGATACAGCAACTTTTGGAAAGAGACATAGGAGAGAAGGAAACAAGATGTTAGAGTATTCTTGGTGGCTTACACCACAGCCTGATGCAAGGGGTCACTCTGGAGATGTTTGCTGCCTTGTGATCTCTAAGAAAAGAGGAGTCATTCAAAGAACAGTAGTCACTGTGCCTAGGAAATGTTTGAGTTTGCGAATGCTGCAGGATCAAAAAGTATTTTCTGTTCCTCACTCGCTCGATGCTGCTCAGTGGGACAGTTTTTCTGGTGGGCAGCAAGTGGGACACTGGCTCCCTGCTTAGGACAACAAGGTGTCTTGGAGCACAGGGCTACGAAAGGCAAGTGCCCCACTAGTGTCTGACCTTGCTGGCTGCTCAGGATCCCTCAGTGTTTCTTATCAGGAGTACCATGGTGAGACTGGGCTGATCTCCACATGAAACAGGTTTTAGCAGTGAGGCAGCTTGTTTGAAGGGAAAAGGAGGTACCATAATCAGCAGGAAGAGTCCCACCCAGCCCCGTGCCATACTCCAGAGGAAGCTGGTGAAATTTGCTGTGGCTCCAGGAGAGCTTTGGAATGGCTGGCCCCAAGGGTCTGTCGGGATGTTGCTGTAGACTTAGGCATGTGGCTACGAAGGAAAGAGGAGAAAAGGTGTGAGAGAATGAGAGGGAGGAAAGGGGCAGGAATAGGGCTTGAATCCAGCTCCCTGTTCTACAGGGGAAAATTAACATTTCTTTTAAGACAGAGAGATGGCAGAGCCTGGCTGCACAGAGATAATGTGTACGGCAGCTGCCCAGTGGGATTTTACAGGTTGACAGTGTTTAGCCTGCTGCATTTAACAGTTTCATAGCCAGCTCTTCCCAGTGATAGGACACAAGGTGAAAAAGGTACAACAGGAAGGTGACGTACATGTGCTGAATCTTACAAGGAATGGTTTTGCCACTCTGTGGCCTAATGAATGCCTGGATGAAAGAAGGGGTGAAGCAAGCATGTGTGAAGGACGGGTAGTTTGTATCGCCTCTGTCTGGTGAAGTGACAAGGAGTTTAATGAGGATACCTTGACAACAGACTGTGGCTGTGCTGTCTGTACAGGCAGATTGGTGCTGTCGTGAGTTAGCTGCTGAGAGTTTGTGTGTCTTAACAGGGCCCACCTCTGAGGAGATGAACATGCCCCGTTGTTTGCAGTGGTGAAGCCAACTTACATATTCCTGATGCCATGGGCAGTTGTCACCACACAGTAAACTGGAACACTGGAATGGGCTGGCTTAAAGTGGACCTCTTGCGAGGGAAGGGGAGAGTTGTTCTCAGTGGTCTCCGTGATGACTCGAAATAGAGGTTTTTGTCTTGGTACAAATGAGGTGATTCTAAACTTCTGCAAATGAGGAGCCAGAGGGTGATTGACAAGCCAGTGTTGGTCAGGACCAACAGAATTAAGGCTCTTGTTCCACCACCACTTCCCCGTCTCACATCCTGAATTTGGCCTGGGAGATGAGGACAGCTGAGATGACTGGGGAAGGGAGACCCTGTTTGGTAAAAGAGTGCTGAAAATTTTTCTCAGTGTAACTAGCAATAAAAGGCTGATGGGTCTGCAAAAGCTGTCTACAAATCCATCCTAGGAAAAGGTACTGAGGAAGGAGATGTTCTTCATTTAAGATGAAGGGGATGAAGGGAAGTGTCAGCATAAGAAGACTGTAAAACCTAGTCCTCAACAAATGGAGGCTGCAAATGAGGAGAATGCTTCCAGGCATCAGAATGAAGTTGTGAAGCGCCCTTCCCATAGAAACAGTGGAGATAAAAGCTAATTCTCTAGGACGCTGCTGATGAATAACAGGGCATGAGTACCAATAGCAGCAGGGATTGGACTCAGAAACAAACATCTGTCCAAGCCAGATCCCAGATTCTAATTTTTCCTTTCCTGTGCTAAGCACCCGGCCTTTTCAAAGACAATGAGAAATAAGATTCACTTCTACACTCAGGCTCTTTACCGAGGAGTGCGGTGACACCACTTTGAGCACATCTTTAGGAATGACCAAGAATTCAGCATGGAAGCTTTGAAGAGGAAGGGGGGCTTAATGTTAAGCTGTAGTTTAAGTCTGTTTATCACCACTGGCTTGCTGTGCAAGGAAACTACAAGATGAGGAACTATCTGCTCTAATAACTATATTTTGCATGTACTTTTTTTTACAGAACTGCAGGGCAATATTGACAATCTGAAGTTAGTTTGGGCAGAGGAAATGAACCATCAAATTTCAGCAGAAAGGATGAAGACTGTAATGCTGGCTGCTGAGAGCAGTACAAAATCCCTCTTGAATATCAGAGGAAAGTGATGATGAGGTATTTTTGCAGGGTGGATATGCAAAACAAAATAGATGCATGGTTCACAGTGAAACACTGGCAGGAATACTGTGGTTATCAGGAAATCATCTTCATATCTTCTGGGATTCTCCTGAATTAAATGCCTGATGTTTTAGAAAATTGACATGAGTTATTTCAGGGATGTATCCCCAAAGTTCTTATTACCATGCTGTTAGGAGAATGTCCTGATTTTCTGCAATTAAGCAAAGATAGGTAACTGTTTAACATGCTGTGACTGAAGCAAGTAGCGGTATTTACAGAGGTAGATACCATCCACAAGAATGGAAGTGGCCAAAATAGGATAATTAAGAGGAATGGAGTGACTTACTGCCTCTACTAGATTATCAGCCAACCTGTTTAAGAAAGGGAAAGACCAAATAGCAGGTTTTGCTTTAATGTTTTTAATAGCAGTACTTTTCCCCAGCTTCTGTTCCATCTCAACTCTTCTGACTCTTCTTTTAAATTCTGGTGGACAATTTTTGCATGTAAAAATGCCTTGTATGGTCAACAGCTTTGGTGCTTTTTAACAGTCTGTACTCTGTAAAAGTGACTTGTCAGTCAGGCTGGTGCAGAATTGTATTTCTGTAGTTAATAGGCAGGCTGGATGTTTCCCTGAGAGAAAGGCTCCCCCTGTGTTGTTACTTGTTGCCTCTCTGCATAGCTAAAAACAGATCTTAGCAAAATTTAGTAGTGTTCTTCCATCGTTGGGCCTGCCTGCGTACATGATCACCAATAATCAGCTGCACAGTAGCAGCTTGTTTTCTGCTATCTGGCTTGTTGGAGATGATATATGAAGTATGAAGAATAGTGTGAGATGTTTTTCTTAAGCTACGTTAAGCCCACTGTGCTGACAGCAGCAAAACAGAACTTGTTTTGACAAGGAGTTGAGCTAACATGACACAAAAGCTAAATGCAGGAAAGATGAGGATCTCTATTAGACCCTGGTGATTTTTTTTCCTCTTGTGGGTCATTTTTAAATGCCTTTCCCCAGCCCTCTTCTAAGTTCCAAGGGTTGTGGGGTTTTTTTCTGAGCTGTCACCTTCTCCACAGTGTGAAAGAGACTCCTTGGTTTTCTTTTTTCCATTGGTCTTTGTTGCTTCCAGCACAAAGGCTCAAGATTTATTTTGGGACTTAGGGATCATTACAATATTGATAGTGTTGCATTTTCATGTGATTGTGAGATGTCACTGTGAGTTGCTGCTTCCAAGGAGACTGATGCAGTTCGACAGGAGCAAGACAGTGTCATGTCTCATGACATTTCTTCTGCACCATGGGGCATATATGAGGAGTTATGACCCCAATGCAGATGGCTTAAGCCTGTAATCACTCTACATCTTCTCTCGGGCAAGCATTGGGAATTCAGATAATCTTCAGGGCATGGACCAGACAGAACTTTCTCTTACTTTGCCACCAAGGGGCAATTGCTACCCCAGCAGGTCATTGAACCAGCTCATTCTGCCAGTCTGAAAGATGGATTGCTTTAAGGATTTATTGATGCTGAGATGGGTATGAATAAACCCTGTGCTCCAGTGTGTAAGCTGTTTGTACAGCAGAGGTTGGAAAGGTCCCATTCTCTGCTCCCTGCAATGTTGCATGAACGCTTTGTGTTGTTCTGAAGATTGAAATATTGGAGGTTACAAGAATCAGGGTGTTGAAGGCTAATGGACCCTAAGAGTCTGTGACAAATAGCGTGAATGCTTTTCCATTGATCACCTGTACTGGGGGATTCTCTTGGTATATACTGGGGTTTCCTCTGGGCCTGCTCAAGTTCTCTTGCTAAAGAAGGGGTGTGTATGTTCAGGTGTTTCCCCAGCATCATGCCAAGAGGCAGCCATGGTTTGCACCCAGTAACCAGGATTGCAGAGCCAATTGCAAAGCTTGCCAATGCCATAGTTTAGATCTAATGAGTCCATTAGGGCCAGGATTTCATCCCGTTACTGGATAATTTATTTTTTTTTTTTGTCTAGGGGTATTTTTTACTGGGTTCTCTCCTCTGGGTAACAGACTTGCTGCTGCTGTGCAGCAGAGAAACCACAGTGGTATGCTGGAGCTGATCTTTACAATAAAGAACCACTCCAGTGTTGTCTGGTAGGCAAAGCTGACTTGAAAAACTGCTCGCTTATAGAAGTGCGCTACCAGAAGTCTTTCTCCCCTACTACTTGTTCAGCATTTCCCAGTCATTAACATGCAATAACAAAAAATCAGCCTTCCCTCACACTGTGGGGCTTGGATGACAGCCTGGTTCCCAGTGGCCAGGCAACAAATGGGTGTTATATCAGTAACTGGGAACCCTCCTCCAGGGCTGCATGAGCCATGGAGGCCTTGTTCCCTGTGAGGCCACCTTCACTATCTTGCAGTGAAGCGAGCTAGAAACGTGTCTTCATCTGTTGCAGCTCTTCTCAAACCACTGGTCCACAAACAAAATACTGAGTAAGGTGATGTACTGGTAAAGAACTCTGGGATTGTAAGATGGGAGAAACATTAGTGTTCACTAGAAGAATTTAGAAAACTCTTGGACCTTCATAATGCCAAGCTTCTTTCTGCTTTCCTGGAAAGCAGTTGCAAAGCTCCCACTGACCTCATCTGTGCAGGACAGAACCAGGAAATGCAGCACCTGTCTTGCTGTCTTGCCCATAGTGATGTCAACAGCTGTCACCAACTGTGAATTTGGTCCTGACAGGTAGTTAAAAGAAGGGGTCCCTTAATATGTAGGAGAAATGATTAATGAGTTTTATAATGTGCTGTTATATCAGCCAGGTGTTTGGGTGTTGCCTTTGGGTGTCTGTGTGTTTGTGTTGAGCAAGAGAGAGAAATGAAGATGGGAGTGTATGCGGCAAGGCAAGGGGTTGGTGCAAAACCCCTCAGAGAGAAACTGTCACCAGGGGAGGTAGGAGCTGGGGAGAAGCTGAAGCCTTGGGGAGCAAGGGGTAGGGTGGGTGCCAGATGGCTGCAGATAATTAAAGGGCTGTGGCAGTTCTGTTGGGATGTGACTTAAATGGTGGAAAGAAATACAGGCAGAGGCTCAGCTCATGCACGTGGCCCAGGCTCATAGGTCAGTAGAGTCCTAGCAATTTACAGCAAATGACATAGAGTGTGCAGCACTGAGAGCATAGTCCAAATGCTATCCAATGCTCCTCTTGGGAACCTCAGAAGACCTCACTGTCTCAGCTGAAGGCCTAAAGTAGGGAAGAATGTCAAATAGCCCTCAAAACAGTGAGTGTTACTGTTGGTGGAAGAGCCAGCTTCCTGCTCAAAGCAGCTTCTGTGTGTGCACTTCATTCAGTTGGAATTGGTCTATTAATTACAATTTTGTACTACTCTGCAGTCATATTTTTCTATAAAAATTTTCCTAGACCCCTGTGTTAGGGTATAGGGACTGCAGGTTCTCTGCTGAGGTAGCACAGAGGCATATTTCTCACACACGCAGAAGCTCTGGGGTCAGCATTGCTGTCCTGGGCAGGAGTGGGACTGAGAGCCAGGGCAGTGTTCTCCAGGCTTTGCATGAGAGCATGGGTGTGCCTGGATGAAAGAAAACGTCTTTGGTAAAATAGAGATCACGTTAGCAATCACTTCTGAATGCGAGAGGAGCAGCTAATATTGTCATAATTACTAAAGACATAGTAGCATCTTTTCTCAAGCTGAAGATGTAGCGGGAGACAAGCATCGGCCAACAGAGGTAATGGACCTGAATCGTCTGCAGTGGCTGGTTTGTTGAATGGATCTCTGTATGTGTTTGGTGAGGACTTGGATCTGCTCCATAGTTTTCTAAAGGACTGTAGTACCTATCTGGTGTTGTCCTGCATGTCACAGAGTTTATACAAGTAGCAAAGACTTATTTCTAACCTGTGCTTTCCAATGTGGTATGGGAGTGTATGAGATATAGAGCATTGGGACTCCCTGTCAGATCCTTGTATCTGGTTCAGTGAAGGACATCAAGCCTAGGCTAGAGATGATTTATTCCTCCATTGGGGTTAAAATAAACCTCCTGTTGGTGGCCAGCAGAGTCTTCTGTGTGATAGTTGCTGCAGTATCACATGCAGGCTCAGTGCTCTATCCAGCCCAAAAGCCAGGTGATAATACAATGCTCTAGGGCTTTCAAAGAGACTTTTGCCCCTGTCAGAATCACTTAAGTCTCCCCAGGCATTTTCAAATAGCACCTGTGTGCAAGAACGCAGGTGCTGAGTTGCATCTCCAGTCTTGCTGAGAGCTAGTAGCTGCACACCAGAGTTTGACACTGTAATAATAGATTTCTTTTGTCAGATGAAATTAATCTTGGATTATCTGCTTCACCAATCCAAATATAGGCTCCTACATTAGCATCCACTTTCCTTAGGCTTGAATCTTTCAGGAAATAGATGCAAATTGGAAAACCTACGTAAGTTAACCGAGGTTGTAAATCCCAGCGACATCACACGTGAGCCCAGGAGCTAGAGAATAGCTTTCAAACAACTTCCCGCAAATTGAGAGTGAGCGCTGCACTCTCATACATCTTATTAAAGTTGTGGTGAGAAGCAGGCTTGCTAATGCAGTGCCCCTGTGGCTTGAAGCAACCACTCCCATTCAAGGAACAAAGAAATGCTGTCGCCTACCTCCAGCCAGGAGAATCCAGATTAATTTCTGCCCTCTGAATTAACACACTGAAACTTTGTAATGAGTCACTCGGGGCCGCACTCAACAGATCTGGACACAACAGGGTTGTGTCAGCACTCGGGGTGAATCAGAGGAGCTCTTTGCTCTGACTTCCTTTCTCCCTGCCTGCATTGCCTGAAACATTTGGGTTTTGATTTGGGCTGGTAGGTGTGTCTGAGGAGAAAAAGTGTGAGAGGGTGCATAGTGAGGAGCGTCAACTCCGCATATTGCAGTGCAAAAGTGCCTGAGCTGGTGAAATACCATTTAGAACTGGAAACAGGATTGCCATGGGGAAATTTTGGGAAAATATGCCTGGACCACTCAGGTGTAGGATGCTCTGGCATAGCTTTCTGGATTAAACCAAGGTATTCTGTCCCTTGTTGTGCTTTATGGGTGTTGACCCCTTTCTTTGCACTGCCTCGTTGCTGAATGTCACAGGTAACCTAATTACCCGGGATTTAATTTCAGGAAATGCCTATGTTTTCTTGGTTTGTTCCTCCCTCCCTTTTCACCCCCCCTTTTTTTTGGCTTTTTTTTGCAATTCAAACTACATCCTTTCAACTGAAGCCTTAGAAACTTCGGAACTGCAGTCCAAATGTGATTTAAAAACATGTTAGGAGTGGAAATGTAATTAAGGTACCTGAACCGCCTTTCCTCTGCCCTGCAGCAATGCAAAGGAAAACAATTTGGTTTTAAAGGTTATTGTAATCTAGAGCTTTAAACTCTAACATACCTCAATCATTACTGAATGGTTATTGAAGGAGTTTACTTTCGTCACAGTCATAAACAACTGCTAAGTAAAACGCACCTTTTAATTTTTTATTAGACAAACAGCACAATAATAACAGTCATTGTGGCCATTTTGTAAAAGACTGAGGCAAATATCAGCAAATGAAACAACGTCAAGTCTCAGCTGACGCTATTAAATAGCAATAGTCAGACCAAGCACAGGTATGATGCTCCTTACCTTTTTTTGGCTTCACCTGAAGAAGAAAAATGAGTGTATTGTAAGCTACGTTTCAGTACAAACTCTATGTTTCAGTCTGGTCCTACAATTGCCCACTTGTGCTTCGTACTCCTGGAGACCGCTCACACGTTTAACATGAAGCCTTCATGCATGCTTTCCTGGCATGAGAGCCAGACCTCTTCTCTCTCAAAGCTTCACTTCCCTTACATTTTGAAGCACGGGGAAGAAGGGCAAAAGAAAGGTCTTTGTCAGGAGTGCAAGAGGGCTGATTTGCTCAGACCACCTGGGCCTGCACTCCGGGTGACTGTCACCAGCCTGACCTGCCGGATCTTCCACCATTTTCCTAGTACGATCTGGCAGGCTGTATGGAACCACAAAAGAGAATAATCTGCTCCCTTAAATTGACTTAGCTTAACGAGATGAAGATCTTGGAGTGCATGTTTTTCTATTTTTTTAAAGATTTTTCAAGACAAAGGAAAACCTGCTATCTTTCTCCAAGGACAAGGTTTTTAATTTTTGGTTGAATACAGTGAGATTCTTCATACCATATGAAGGTTTTTATCTCTGTCTCTGCTATTATATATCTTCCTGTCAGCTGCAGAATGAGGATTTCAAAACCTGTCACTGTTGGTCTTGACTGTTGTCTGTGGTGTGAGGAAAGTTGAGCCAATTGCATACTTTGGACATTTTCGACCTTTGTAGGAAGGGAAGGAGAGAATCCGATGAGGATCCGCACTGCTGCAAACTCTTTGGCTGGCTGTGCCTGAGATCCAGTTGTACACCTGCAGCTCAGCTGTGCTGGGCAAGAAGCTCATTACACATTGCCCTGCTTATCAGGTGCACTGTTTTTGTTAGTGCCTGAGCTGCCATCATCTGACACTCCATTTGGAAAGCACTCGCTGTCCTCTCCTGACAGCATTCTGTGATCCATATTTTTTTACGGCTGGTATAATCTGAAAATCAAGTACTTCTGGCAGTTTTCGTAGCTCCATATAGTACACTATATTCATCTGAGCAACTGTCATTTGCCTATAATCTGTCCAGATCCAATTATTTTAAGTATCCACAGATGAAGCATTAGAGACCACGTGTCATCTCCTTTTCAGAAAGGGAACTCTTTGTTTTATCTGTCATGGCTGAAGGTGGGAGCTGAGTTCCTGGTCATCCACTGGCACATGATGTGACAAGCACCTGTCTGTGCCTCAGTTCCCTCATGTGCTATAATACTGCACCACTCCTCCAGTTATAACATAGTTGGAAGTCTATGATGTGCTTAATGTGACCGGGGGGAATGTACACCTGGCCTCTTTCATTTGTTCAGTCCAGTTTCATTGGAGAACAAAAATTTATTCAGTATTGTCTCTCTTTGGAAAAGAAAAGCAGTGATTCTGGAGTTCTATAGCAGGCGTGGTCTGGGCTAGGGACAGTTAATGGAAGTGAGGAAAACAGCGGGAGAAAAAAAACAATGGTTGTGTTTGTTAGCTCACTGTTTCTCAAATGTTTCATGTTGGCAACACAATTTGAAGTGATAATAAAGTCTAAACTCCCTCCTCTTACACTTGCCATGCAAGTGCACAGAGGCACTAGTGGTAATGGTGTTATGCCAGTGTAATTGCTCTCTGTTTGTTTTAAGAGGCTTGCGAAGGGCTCTTGGCTATAAAGGGTTAGGGTGTGCAAGGAATGCAAGAGCAAGATTTCTTTTGCCTGAGATCATAGCTGCATGTTCAGCATCCCTCTAATCCTCTTTTCTTCCCCAGCCTGTGTTTCTTGACCTCCTTAGGGGATTTTGATCCACCAGTAGAAAACCCCAATCAATTACTCAGCCATAACTGCCTGTGGAAATACACTGAACTAAAACCTTGATTGCCACCACCTCTGAAATCTTAAGTCAGTCTGAGTGAGAGAAAGGTCTCCATCTCTATGTTGCCTCAGTTTCCCCACTGCTCCCCTGACCTGGCTGCAGTCTCTCATGCTTGCAGTGCTCAGCTGTTTGCAGGTCCAGGATGCAGTGCTGGTTTCCCAAGTAGCATACGCTGTCCCAGCAGTTGTTCCACTCCTGTGTGAGGCCAGATGGACTGGGGGTTGCTCTAAAAGAAATCTAACATTAGCATGTGTGCACGTGGGAGGGAAGACCACTGAAAGATTCAATTCTGCAGTGTCCCGCTCTGCGCCTGGATGCATACACCATATCAGAGGTGGCATTTTACAGCAGGGGCAGTGTTACAAGCACTCAAAACATACAAGGGCCATGAGATGCCTAATTTGAGCTGTCTTGTCTCCTAAGCTCTTCAGTGGTGCTGGGTCAGTGATGCCAGTTGGAAAATACTAGCACTTTTCTGTGGAGACAGCAATGTCCGGAGAGAGATCCGGGAACTGGGGTTTTTGGCATGGGTGTCCCCACCAAGGGTCATAGCCTGTGCTCAGCTGATAGAGGAGTTCTTCTCTCGGTAATTTCTGAGCTAGCAAAAGTTAATACTGCCTCTTTAGGGGTTATTTGGTGATATTTAGCAAAAAGATTTGTGGTCTCAGCTTTAAACGAAATAGGCCATTTACCCCCTCACAGCAGTAGCTACCGCAGTTGGCAGTAATTGTCCCCTCAGTCACTGCTAGTCACCTCTCAGCCAGAGTGCTGAATCGAGGCCATGGAGACAGAACGATCTCCTTGCTCTGAGGTGTTTCTGCCAGCTCAACCTGGGAGCTCGCTGGCAGCCTGACAGAAAGCAGTGCTTGGGCTGTGTCCCTTCTGGTGCCAGCAGAGCTCTCAGCCAAGCACCCTTCACCTGCCATAGGCTGTCCGGACATCTTTAAAGAGGAAGAGCCTACGACTTTGCCTGCCTGACAGCTGTGTGAAGGAGCTGGAAGAACCAGGCAGCTGTTTGGTATGTCACCATCTCTGCTGGCTGCCAGTGAGGGGACCCGTAAGTCCCAGACATGTGGGCACTGGGTTGGCAGAAGGAGGCACCCACCCGCCCAGAACAGACAAGGCCCATTAAGAGTTAATGCCTGCAATTAGAAATGAGCTGCAAGAGTTGGAGGTTTCAGAAAGATGACAGTGGGTGTGAAACACTGTAACATTCCCATTAATTTGAAATGTCTTCTCTCTGGCCAGAAAGAAGTGCCCAGATTTTTTAGTCAATATTAATTTTACACTTGGCACCACAGGAGAGTGTGAACTGCTGAGTTCACAAAGGGTCCATCTAATAAACAGACAATAGAAAATCAGAAAAGCGAAGATTGAGTTCACTTGCCCAGGCGATGAGAGTATAATAACCATGAGGGCTGCAGAGGGCAGTGGAAAATTCTGAGCTATAATGAGGAGTCGCAGCAAGTGCCTGTGCCGTGGCTCTCTGATGGGCACAGGTAAGAGCAGTGAGAGAAGGTGGGATAATGTAGCATTGTGCAGGAGGGAGGAGGTCTTGGATCTGGAATGAGAGACAGATGAGGAGGAGGGTATCACGTCACAGGTGTGCTGTAGGAGTGAAGGGCCAGATAAGAAAAGCCAATTGTTCCCCTGCAAATGAATCCCAAGCCTGATCTCCGTCTGATTTCCTTTAGAAGAGAGGTTGAAATTTTAGATGGACTCCCACGTGTGTGCCTGCTGCTGTCAGGTCTGCTCTGCCCCTTCCTGTCTTCATCACCTCTCTGGCTAGATTACTTTAAGCAAGCCATTCCTGTCTCCTGGTGGCCTGCAGAATACTAGACATCAGGCGTTCAAAGCTGCGGTGATTAGCCAAGTAAATACTGCAGAAGTAGGGGATGAACTTGATTCCAAAGAGCCAGATGCTACTAGCTTTCTGATAAACCCAGAGGAAACTCTTTGGAAACAGGAGATAATTATAAGAAAAACAGATTGCTTTGAGACATGTTTGCCTGCTTTCCTCAACTTTCAAGCAGTCTGCAAAAGAGTTAGCAAAGTCTGCAAAGCTAAGTTTCTTTTATTCAGTCTTGTTGCGAGCACTAGACTTGCCAAAACCAGAATTACTTTAATTCAACACTGTATTGCAACCATGGGCACTTCAAGCTTACTTGTGTCCTTGTGCTTCATGCCTCGGCCTCTCCTTTCTTCTGGGCAGAACAAGGCCCAAAGCTGGGTAACAAACTGAGGCTCCATTTTCTGCTTTGACTGAGATGATGTTTCGAAATAGAGATGTGTTTCAAAATAGATTGATTTTTCCGCAGAATTGGTCTTCTAGTTCCCTTCCCTCTTCTTCCTAATGAGCATATTTGTATCTGTGGAATCTGAATTCTACCTTGATTGAAACGGCACTACTGCTGTCAAAATTCCAAGCCTGTATCTCAGACCCCAAGCTGTTGAAATCCCTAACAATCCTAGTACCTGGTTAATGAATACGTCTTGAGAGGCCCAGATACTTTATCTTCATTACTGTAACACTGTTAGTGTTTTTGATCTGGCCGTTAAAGCAGCAAGGTGGAAGTGTAAGAAGACCCCTGTCTCTGCGTTGTGGCAAGCTACCAGTGGCTGCTGTCTCTGGGCAGCTATAATATTCAGGACTGAATTCCAGATAGAAAGGCACTGATTTTGTTAAAGATCAGAAGAGTGAAAAGAGCTCTAGCCTTCTTAGCACAGGAGACAGTTGCGATCCTGGCTGTGAGATGAAAAAAAAAAATAAAAAAAAAAATTCAGGGCATGCAAAGTCCTTGGTTAAGAGAGAAAATGAAAGCTCTGGTAAAGAAACATGGAGAGAACAAAGAGCAGTTAGACAAAGGAATAGGGGGATACATGTGAAGGGCATGTGCCAGAGAAGAGCAATGGAGTAAATAGGCTCCTTTGGAATAATGAAGAATTCCTAGAGCCCCTCGTGTGAAAAAGGGAGGTTTGCAGAGCATTCCAAAAATATACTGGGAATGGGGATAAGGATGGGGGATGGAGAAATCTCATAGGGGCATGGAAGTAGAGTAGCTGGATGGGGAGGCCTCCTGCAGCATGAGAGATACCCTTTTCTCAGGGGTGACCTGGCACCAAACTTTGCAGACCTGTGCTTGGGCAAAGCCAGCAGCCTGTCTGAGTGCTGTGGACAGATGGCAGAGTAACCCATTGGGCCCAGGTCTCTGATCTGTCTTATCTGACATTGCAGCTTCTCAAGTCTGTTCCTTTTTAAGCCTCCAGGTGTGTTGCTGAAGTTCTCTAGCCTACAGTCTGAGATGAAAAACCCCTTTGTGCAATCTGGAGATTTTACTGGGGTTTCATTCAAGCTGCAAATACTCTAATCACATTCATCTTTTGACACTCTAATTTGCAACACTCATGAGTACAACCAAAAAGCAACATCTGTTTTGAGGTGTGAATTAATGCCTGTTGTGCATTCCTTTACAGATGTCCTCCAGTTGGTGTGTGTCCTTCCCCTGCTTCTTGTTACCTGACACCCAGGAGACTCATCCTGGAGCTCTTGGGATGTGAAACAAGGACTTGGATGTCTAGCAGATATGTGCTCCCAGGGAAATGGTAGAGCTGGGGATTCCAACTGTTTTGTTGATTTGGTTTACCATCAGGAAATCCCATTCACAGCAGTGGAGGGCAGTACAGTGAGGCTATTTATATTTTTTTTTAACGTTCTTTCACATCTCATTTATGAAATTTCTTCTTAAAGGTAACTAGCCAGCTTTGTACCATATGACCATGGTGCTAGCTGTGCTGATAGTGGATATACCCAGGGGTGATGGAGGGATAAGGAAGGCAAGTCAAAATCTGTCTGTTATCACAACTTCTGTGCCAGACATTTTGGTATGCAAATAGATGTCTTCCCATCCACATTTCTGTAGTGAAGTGAGACCTCCTCTTTTAGTCCTTCATAATGTGGAGGCTTCATAAACACAACCTCTGTCATCTTCCTTTAATTTTTTAAAATGTGCTCCTTTGGTCCATTTGTCTTAGCACCTCAGTTTGGTGGTTGGCAAAGACTGCACCAGGGCTCTGCCATGATTTTGATCATGCTGGAAGGGTTAACCTGAGTGATACACATCTTTTCCAAGATAACCAACCATCTGGTAAAGTGCTTCACTTGACCAAATTAAACTACTTGAAAACATACCCATTTTGTCACTGCTGCTGCTCTGAAAGGGTGGGAGCATGAGGCCTTGGTATGGATTGGTACTGGGGAAATGTCATTTGGTTTCACTGTCATTTCAAGTTCTGTGATCACTGATACCGTTGTAATGAGGCCTATGTTCCTACGTAGGCTACGTGAGAAAGCTTTGTGTAGGAGGATGTGTATGGGGCTCTATACCTAGCTCTCACTAGATCTGTCATTCTGAGCTCTTTCAGCTGGCTGCTTAGTGGGGGTGTTGATAGTATCTTCTCGCTCCCCCACTCGTGTCACAAAACATAAAACATTGGCAAAAAACAGATTTGTGATTCGGATCCAGAATCCAACATTTGAGCAGCCTTGAACGTTAACAAATTGCTAGGACTGGAAGGCTTCACCTGAGGTCTGAGGAACTCAAGGATGAAATAGCTGCATTGCCGAAGGCAATGTGTAACATTTCTCTTAAAAAAATTCTTGGTGCCTGAAGCGTGGAGGGTGGGTAAATCTCATCAATCATCAATCTTTAAAAAATGGTTTGGGGAGGATCCAGGAAACTAAAAGCTTGTAAGCCTGGCATCAGTAGTATGTAAACTAGTAGAAGTGTAACAGGAAAAAAATGTATTTGACAATGAGATAAGCACAATTGGTTTTGGAAAAGTCAATGTGAATTCTGTAAAGGGAATAGATTTGTCTTGCAAACCTCCTGGAGTTCTTTGAAAATTATGTGAAAGATAAGAGTGAAATAGCTGATACGAGTTTTCTCTAAGACTTTTAGCAAAGTTCTTTTACAAAATACCTTATTGGGAACCTGAATAGGTATTGACTAGGAGAGAAGGTCCTGAGATATTTCCTATCTCTTTGCCAATTGTTGATACAGGGTAGGAGAAAATGAGAGAAGAGTTATCCCAATGGAAGGGTGTTGCCAGAGGAGTTTCACTGGGATCGGTAATGTTGAGCGTAGTCAGGAATGGCCATTGAAAATAGAGAGAACAGTGAGACCTCAAACTTTGCTGATAAAATTAAGTTATTGGAGACAGCAAAGGTGATGGTCAACAGTGAAGTATTGTTGAAAAACCCTTGGAGACTGACTGGCTGGCCAGTAAAATGGTGGATGACATGTCACCTGAGTAGATGTGAAATGAGGCACACAAAGAAAAGCAGTGCTTGCTGTGTGTCTCAAGTCATGGGTTTTGAGTTGACCATACCACCCCAAAGGAAGAGATTGGAGTTACGTTATATAGTTCCATGAAAGCCTGAGGTCAAGCTTAGCAGAAAGACAAATCAAATGCTAGACGTTAAGAAAGGAATAAAGAACAAACCAGAAAATGGTATTTCACTGTTCTGGGTGGTGTGTGTGTTTGGTTTTAGTATTGTTTTGGATTTTTTGTTTGTTTTGGTTGTTTTTTTTAATTAAAAAAAAAAAAAGCCTGGTGTGCTTTCACCTTTAATACAACATGTGGTTTTGTTTTCCTCATCCTCAAGGAGTATACTAGACATGGGAAAAGTCCAAGAATGGCTTCTGTATAGGATTGAATGAGAAGTTCTCTTCAGCTTGGAGGTGACATGTCTTGAGAAGAATAGTGAAGATGGAAGAGCATGGATAGGGCCTGTTAATTGGCTTCTCCTATGCAAGAACAGCTGTTTTCCAAAGAAAACCATGGCCTGAACCATCATGAATGTTCTTACCTCTTACGTTTTTGGGTGATGTTTCTCATGTACGATTGAATAGCCTCTCCTAAGGCATACTGCTCTCCTGTCTGAGTTTCTTTACTGAAAAGGGAAGACAAAGTCCCCCTAGGTAAAATCCAGTGTGATTGTTGATGGATTCATTCTTCTGGTCCAGCCTCCAAGTAGAGGCTCACCCAGGTGATGAAGCACTGTCACTGGTATTTATGCCATATGTGCATGATAATCCTTTTGATCTCTATAGGCATCTGGGATTCTTCTGCTTGGGTAAATGGCAGCTAGCCTAGCTCATCCAAACTGCCAGCTGCAAAGGTAGAGACTGATCAGTAATAGCTGAAAACTGATGAGACCCTTTCTGGAGAACCCTCTTCCCTTTGTACTTTGAAGGTATGGCATGCTTTATTGCCACATTTTCAGTATTACTTATAGACTCAGCCTTGTTATCTGTCATCACAGCACAAGACTTTTCATAAGAGCTGGGTAAGTGAGAAAGTGGCGGTTGGAAGGGGCAGAGCTCAAGGTTTAATTCAGAGCTGCTGCATCTTCAGCTGTGGCCTCCACCTAAGGTGCTATCTGCAGATCTCAAACAATCAATCTGTGCCATAAAGAACTTGTGTAAAGTGTTGGGTTGGACATATATTTTATCACCATCCAGCCAGTTCCCACCTGCTGTAACGCATGGCCCCATCCAAAAGCCAGTTAGGAGGGCTGAGCAAGACTTTTTACATCACATCGACTTCCTCTCTTTTATGTGCATCATTACAGACATCAGCTCCGATACTTTGTCTCTGTGCAAGGTGCATGTAATGTTTAGGTCATAAAGATTAAGGCTTGTGTCACTGGGCATTTAGCAGTTAAGGAGAAAAATCAACACTTAACAGGAAGGCCTTTGTGAATGGCTCTTTTCCAGCTCTTCCCTACTTTTCTATCACTTTTCCATCACTTTTTCTTACCTAGTCCTGTTCCTCTGACACAGTCCTATCAACATGCTGTTGTTCTTGCCTTGAAGAAATCCCCATGTGAAATATGTCTAGCAGAGAAGTGTTTTGGTGGATGTGTATTTGCTTGGGAGTCCTTGGGGCTTTTCCTCTGAGGAAGTTGTGGAGAATAAAATGTTTGTCAGAGTTTAGAGTGGTTCTGCGAGAGTTAAGGAACGCAGAAGCAGCATGAAGTACCTGAGATCTCAAAACAGTGAAGCCAGAATGTTGGAAGTGCAAAGAAGTGAAGTGTGCAGAGAAGAGGGTGTGAGGAAACAAAACCAAAAAAAAAGGATCCTAAGAATAGATTTACCAGCAATTTTTAAGTTAGATTTTCCTAGTGTTTGTTTCTAACAACTCCTAATCAGCTAATAATTGTGCTGTCAAAGCAGGTGTGTGACCATCTCTGCTGGTTCCAAGCTGCCTGTGTTTCTGTTACTGGTAGTTTCTGGAATCCTGGGTGCTCAGTGGCATTTTATGCTCATAGGTATATTGGCAATGTGGGGGAAAAAACCCTGCAGATTTACCTTTAGGAAGTGTGTGGGGAGAGTGCCGCTGCGTGGCGACACAGGAAATGTCAGCCTTTTCACGGAAGGTTTAAAGGAGCATCTCTTTGAAGTTAATGGAAGCACTCCTGACTTCTCAGGATTTGTGTTGAGCCTGGTATAGAGGAACAGGAGCATCACTTCAGGCACTTACATTTTGCTTACATATATTTTTTTCCCTTCCTTTCTCTCTCCCTGTAGCCTTTTGACAAAGGTAAGGTAAAATGTGTTCTTTTCCAGTCGTTTGTTAACATGGTATCTTTCCACAAGAGTTAGACTAAATGAAGGAATGGGAACAGGTTACATACAGATAATATATTGTGCCCTACAATCTTCTCCAAACAATCATCTGTTGCAAATGGCCTTAGGCATGGACAACACAAGTTTAGGGACTTAGGGGTGTGCTTTCACCTACCTGTGCCAGTGATGCCAGGGCTGTACTGTGATCATTCCTCTATTACAGCCTGCATTCTGCACCCCACAGGGCTAATACTGAGACTAAAGTCTTTTTAGTCCCCTGTCCTGGCATCCTCATAATCTGGTCATCTGCTAAGTAGATCTTGCCCCTTAGTGCTTGCTTTCCCATGCCTTTCAGCTATAGGCCCTTAAATATTAATTCTGTGTGGTTAATATGCTTTGGTTCCGCTCTGGGGAATGGAAAGCTTTCCTCTGAAGCTCAGTTGTTTGTTGTAAGATTGAATGGAAAAGAGAACAACAGTAAGCAGCAGCCACCTTGCCAGGGGCATAGCCTGTAGGCTGTACCTGTGCTGTGAGCCTGGCACTGGCTCTGCAGCTAATCCAGCAGCATGATTACAGTTCTTTGCAGACATTCTTCCAAAGCATGAGCTCTTCAGCCTGATCATGAGAAATTTGGTAGTATTTATAAGTGTATGTCTAGGTCTTTTAAGGCTTGGGAGGATTCAAGTAATGGTACCATGAAGCTGCACATGAGATACACATCATAAAATCAGGGAAGGGAACATGGTATGCGCTGCCATTGTTGCTCCTTTAGCATGAATCTACTTGACATAGTGTCTGGGACACACCTCTGAGTCTCTTGCTGGAACACACCAGCCTTTGGTCTACCTGATAACTCTACAGGAACACTGTAACAAGGACACAATTGCTACAGAAGCCCTCCTGAGATGTGTGTTCCAACCTTCAGAATGGCCCTAGTCAAACCTGGAGGAGAGACAGATTATTCTGTTTTACACTGCATCTCTCATAGAGAAATTCAAACTTTCTAGACCTTCTTACTGGCAAAGCACCTTTGGGTAGCTCTAAGTGTCCTGCACAAGGAGCTACTGCATTTCCTTTGAACACTCTACGTTTATGTGGTGCTGCTGGGCTGCTGCTTTGGATGTCAGCCTCAGGAATAACAGTGGGCCTGACCTGTGTCCCACAGAAACATACACCTTGCTTCATATGTACACCTACCCCCTAGTATTTGGGATGCTCCTTGCTATGCCTGTCAATCTGTGCTCCACAGTTATAGGCTTCCTGCTCTGTTTCTTAGGGGGTAGTCCTCTGGTAGGGACTGTTTGCCATGGGTCCCTCTGGTTATGGTTTTGGTTGCCTCTAGTCACAGATGAGAATTACCCAGCCTTTGCTTTCCCATTGGGATCTAATCCTCATTCATACTCAGCAGCCTGCATGGTTCATTTTGTGTTCTTCAAGGCTATCTCCGGGGCTTTGTTCACAGTGTCTCCACATGGCTTTATCGAGCAAGGTGTGAGCTCTTTCTATTTCTAGCTGCACCTTTCTTGCCTGCAGCAAAGCTGTTCCCTCTTCACTTCTCACTCTCTTGTCCCACCTTCCTCCTCTGCATGTTGTCAGGAACAGTAACTGCTTCCTGCTATAAAGGTAGAAAAGGGTCAGCTTCTGACCAGCTGGTAGTGTTTACGGTATTGCTTTGCCAGGATTCATCCTTCCTATTGCAAGAGCCAAATACTACCACCTGTGGTAATTAATGGACAGCATTTTGGGCCTGAAATAGTGAAATATCCTTTAGCTTCCCCTACGTGAATCACAAGCTTTGTAGCTGTAGGACCAGCTGGATTCCAAAGACACTACAGGAATATCCAGCCAGTTCAGGAGATTACAGTCCCTATGAATCAGCTCCTCTGGCCTCTTGATAGATACACTTCTGCATGAACATACTTAACGGTGGCTTAGTTGGAAACTTCATGTCATAGAAAAGAGAGCTGGGAGGCAGCTGGAGAAGTTGCCAAACACCCTTTATTTCTAGGGGGAGCCTTTTTAGCATCCCTGCCAATTTTAATAT
This sequence comes from Nycticryphes semicollaris, assembly GCA_013400055.1. NCBI lineage: Eukaryota > Metazoa > Chordata > Aves > Charadriiformes > Rostratulidae > Nycticryphes > Nycticryphes semicollaris. The sequence goes on along the minus strand of VXBJ01001320.1, from coordinate 395,010 downwards.
GTGTGACCCATTTTTAGCTTTTCCATGGGCAGAGGCTCCACAAAGTCAGTCCAGTTTATGCCAATCATTAGACTTTCCTTAATGTTCAACCTAAATTTCCTTAAACTGATTTTTTTTTTAATCCTATCCACACATTACTACTTTCCTAGATGCCACACCGTTCTGTGTATTTGAAAGACGTTATCATGCCCTTTCTGTTCTCCTGTCTCTAAGTTTAGCAAACCAGTTCCTCAATCTTTCCTCACAGGCCATGTTTTCTAATCCTCTGGGATTTGGAGGCCTTCCAGCAAGTCCATAGCTTTCTCAAAGTGAGATTTTGTAGCTCTGCATCATCCAGAGAGTTTGAATTGCTGTTGAGTGTAATATGAAAGAATTAAGAAATATAATATTATGGGGCACACTTCCATTACAGTGGTAAAATAGAGCATGGCAAATCTATTTCTTATCTTGTGGAAATCACACCTCAGCCTAATCTCCAGTTAAAATATTTATTAATACAGCCTGAATAATAAGCATGTATAGAACAATTACTATGAAACTCTAGCTTTCGTTACACTTATGAGATACAGGTTTGTGCACATGAGAGATTCTGACAAGATCAGGATAGCAGTGAATGAAGCTCTTTATATATTACCTGTGTAACAGAAAAGGGATTATACACAAATGAATGTGCAGTTGGCGTTAGCCTGAGTATATCGTGCTGTACCACAGTGACCAGTCTAGTCTCTGGAAGAATGAAGATAAGGAGTAGGCAGGCAGGCAGAGGCTTGCACTGCATTGTGGTAAAATCTGTACATTTCCTAAAGGAAACTACTAACTATCTGGCAGGCACAGGCCAGCCCTTGTGTAGGGCAATTTTGCTGCAAACTCACAAAGCCCTCTGAGGACATAAATATCTTAGCAAGTCACTCAAGACTGGAAATGCAGCTATTTTATTTTTTTTCCCCCTTTCCACATCTAAGGGAGAGAGAATTTAAAGAACTTCGGTCGTCTAGATTTGGCTGCTGATGTTTTCCTGCTGATTGGTCCAGCTCATGTTTGTTCCCCCTTCATGGGACCTTCAGAAGAGAAGTTTCATCAGATGGTGCAGTCGTGAACAGACTTTGGGCCTTGGCCAGAAACTACTCTTCTCCACAGTGATTTCTCAGCAGTACTCTGGGGACAGAAACAGGAAAGATGATGTCAAAGGAGTCCTGTTCTGCACCTGACAAGCAGGATCCATGTCTGTTTAGCACAGCACTTTACTGGTTTGATGTACGCTGAAGACAGGCAGATTAAATTTGTCTTTCAGAGCTCACCTCTTGGCATTGAGGCTGCCCAGGGGAAGATATCCTGGGATTTAAGTGCAGGGTGGAGGGAACAGGGACCAAATTTACAGTCTGCCTAAATGAAACTTTGGTGGTTTCCTCACATGCCTACCTGGATGGAATCAGCATGTAGTAAAACTGTTTTGTTGGAAACATCTTACCTAGACGTTGATATCTAAGATACTGACCTTAATTCCCCTTCTTTGCAAAATACACAAAATACACAACATACAAATTATGGAGTGGCAGTGGGACGTGTTGGTTAATTCGTGTTTGTAAAGCAGTTAAATGGAATGGTAAGGACGACTGTTGTAAAGTCCAGGGAGGAATGAACAATTTTACCTTCTGAGAAAAGCTTGCAGAGAGCCGTAAAGAACTGGCTAAAAGAGTAAAAAGAAACAGCAGTGTTTACTGGAATAGAACTGGGACAGCTTGTGAAATCAATGGTAATGCTGTAGAAAAAAATCATTTTGCGTTCTTAAAGGGCTTATATGATTCTTGGTTGTTAAACCACAGGAGTGGAAAAGATGAATTAATTTTACCTCTGGTTTAATGAAGGTCAAGGCTGCTACTGGAGTAGGGCCTGCTGTTTTGGTACCTCTCCTCTTAAAAGGTATTAATATTTGAAGACGAGGGGCACAAAAATGAAATTTTTTAAATTTTTTTTTTTAAAGCTCTACAGTGTGAGACTTAAGGAGCTCAGTCTATTTAATTTTTTGGAAGAATAGTGTAAGTGGCCTGGATAACAGCATAGAAGTATCGCTGAGCAGGGGAGGTAGGGAATAGGTAGGCTGGGTGCTTATCTGAGAAGAGCACGATAAGAACCAGCACCTGCAATCTGAAAGCACATGAATCAAATTGTAAATTAGGCACCCTTTTTAAATGGGATTAACCACTGGAACACGTCTGAGGGTTAGTGGTACATTCTCCATTCCATGATGTCTTTAAATCAAGAACACGTGATTTTCTGGAACTGAGGCTTCAGTCAAGTGTAAAAGTTTTGGGCTCTGTCCAAGGATAACAATGAAGTGACAGCCATTTATATACAGAATGATCGAATCATTTCCCTTGGCCTTAAATGCTAATGAAATTATGAAGTGTGGATATGAAATTAAAGACATCTTCCAATATATGCTCAATAACAATTAAATAGGACTCCATGTGCCAATTTTATATCTGACATGTCCTAACTAGAAGTTTCATTTCTACCATATTAATAATGGTTTTTAGCACTTGTGGACAGTCAACCGTCTCTGGTTTAGTCCCGTAGGCTCAAGTTTAATACTTCCCTGTCAGGAAGTATTTGTATGAAATGCAGATTTTTTTCATTTTGTACAAAGCATACTGATTTAGATTCTGACCTAGTCAACTTTGTCTCTAGTGAGACTTAAAAATAAATTATATGTATTTTTCATTTAAAAAATGAGGAAAAAGTTTGTGTGTTTCCATGTGTGTATGCAAGAGGATTTTTTGATCAATTAGCTAGATATATTTAAGCATTTATTTTAATAGATAATAATTTTCAGGCACACTCTTTTGTCATTTTTGTTTTAGATGTTATTGCAGGAGTGATCAGGGGCTTTTCATAATGTTTTGTGTTGGTTTTGTTTTATTAGTGGTTAGGAGCTCCAAATAGTCTTGAGCCACTTTTCCTACAACCTATATAATTACATGGTAGGATGTCTATTTCTTCCTAGAGAAAAAAAATGTCTAAACAAGCAAGATGTTACCTGTTTTGTGTGTTATGTCTGCTTTACAGGTGGGAAACAATATAAAGAAAAGATGACTTTCCTGAGGTTACAAGGGAAGCACATGGCAGCCCCAAGAACTGGACACATTTGCAGAGCCACATGTACATCTTTAACCAGGAGATCATCATTCCTGCGTTAATAAGGTCAGGACTGATGTTTTCCACACTGCAGTAAGTGATTGAGGTGCCTTGCAGACGTTTTCCAAAATTACTGAGGAACTCAAGTGATTGTAAATCCTTTATATGGACAGCTCGGAGGAAAAAAAAACATTAATCTTGAGTTTATTCAGTTGTACTGTCACTTGTAAGGATTTACTGCTTGACATAAAGAAGAGTCTCAGACTTGGTCTCTAAGATACTGTAATGAGTTTTATACAGGTATGGGTTGAGATATTTTAATTCTTTGGTTTTGCTAATGGTGATGGGCTAAAAACCCCAATGTATGTGTCTGAAATATACTGACTCAGTCATACGAAAAGTCTACGTTCTCCTTTGATAAATACTTCTGGGGACTTTTAACCAGTTCTCATGGTTGTTCATGTAATTAATACAGAATATCTAACTTAGAGCCATGCGGCATCTCTTTTCTAAATATGTTTATGCTCAACTGAAGTCGGCTTCCCATTTTTATTTGTGGCTTATAATAAATGCCCCGAGCGCATTTTGCACTCAGATTAATGACCACTTTGTCATCACAAGCCTTCCTGGGGCTACCCATTTGGGGTTGCTTTGTTTTGTTTTGGGTTTTGGTTTTTTTTTTTTCTTTCATAAAACACGGTCAGCATCATTCTTTCAAGCATTTGTAAAGAGGGAAGTCTGTGAAATGATCTGTCCTCTTTATTCACATAATTCATTTCACATTTGGAAACTGGCCTTATTTTTAGTAAGCAAGGCGGTGGTACGAGCTGCCTGGTATAAGTGGTCTGGTTGGGGGATTTTTCATGTTTTCGGTTGTTGCTGGTTTAGTGTGAGATTCCAGGTGGGTTGAAGTGAACTGGGTTTCACTTGCTGTCACTACTCAAGACTGCCATCAGAAGGAGATCGCTGGCAGTGCTCATGTTGCTTTCCATATCACTAACTGGGAGCGCAATAAATAGTGTTCGGCTCATTGTAAGGCTCCTGAAATGAATGTGTGCAGGGACTCGGCTTAACACCTTCTCTCCGGTGCAGAAGGGGTGTCCGCTGCTGGATACCTTCGTCTTTCACTCCTGCCTTCGTTGCTGGGGCCACTGGACTCGGGTCGAGTGGCGCTGCCCAACTTCTCAACAGGTAATCTTGTTCCTTTCATAACGCATTAGCAAGGCTGCCTTTGAAATGCATGCGCAGAGCTCATCTGCATGATGCTGGGCTTTATGAGGGCACAGGGGTTAATAAATTGCATCTCGATAATTGAGAGAGACTCTTTGGAAGTAGGTTAAGGCACCAAAACTTGCTGCCTCGTATGTCCCTGTGCTGGGTGCCCAAACTCCTGTCCTCACCAGGAAACGCCGGAGGGCTGTTTCCTGGTTTTGCCCAAGTGGACAGTGTTTTGCAGATGTCAGTAGTTGGGCTGAACAATTCTGCAGAGGAGCAAAGCTTGATGCTACCTGAAATAAGAGATGACTGTGATTTTTTTCAATGTTATTTTAGTAACCACAGATTTCTCCTTATATTTCATTGTAAATACTGTTGTTTTTTCTCCACTGATTTAACTTTACAGTTTCAGGAGCTTGCATTTTGGTGAAAGCATCTGGACAGAGACTTTGGGAAGAATGAGTCTTTTAGCAAGCATTTTGGTCTTTAGGCACATTCCCTAAGGTAGAGTTTTAACAGATGCTTTCTTAATGGGTGATGCCAGGGAGCCTACAGTCTGTGCAGAGGCATTCAGTGTCACTGATCTGACTTCACAGAAGTGGGAGAAGTGCTGGAAGGGTGTCTAAGACCTCAGGTAGTGGTCTCAAGACTTGGAGTTGTGAGTTTCCTTGGATGCAGACATCAAGCTGGGCCCTGCGTACCCTGTTCTGGCTTGGGAGCAGGTGAGAAGTGCTGTGCAGTTCAGCACCGTGCTGCAGTTCTGGGGAACCCCAGCTCACACCCCAGCGTTGCTCTGTGCCAGGTTCCCTGGGCAGAGGACTACAGCTTACAGTTTGGGGCCACATTGGTCCCACAAGCCTTCAGCTTCCTGGGGGAAGAGGGTGAGGGTGTGTTTTGCTGTTGAGCAGGATGTGGCTGATCCTGGGCTGTATTTCTTCAGCTGTGACAGCCTCTCCTTTGTGCTCCTGAAAACAACAACATGGGGGAGGCTGCTGGTGCAGTTTACTAGTGATGCCTTGCACTGTCCTCTTCTGCTGGGGGTTCTTACTGTTTACAAATAGGAATGACTTAATCCCCAGTCCCTCCACCTCAGGTTGAGGGCAAGTGTTAATACTTCCAGTCTTGTTCCATAATCTTGTAGATAGAAAATGTGAAGCACAAAAAGATTACATGACTTTCCCAAGATCAGAGTCAGGAAGAGATTCCTGGACATGAGCAGGCAGTGTGCACTTGCAGCCCAGAAGGCCAGTCACATTTTGGGCTGCATCAAAAGAGGCACTGCTAGCAGATCCAGAGAAGTGATTCTGCCACTTTACTCTGCTCTGGTGAGACCTCACCTGGAGTACTGTGTGCAGGTCTGCAGCCCTCAATGTAGGAACGACGTGGACCTGATGGAGCGGGTCCAGAGGAGGGCCACAAAAATGATCAAGGGGTTGGAGCACCTTTGCTACGAGGACAGTCTGAGGGAGCTGGGCTTGTTCAGCCTGGGGAAGAGGAGGCTCCAGGGAGACCTAATAGCAGCCTTCCGGTACCTGAAAGGGGCCTACAGGAAGGCTGTGGGGGGTCTGTTTACAAAGGCCTGCAGTGACAGGACAAGGGGCAATGGCTTCGAGCTGGAGAAGAGCAGATTTAGATTAGATATTAGGAATAAGTTCTTTACTGTGAGGGTTGTGGAACGCTGGAAGAGGTTGCCCAGGGAGGTGGTTGAGGCCCCTTCCATGGAGATATTCAAGGTGAGCCTCAAGGAGGCCCTGGGCAACCTGGTCTAGTTGTGGGTGTCCCTGCTGACTGCGGGGAGGTCGGACTAGATGGCCCTAGCGGTTCCTTCTGGCCTGGACCATTCTGTGATTCTATCTCTTCCTCTCTGGTCTTGGTATCCACAAGTGCTTTCCTGCATCTTCCCTGGGATGGCTAACTGCCTCCTTGCTTTGCCTGCTCTGACCATGAGAAGCCTGGGGCCTTGTCAGGGCTTGGAAGATGATGGCTCTGAGGTAAGATTGATGTTGAGCCCTTCACTGTAGAAGTACGTGGGAAAGTCCTGCACATACAGAAATGAACAGGACCTCAGTGCAGCTAGGACTCCACTAGGCCTCCACACGTGGCCTGACTCTTTTCACAGGCAAATGCAAAGCCTGGCTTTCCTGTGGAAGGAATGGGAATATTTTAGGCTAGTTCCAGCAGAGCCGTGGTTGTATTTCTAACGATGAGTTGTAGTGTGGGTTAGGATGAGCAAGGTGCCTCTCAGTGTGGTAACCAGCTCAGTTATCTGGACAGAGAGAGAAATAAGTTGGCAGGCACTGCATCAAGCCTGGGTTCATTCAGGAGAGTGGTCTTGCAATGTATTGATGCTCTGCTGAAGCTGCATGTGCAGGACAACAGTGTTTGAAACAGTAATCAAAAAACTTTTTCCTTGTAGCTGTGCATGTCTCTAACGTAAAAAAGCTGCTGGCATGGTCTGTTTCTGACTAGATAGGTCTTCAGTCCATAAGCTCCTATCCCAGCTGTTTGCACCTGCCTACCTTGCTGGCTGCCTCAGGAGAATAGGCACAGACAGGATGGCCTCTTCTTGACTCATGCCGGTTCTTTCCCCTCAGCCCCATCACCAGCATAGCTCAGCAGACAGGGAGCTACGCACCATTTTGAGGATGGGGAACTGAAATACATGAAGGCCCTTTCATTAGGGTTACACGGAGAAATCTATAACAAAGTCGGAAGTGTAACTCTGTAGATAAAGCAACAGAAGTTCCCGTTCAGGACTTGAGCTCATCCCTAGCACTGATGTGAGCCATGAAAGCCCATGCAGAGCTTGTATTTTTTTTGTCCCCTCTAAACTTGTACAGTTTCTGGATATTTTGACAGGGTGGGTGTGCTGGAGGAGGTGGAATAGTTTGCTGGTTGAATCCATTTTGAAGCTCACGCTGTTAATGTTACATAGGAACTGATTTTTTCCACCGAACTCTTGCTTAGTCCACGCTTCTCAGATAAGAGAGGTTAAGTTAGTCAAGCTGTGCTCACTGAAAATAGTTTTGAGAGTAAGAAACCTTATCATATTCAGAAGTGTTGAGCTGAGATTGGAAAGGATGTAAATGATCACCAAAATGATGATGAGATATGATCACATCCCAAGAAAATGAGACCCACTGTTTTGTTCAGCCAGGCAGGATGGAGATCAGATGAATGTGTATATCTAGTAGAGTGGCTTTAAAAATGGAGGAGAGAAAAATGTTGGTGCTGAAGGACTCTGGTGATGTAAGAACAAATGACAGTAAATTGCTTATAAAAAAAAAAAACAAAAAACAACCCAACGCAAAAAGAACCCAATGGGCAAAGAACTGGGAGACTTTTAAGCAGGAACGGGGAGGCTTTGGTCTTTCAGACTAAAGAAGGCTTAGATGTAGCCACTCAAAGCAGTTAGGGAAATCACCTAAAGAGGTTATTTATGGTTTTGAGATGTGATTTATGAGAATGACAGTTATCTGCTGTTGCCACAAGATTGATTTGGTAGCCTGTAAGTTCCTAATTTCACAGAAAAATCTGGCACAAAACATTCATTTGCCAGAGTGTTGCTCTTTCCCAAGGGAGATAGATATCCAGCGCTTGGCTATCTTGCTTTTCTGGTAGAACAGTGTGACAAGCTGTAGTACTTCTTGATCTGCTGTGAGATCTCAAAAGATGTGAGCATTTGATTTCTCGGAAGGTGAAAGTAATTTCTCATAATGCGAGTACAGCTCGTTATCGCTACAGTTATTGGAATGAAAGGTTTCTCTTTGCCTGTCCTTCTTAGTCCCCTTCTTTAGATGTCTTGACTAACAAAGTCTTTTATCCTCCTCCGCTTGACGCAGGGCTTGGGCCAAATTTTTCCCTCCCTCTTTTACTAGAGGGACTGAAGAGTGACCACGTTCACGTAAGTGAAGTTACCCTGGGTTTACTTTGTCACGCGTGACAGCAGAACAATGGTGCTGTGCTACGAAGTGGGAGTTATGCTTTGTGGATATTTTTGCCCATTATTATAGAGATAGCAGCAGAGTTAAGGCTGTAATGAAGGGTCTTTTATAATAACACTCCTATTACGCTTTGAAAAAGGCTTTGTGAGCTTTGTATTTTGTATGTGGGCACTGCAGCTAGACAATCATTTTCTGGCAGCTTTTGCTGTGAATCATGCACACAGTTTGGGGCATCTTAGTACAATGTCTTAAGCATCCATGTGTCTTACTGTTATCCTCCCAAGGACATTGCCTAAAACTTAACCTCCCCGAGGGAACAAACAGGAAGGGGTTCTGCCACTTAATTTTCTTGCCCAGGTCAACAGGCTCATCCCCAAGGCTTCCTCTGTAGTCTGTGGAGAAGAAAAAGTCCCTCAAGAACACTGTTCAATACCTTGTGTTAAGACTGTAACTACATTGCTCCCAGGAGGAGCTTTTCTCTTCTGAGAATTTGGTGTGGTAGAAAAACTGGCTTTGTGTAACATGGCACCTAAATCGGGTACAAAGTGTTAGGCAGTGAGAATCCTCTGTCAGGTGCCTGAGACATGAGGTGATTTGTTTCAGGTGATGTCTCTACCACATAGAGGTCTGAATACTGCCAAAACAATGAATTCACATATCTGCATCACTTGCAAAGTGTGTGTATGGCTGACATAAAGGCGATACAAGGCCCCAAAGCATCCGGATAGGGTTTTTTAGGTCTTGTGCCCTTGTGGACAGTGTACAGGAGTGGAATTCAGTCCTGCTGACTCCACTCCCAGTGTGGAGTGTGGTGACCCTGGAAAGCATACTTGTTTTTGGTATACAATGGGAGTCAATATTGATTAAGGATTTTATATATATATATAAATGGAACATTGTTGTTGAGAAATGTGAAGTAGAATTGTGGTGGGTGCTTTTCCTTTGTGTGCATCTCGCATTGAGTCATGTAAAGCTCACAAAAGCCCTAAGGACTGATGCTTGTAGAGCTTTGCGTGTGTCTTTTTTTCTTTTTCACACCAGGCTTCAAGAAGCATGTGCCTTTGGTGGGTGATGGGAAGGTGGAAGTGAGATGCACAAAGACATTGCTATCTCCTGGCAGTCTCTGTTTGTTTGTTTGTTTGTTTCTCTGCATGCCTTGCCAGATGCGTGCAAGGCATTGTAGAGTGTGTGAGCCTAGCAAGATTTGGAAAACAATTATTGTGCAAGAACTGACTTTCTTTGTACCTGGGGGAAAAAAAGAATTCTGTATGCTATGCTCCTTCTGTATTCAATCTCCTGCTTGAATGCAAAATTTGGATTTAATGCAAGGCTTCAGTTACACTGAACTTACGAGAGAGGTTGTGTCAATAGGAATAATGGCTTCAGTGTCTGCCATGACTGCATACATTTTGTTAGAATGTGGAGTGAAAGCTGGAAGTTTTCTTGCTGCATCTGCCAGTGATATTTTCAGATTCTGCGTGTCCAGCCTGAGGTGACCAAGCAGATAGTGCAATCTGAGACTGAAAAATAAAATACAAATATGGAACTCAGCCCTCCTATCTGCACAGCCTCCAGCACATTTAACCACATCTGTTGTTATCTTTGACAATATCTGCCATACCCAATTGTTCATCCCCTTCCTTACACTTTAGTATTACCAGGGGAAAATGTGCACATATGATACTTTTCAAAGATATGTTTGTATTTCCCCCATAACTCTTTTCTTTGTATTAGCATTAGGACCTGAATTCCAAGAGGCACTGAACCAGTGCTTTCCAATTACTGTGATCCATAGGTAGAAGCTGTGTTGTCAAAGCAGCTTTAATCTCTTCTCAAGAACCTGGTGTGGACAGCACTTTCATACTCATCTATTCCAGCAGCGAAGTCTATTCCCTTTCTACAGGCAGCTGAGGGGATGCTCAGGCTCAGGAAGCTTCATCCACATTTGCAAGCACCCTGGGGTGGTCCAACAGCAGATGTGCATCACGAGCCAGGGCTGGGTTTAGACCTCTTTGGGAAGAGGCTCTAGGCCCTCTCTGCACCTTGGGCAGTCCAGGGTCCACGTACCTCAGTGACTCCTTCCTGTCTCAGCCAGCCCCAAAAGCCAGGACAAGCATAAGGCTGTTTGAGCCCCAGTTCTGACCAGTCAATGTAGGAAACAGTAGCTGGACCAAAGGGCATAATATTTGTTGTAATCCTCAGTTAGGCCCTCTCATCTTTGGAACTTGACATCTGATCAAACTACAAAGATCTGATAACAGTTTCTAAAAGCAGGGCTCTTCACTGAAAGAGAGTGGGAAAGTGTTTCATGTTTGTCTCTCAGGGACTTGGTGGTAACTGAGCGTGGCTTGCAAATGCAGTTACCTTTTTTTTTTTTTCCTAACTGCCTCCCAACTCCCCCTTCAGATGCAGCCAGATCTCAGAGACCTGAACTATCATCTTTCCATCGCCCTCTAATCAGAAGTTTTGATAGAAAACTGAGTGTGCAGCAGTCCATGTGAGCTGAGTCCCAACTGTATGCACAAAGGTACATCCAGGGAGTTCACTAGGTAGGGCTGCTCAGGTGTGAACTGGAACTGAACTCAACTTCTGCCCTTCAGCAGTATTTTGAAGAAATAAGTCACACTCTTCTACATGGTGCAGCTATGCTCTTACTTGCCATGCTTACCTCTGTTGCCTCAGGTAGAGCCTGCCAGAGGGATTTGGGGACCCATCAGCACTCAAGGCCGATGGGACAGAGCTGGTTAAGCATGCTGCTGTTAGCTTTCATTTAACAAGTGATAAAGGAGAAACAAAAGAGGTAGAGCAAAGAGCTGAAAAAAACACTTATCAGGCAGAGGTAGAAGAGCTTCTGTAGGCAAGGCAGATTTAAATCTGCAACATCTGGATGAGGAGAAGACAATGATTTTGCACAGAAAGTGGAAATGCATTGTCCATCCTAAACAATGATGTGCTTTCCCAGCCACACTATTCTCAGCTATTTATTTTGTGGTAAGAATTACTGACAAAAGAGGATTTAGCCAGTGCTGCAGACCTCTGTCCAGCCTGGCTCACTCACCTCAGCCCCTTGAATCTTCTTGAGCCCTCCCCCTTGCACAAGAAGGAAAGGAGGGCCAAGGTCTGGGGAGACTACAAGTGCCTTTTTCAAGGAGATCAGCAGACTGAGAGCTGAACTCAGATCCTTGGCTAGGGTTTACCTCATGTGCAAGCAAGACCAATGACTGCCATCTCTCTTAATGTGCCTGGGTGCCAGCTGAGTTTTTGGTTAAGGTCACTTCCCTCCTCTTCCTGCTTTGGGATGTGAGGGTGTAAAGGCTCATAGTCAGACTGCCACCTTCTCTGGCAAACAGTACCAGAGGAGAAACCTCAAGCAGAAGCAAGGAAAGTCATTGGTTTCCTATGTACCCTCAACAGCTCATGATCTTGGTTATTTCTTAGAGCAAACAAGGCAGATCACGGCTCATTCCAACCACAGCAGGCCCGAAGCAGAGCTTGGGGACAGAAGGAGGGTGACTGGCAATCCCACTGATACAAAACTTGCAGTAGACACAACAGTACCCAGGATCCAATCAAAACCCAGGTCTGAGTGACTTCTCTTGTCCTGTAGGAAATTGTGAATCTTGTGCTGGACCAGAGGCTGAGCACTCTGAAATGGCATCAGGTCACTTCTCCAGACAGGGCCTCTTCAGTCCGTCATTAGGAATAAACTCTTGAAGGGCAGCTCCAGAGCCAAATTTATGTCTTAAAGAGTTTGTACCCTGATGCTTGCTCTCTCAGGCATCCTGATATAAGGCACTCTGCTGTGGATTTGGGTCTCGGGATTAGCTTCAGTATCTGGCAATGAAGGAGCTCCAAATGAAGCTTTAGCTTTGAACGGGATGCTTATAGCTCACTGCCACCACTTTGTCTCCCATCTCCTTTCTCCTCAGGCAAAGGAGGTCTATAAAAAGGGTGTTCCGAGAGCTGAAGACATTGTCAGTTTGGATTAAACTGGCCAACAAGGTGGGGAAAGGTAGATGCTTTAGCATCTACTGTCTCTATGCACCTGGAACAATCAGCTCCTTTGGCAAAAGCCTCGAAAAGCTGAGGAATGGGCAATGTAAGAGAATGGTTCACAAATGTTTATAAAGTGCAGTTACGCTTCTGAATGTCTGCTGTGTCCCAGGCTCTTTCAACTGATAAAAACAATAGCAAGCTGTCGAGCCTGATTCTTTCTCACCATTTCAGCCTTGCAGGTAGAGGAGAATCTATAACAAGATTGGGGAAAAAAAAAAAGAAGAGACTTTGTTCCCAGTCCATGGCAAAATAACCTTTTGGATTATCATCTGAAAACTGTGGAAAGTACAAACATGAGCAACGAGAGGCCAGTGAATTCCGGCACATCTACACTGCCTGAGGGCCTGAAGAGAAAGAGGGGAAGACCAAAGAAGCAGCCCCAGGTGAGGGGGGCTAAAAGGCTGCCTGAGGATGCTATGGCATTAGCCCAGTGGGATTTGCAGGGAGCCCTGGGAAGTGGCTCAGTAACAAAGAGCAAGGGGAGCTGAGGCATTCTGCAATAAATACTATTGCTATTCAGGAAGGCAGTAGCGTGTACACCCTGGGGCATCTTAGCCACTGGCTAAGATGGAAAGGGCATGAGAGGAGCTCAACAGATCTCTCTTCCGGTCTGGAAAATTTCAAGTGTCACCACACTCTCTTTCTGTACCTGACCTGTAGTTAGACAGAGAGAAGGCGGCCAAGGCTTTTTCTCTCCCCATGCCAGACATTATGGTCAGAATCCTTGGGAACTTACTGATTTCCCCAGCCTAGAAAATCAAGGAATAAAGGTATTGCTGGGCATCTCCTAATGTATTTCAGCAGCTGGAAAAGCAGAGACAACCGTGTATTTAGTAGTCTGGGTGCTATCACTAAGACTGTCTTAAGACACATTAGAATGAGAAGCTATGACCAGGGATCATCCCACTTAAATGATTTTTCTCCTTTTGTCCCAGGAGGAGGCTGTGGGACCATTGCCAGTGAAGAAGCCACGAGGAAGGCCAAAAGGAAGCAAGAAGGTGACTACAGTATCTGGCCAAACGGTAAGAGTAAATGGCTTATTTTCTTTTATGGAGGAGAGAGAAGCTGGCTGTCCCTTTTCCTCGAAGCATTGCTAGAGGGACAAGCAGGGAGGTTTCTCTTAGCTTAGAGAAACACAGTGAAAGCTGCCCCTAATTCAGCTCAGCTTTATTTTGCCACTGTTGGACAAATCAGTTATTGTGGTCTTAGTCTTAACTTACCTCACAGCCTTCCTGTGTTGCCACTGCATGTTCACCAGCTTCCTTCTAGTGTTTCTCCTCCACCATTGCCAAATAATCACAACCAGCATAGTCTGGCAGGTGTTTCCTCCTCAACTGTCTTCTATCCCCAGCTTTTGCCTTTTCTGCTACTTACTGCACAAGAACTTTATGCAGAGGTCACTTTGGCCAGGTTCAGTATGCTGTATCCCTGTGTATTAGGCACAGTGCCCAGCAGATGAGAGCTGAAAATACTTTTTTCCCCTTTGTTTTCAATAAAGGTAGATCCTTCTTCTGGAAAAAGGCCAAGAGGGAGGCCCCGCAAGTGGGTGAGTACAGTGTTTAGTCCTTTTCTCCAGTCACAGATTCCTGGGGGATTTTCAGTTGCATTTGCTCTTCTCAGGCTCTATCTGCAACAACATTTTTTTCAGCCTAAATGGCCTGAATGCTTTAGGGAAGCCCTGACTGCATTGCCAGTACCACACCCCTGAGATTCAGCTCCTGAAGAATCCTGAGAGCCCAGGAGAGCTGCTGTACTTAATTCAAGGTGTATTAGTCTTCCACAATACTTTCTAGACTGGAAGGTCAGATCAGAGATTCCATCCTTTCTAGGGGAGAGGGGTTGTCTTCCCAGGAGTCTTAAAAGACTGGTGTGATTGTTTGGTGTATCAATTTGTCTCAGAAGAAGAAGAAATTTAAAATTAATCAAAAAAAGGAATTTGGTGAATGAGGAAACTTTGAATCCTGCCAGCAGGAGGAGGCTCTTTTATGCAGCAAACAAAGGATTAGTAAGAATCAGTAGTTAGAGGATGAAGACAGAACATTTCAGGTGGGGGGGGAAAAAAAAGCAAGCTTTGAATTATTGGGATATTTGACCCATGTCCATGAGGGGAGTCAGAGATGAAGAAGAGAAGGGGCACCTTGTCTTGGACAATGGTACAAATGATTGTCCCGGATGAGTACCTGTGAAGTACAGTGGGTAGATGCAAATGCAGAGACTGAAGGACGCTCCAGTTTATAAAACACCTGCTTGTAGGGCTGTCTTCTGGTTAAACTGACAGTAATAGTGACAGAGGAGATCTTAACATCTGAAAAAAAGCTAGCTGGAATAGTTTTTTCTATCCTATCTTCTCTTTTTTGTTGGTAGAAATGCAGTTTCAAAAAAGAATTTCCATGGAAATTCTTATTTTTCTGTAATGATAATCTAATTTTTATTACATTATTATTAGGGGTAGTGGATACAAGTTACTCCTGGGGAGATTCTGATTAGACTCAAGGGAAAAAAAATTTCACAGTGAGAATAATTAGCCCTTGTGGTGGATCCCCCATGGACACTTTGAAGATCCAGCTGGACAGGGGGCCAGGCCATCTTGTCTAGGCTGTGCTTTTGCCAAGCAAGTTTGGACCAGATGATCCTTGAGCTCTCTTCCAACCTGGTATTCTATGATTAATTAAAACACTTCCTTATAAGTTCAGTCGGCGCTTCCTTCTTCTTTGAGACCTTTACGTCACACAGAAGAAGCAAAATAAGCAAGGCTGTAGTTTGGAGCATCCTTTTAACTCTCAGAATTTAGTCATAGTGGTACTGAACATTTGCTATCCCTCAGCTGGCTGTGTCCATAGGCTTCTCTTTATTCCTTTCTAGAATCATAGTTATGTTGGAAGGGCCCACTGGAGATCTTTTAGTTCAAACCACTGCTCAAAGCAGGTCTAATTGGATCAGGGTGCTCAGGGATTTGCCCAGTCTATAAACATCTATAGCACACTGGAATTAATTTATCACCATCTCTCATCTGTAACAGGCTGCAAATAAGGTCGGAAAAGACTTTTCCAGCCATTCCCTTCTGTAACAGATTGTGGTAGCTACAGCTTTGGGTTAGGCCTGGGATTTTGTGGTTAAATTGAGGTAAATGGATCTGTTAATCCAATTAATTTGTTTTAACAGCTTGACGAGTTGGGGAGGGGTGGGGTGGGGGACGAAACCAAAGCGTAAAGAGACAAACAGCCATTTGGTTTTTAATTTTGGACAGACAAAATTTTTCGGTGTTCAGGACAGGGAAATGCCCTGAAATATAGAAGGTAATGTAAAAATTTGTCCACAGCTGTATAATAGGGAGATTTTTAATTTTTTTATTTTTTCAAAGTGCAGGGCTGACAATATGGTGGATTCTTATAGATCCTGACAACCATTCCGAATTCCGAGACGCTTGTAAATGCATGTGGACGCTACATGTACTAGCGCTTGCTCTGGTGTACTGTTGGATATAGGAAGTGGTGGCAAATGGGCATGCTTTTGGGGCTGCACAGCCTTATTTAAATAACACTGATCAAAGGCTACTTGCTTTCCATCTGCTTTGCATATTAGCAATTTTGTCTCTGGACACCTAATTTGATGTGGGGTGGTTGCTGTTTGTTGTTTCTGGTGTTTTTCTTCGTAGCCTCAACTAGTGGTCCAAGAAGGAGTCTCTCAGGAAGGATATCCTCAGGGAAGCAGTGACTTGAATTTGAACTCAGCGCCAGCTACCCAAGGTTTGAAATTAGATAATCGTAATTACATAAGACTAAACTGTGCAGCCATGCTCCTGGCAAACCGTGCATGTACCCCCAAAGCTGTGGCACTGGCTGCAATCATTCTGGTAAATCCTACAAACTGGAGAATTTAGAAGGCTCCCAGGCACATTGCAACAGGAAGGGTAGCACGTTCCTTCCATCTAATTTAGTTGTGACTGTTTCAGCAGAAGTGGAGGCAGAAGAGAGGGATGAAAAGAGAATCTGTATCTCTGTCTTTTCAAGAAATCGTGTGTCTGAGGTTCTGGTCACTGTTACAGGTGTGGCTCAAGGAGATTGTTTGGCTGTGTTATGTAGAAAGTGAAAATAGTCTATCATGAATGCCTCACCTTAATTTAAAAAACCAAAACAAAAACCAAAACCAAAAAACCCCAAAACTTTAAGAACCCTTGACGTTTGGGACACCCAGGTATTCTGGATGAACTCCTGCATGCCTCCATGAGAGTCTTGCTCTCTGCTTCCTGGCTTGTACTCCAAGGCAGTGCTCCCTGTTAGTGGCTGGCACGCTAGCGGAGGTGCTAGTGCATCAGCAGCGCAGAGCATGATGACACTGGCAAGTTTCTACATAGGGCTGCAGGGTTATCTGAGCTTCTCCGAGATGAGATGCCAGATAAATGTGACTGCTGTTGTAAGAACTAACAGATGTGCTGCCCAGATCCCCAGCCTCACTACAACCCTGGGAAAGAGCAAATCCAAGTCCACCCCTTACCATTCAGGGCTGTTCTTGAGGTAGATCCCAGGAAAACTTGTGAGCAGCTGAGTCCTACCTTCTGTGAGCATTGTAGGAAGCTATTCATTAAATATTTTCCCTTGAGTAGGAGGGGGAAGGGAGCCAGCAGCCTGGGAGAGGCAGATGTTGCCTTGTTTTGCCATGTGGTCAGCACAGCTGCTCCCTCATCCCGCTGCCGTTAGCGCTGTTGAGCGTGGCGTGCGAAGCGAGTTTAACTGACGCTGGGCAGCCTAAACCCAGCCTCGAGTTCTTAGAAAGTCCCTGGAAATGCCACACGATAAAATGCCAGAGTAGTTAACCTCAGTTGTTTGATGCAGTTTCCTCTCGGGCTCCTGCTCCCGTATCACTTCCTGCCACCGAGTTGTGTGATGACATCAGCAGAGCCGCAGGCTCACGGATGATGAGCTCACCTCCGGCCCAGTCGCTGCCTTTTTGTAGTGCTCCTAAGCATCACCCAAAACCACAGCCAGTGTGGGTACTTGCTTCTTCCTTTCAGTTTGAGTGGGAGCGAGGGGAGTGACACGAGGAATACGTTTCCCTCCTGTCGCAAGGAGGTAGGACCAGATGTGACGGGACCAGCGGATGCTGCGGTCAGTGGGAGATGGCAGTGCAGCGCACGATACTGCAGCGCAAACCGCTCCGTGTCTGTGCGCTCAGCCCCAGGGACGCAGCGGGGAGTTTTACCGTTGGGGAAGGTGTGTGCTTCTGTACTACAAAAACCACCCCATTGAAAATGAGTGGGGGTGAGCAAGAACAGTGTGAAACCTGGCAGTCCTCTGGAAAGTTTTGTAACAGTTGCTGTTTGCTCAGGAGCTTGAGCTGGAGTGGTAATCCGCTCTTAGAGACTTCTGACTAAAAGAGGAAAGAGGAGACTTACTATTCAGGCTTACCAGAAACTATAGATCCTGTAGCTTGTGTGCAAGCAAGATGCAGCTGTAGCAGCATTCAGCCAGGTAGTTTCTGGATGGACCCATTCTTGTGGGTCTGGGTTTAACTTGGGCATTATATGCCTGCAAGCTTTTGTGCTGCTTGTGCAGGTGGCTACTGCTCGGAGATCCGTCTTCAATAAATCACATAATAATCTCCTGCTATAGGCTCAACCACAGATTTTGGTCATTGGGGGGGTTCATTGGTTTGCCCTTTCAGGGCTGCTGTGCTAAAGGGAGGGCACAGGAGGACACAGGTGCTTGCTCATCCTGCAGGTTGTACGCTGTGCAGCTCTGGGTGGGAAAGAGATCTGCCCTGGGCTTCATGTCTGCAACATTAAGAAGGAATTGCTGAAATAAGCAATGACTGACTCCCCGCTTCTCAGTCAGCCTGTCACAGGGAGAATCAAGAAATTGGGAAGAGCCGAACTAGAAATATGCCAGACTTGCAAGCCTGCCCTGTGGCAGAGAGCTGGTTTGAAGCTAGCTGATGTTTGTCCATGGCCTTTGTAGCTGGGGACCCAGCTCTGTTATTCCGAAGGCACTGGTTATGGAGGATTCTAGGTTATCCAGGAGCAGGCCGAGGTTTGTTAGTGGTTCAGGACTTCTTGTGTTGCTCCCTGCAGACGTTGCCAATCGCAACTCAATGGTTAACATTTTCTGCTTGTCTGAACTATGAAGTATTTTTCTTCTTTTCCACCAAGTACCCAGTGATTGATGAAACTGATTTCAAAGCCTCCTAAGCTGCAAAAGCAGCCTTGGTTTGTTTCAATAACCTTGCTTGGCTGAAGGAGTATATGTATGAGAGGGAAAAGTTTGCTTTATGGGAAAATTTCCAAGCCCCAGCCCAAAGCCCAGGGCAGCCTTGGGATCTTGCTCCTTTTTGTCTGTCTTTCCTTCCCTGTGTTCTCAGTACACTGAGAGATAGAGCAGCTGCACACTCTTTTGTCTCACTGTTCTCTCTGCTGCCCTGATGGTCACCTCAGCTGTCCCTGAAACCAAGGGGTTTGCTGCAGATCAGAGCAAGCCTGTGCAGCTAAAATGTTCCCCCCTCTGAGACCATTTTCAGACCTTCTGTGCATCTACTTTCCTGATGTTTATGACATTGCACAAGGCATTTCTGGTACTTTGTGTCTCGTGAGGATCCAGGGTGGCAGTTGGAAATACATGTAACTGCTCGCAGCAGAGGTTGATCATGTGTGCTTGCACTGCAGAAGCCAGAAAATCTCACACAGGCTGTGGTTTCTGGGCTCTCAACAGGCTCATGCTGAGGCCTGCAGCCAGGGAAGCCATTTGTGTCAGGCTTTAGCCTGGAGCTGGTGCAGGAGCAATGGGAATGATGTGAAGACCTTTGTTTGTTCGAGAATAGATCCTTGACAGCTTTTAACCTTAGACTGACTCTAAAGGGGCATTTGGGCAGGTGGGCTCCTCTCGAGCTCTAACCCACTTTCTCCCGTTATCTTTCCCTTTAGGCATCACTGGAAAAGATGGTTCCAAGCCCAGCAAAACTACTGGTGTTAGGAGATCTCTGAGCAACATCCCTGCTGCAGCTCAGTAATATGCCACCTGTTCATGTCTTGCTGAAGCCAAAGGACTGGAAAGCAAACTGGATTTTTAATGTCATACTTCAAATTCTTCCTTTGTGATAGTTTTGGCCAAGTTTTCTCTCCTGTTGTCTGCTGGCTTACCCCAAACATACAAACAGGGACTTAAGGAAGAGATGACAAAGGCTGTGTTGGAGAGATGCCTTTCACAGTCTGTAGTATATTTTTTATGAGGATGTTAATCTTTCTTAAAAATACTTGGATAACATGGTGCCTTGCCCTGCCACAGACAGCAACGGCTCAACAGGAAGGTAGTAGTGACTCAGTAATGCAGATGCAGTAAAGGAAACGTATTTACACAGATAATTCCTGAATTTATATATCATACTACCTCTGGTAGGTTGATGGAGCAGTCCCAGGAGCTTACATTTTGCTCAGTTGCCCACAGGGATTGCATCTGAAAGACAGTCTTTGTGCCCTTTCTTTACTGTATCAGAAAGAAAAAACCTTCCTGGCCGTAGCAGCTTACCTAATGCTGCTGCTCCAGCGGTCAGTAACTTGGATGCTTTAGAGGAAAGTTTGCACCCCGATGTCTTGGGGATTGATTCTGAAATTTTTATACTAACATTATCAGCTCAGGGCCATCTCCTATAACTAGCTTTTGGCCTGGTGGCGCTCCCTCTGAATTTGATAGCAACTCTGAGTGCACAATGTTTACAAGCTTAGTCATGGCCCCTGGATTTCATCGCTTTGAAGGAGTATCTGTAAAGAACCAGTTACACACAGGTTGCTTCCTTGCAGAGCCTCAGGAATCAATTTAAATTAGTTGTATCTTCGGTCCATAATGTACGCATGTGGGGTCCTCTAGTGTTGTAGCTATGCAAATAAAAGCTTGCTGATATTTTGGGAGGCAGCAGTAGCCAATTGGTCTGAGGTTGTTCCTGGCTGCTCTCAGTCTCACATTGTATACAAATTTGTGCTTGAGGTGTCAGAACTGATCTTGCTAAACTCTGAGGAATTGAGGATATTTCCAATATCCCGTTGCAGACAGTGAAATCCCAGTGGTATTTTCCACCTCACGGATGCTCTGCCTGCCTATTAGAGGGACAAAGTGGGTATTTCAATTATCTTTGACAAGATGTAAAATTGGCTAGCTTTACAGTGTTAAATATTTAAACAGAACATAATTGGCTTTAAATTTATGGCAGTGCATAGCAGAAATCCATGAAATGGCATATATATTGAGCTCATTTATTATCCTTTCATCAGAGGTCTGTTCCCTTAGCAGGTACTTATTTAATACAAGAAAATGTATGCAGAATTAAGAGGAAGGGCTGATTGGAGAGAGATAAAAGGGAAAAGGAGGGGTTTGGGGTTTTTTTATTCTAGGTCATTTTGTCCAGTCTGCCCAGTTTAGTAGTGACCAGAGTCCCGATCCTGTGACTTCTATGTGTTGTCTGGTTTGCCCTAACGGTAGCCTTTTGTGCATGAAGTTAGGTGGTCTTAGCACAAAACTGCATCACAGATAACCTTTGTGCTTCCTCTATCACATAGCAGAGAAATCAAGGATTAAATGGATTAGGTCCCAGAGACTGACCTAAATCTTATGCTGTAGGATGGGGCATGCTGTCAGGCATGGGAAGAGTTTGACCCCCTTCTGCTGTGTGGATAAATCCAGGTGGGACATCACACATGCAAATCTGTAACTACTGATGGTTACGTGAGAAGATTCAACTGGTATTCCTCTGAATTCAGCTTAGGGAACTGCTCTTCAGGGGACACACAAGTTCAGCTGCAGTTCATGCCTGCATGCAAAGGCCGCTCCAGTGGCAGCCCAACATATTTTACCAACTTCTTTACCGGATTTTCAGGTGAATTGACAGGTTTAGTACTCTCCTTGCAAGGCTGTACAGCCTATTTAATTAACCCCTATTACCTGACAGCAATAGATGTTACCATGTGAGACTGGAACTTCATCTTCTCCTAAATGGATTGCATCTGCAAGAGACTCAGACTTTTCTTATGACATCACTCAGGCCGTTCTCAGCTGGTGGCATGGAGGAAGGATGGAAACTGCCTCAGCTAGATAGTAAATCCATTGCTTTAGATCAGCAGTATTCCTCTGGGATGTGCATACAAAGTTCTTGTCTTCCTTTTTTGAAAAAAGCAAAATATAAATCTAGTCTTCGTTACCTCTTAATAACCTGTTGGGAAGCCAGAGTGGAAAACATGACTCCATAAAACTGTGTAAGTGCTTGAGAGGCACAAGCAGAATTCCACACCATTAGGAGCTGCTCTTTGTGTAGTTGAAACCTCAGTCCACAGCTTCAGCTTCCAAGGGCATGCAGAGCCTTGGAATTACAGTCAATGCCCGTTACAGGCGAGCAGAATTCCAACCATCTTCAGAGATGTTGGATCTCATGCTGGATTATTTGGATTTGCTTTTTTTGAAATGAAAAAGTTTTTATTTCCCATATAGTTAGTTACCTTTTCTGTGTAGCCAAATCCTACCTCTAAGCAAACGCGTTTCAAGAGTTTCGAGCTCAGACAGTTTTGGTCTGACTCAGTCAAAAATAAGAGGTCGTTATAGTCTGATGAAAACACGGGAGATGAAGGAGGTTTGTTTTCTAGCAAAGATTGGAAGATTCTCATAAACGGTTTTGGTGAAGGCACAGAACATTGGCAACTTGCAAATTAGCCTTGGAGTTTGTTTTTAATAAAGGTATAAACTGTAGCACCTCAGGTTTCTGCTTTGCCTCCTCCACGTGCAACAACCTCAGCGCACACACGTCCCCAGACAAGGTGCCATTCTCTGTATCTGAATTGGAGTTTGGGGGTTTATAAAACAAGCTTTGGTCACTCAGGAACACCCACAGATCTGTGTGAAGACAAGGAATCACACATGAGGAATCTGGAGGAATCACACATGGAGGAAAACAGACAGACCCTTAAATCCACATGTTGGTACCTAATTCCATCCTCTTGCATATCTTTTAGTACCTTTTAACTGGCTTGATTGGAATACAAGCCAATTCTGTCTCATGTGTATGTCCAGAAGTCTCCACAGCTGAGTCTGTTTATGCCCTACATTGTTCTGTGTTGTCATACAACTATTTAGCTTTTCATACAGTCAGTTCTATTCCTGCCCACAGCTTCTTCAGTTAATCTCACAGCTTTCCTGACTAAGATTCCCAAGTTTGGGGTCTGTGGGCCAGAAGATGGAGCAGAAATAATACAAATAATTGCACCAAGGAGCTCCTGATGCTGCTGCCCACAATGTTCACCCCAGTGTGGGCAGGCTATCGTTAACAGAGCTGCAGGTGAGCTGATGAACCCATAGGTTGTCTGTGAATTCAGCTGGTTAAAGGATAATACAGCAAACAGACAAGTTGGAATTTGTCTTTCTGGATGCCCAGGATCTGCTGGGCTGTAAGCGCCTGCCTTCCCAACTTTTCCACCAGGCACCAAGGCTTCCTAAAGAGGTCTGAGTTTCCATGCTGTGGAGCACTAAACCTTGACCCCTGCAAAGCTTGTCCTTCCAAGTTCTTCACGCTTACTTCAACCTCTGAAAGAGTAGAGGAATTCACTGCATAAAAATTACCAACAGGTACTGAAGATACACTCCAGCTGTTTCTGTAGGAAATGGAAATGAAGTGTTTGGGGGGGACGGAGGGGGCACACAAAAAAGACAATCACACTAGATTTCATGTAAATAGTTTAATTATATTTCAATGCTTAAAACACAGAAACACCGGAATTAAATTACATCATAATGCTTCTGCTAAATTGTACATATGCTTCCAAGAACTGTGAGAGGAGGCGCTATTGAACTAAAAGAACACTCCAGTACAAGCCCAGCAAATACCCGTAATATTCTTTTAGTCTTATTATCTGTACTTCTTTAACTTAAGGGTGGTCATCACAGAACAAAGCCTACCATTACAGGAAGAATGGTTAAAGAGAACTCCTCTTTGTCATACAAGATATATCTCAGCATTAACGTGGAACGAGGTGCGTGTTTTCACACCTGAGCTGGCAGCTGCCCGTGCAGCACATGGAGTTGGGGAAAGAGCACGAATAGGCTGTTGGTTTGAGGAAACAGCTCAGCTTACACTTGCCTTTTACAGAGTTTAAAACAACAAATGAAGTTCCAATCCTAACAGTTCTAGGGGAAACGGTGCAATTTAGGACAGCCCTGAGCCCCTGCTGCCGCTTGCATCCCTGTCCTGCTGCAGCAACGTGGCAGCTGCTGAAGAGAGAAATCCCACGTCTCTGTGGCTGCCCTCAGTGAGCACTTGAGGAGACAGTAAGTGTGTGTGATATATTTGCTTCTCAGCAAGTCACATAGGGATAACCTCGGGGAAGACCCACAGTGTCCAATTCTAAGGACCTAAGCCAGAGTACATTGAGTATTTGCACCCACACACCTTCCTTCCAGCAGCATCCCTGGAGTGCAAACACCAACAGCAACCAGCAGCCTGGAAGAGCCTCCTGGCTATGCAGGATGGGTTGTGTTCTGCAGGTAATGACACTCCTGGCCCTAATACACTTCTAGAACTCCCTAGTCTTAAAGAAGAGGGATATTGAAAAAAATAGAGCAACTTAACCCTGCAAAACTGCCACGAGGAAAGCTGTGTCAGTAAAGGAAGGAGGGCTGGTAAGGAACTGTGCACTGCAGGGGTCAGTGGCATGTGCCCAGGAAAAAGTCTGCATTTAATGAACACAGAGAAAAAAAAATCACAGTGAGGAAGAAAAAAGCCCAAAAGATTTGGGAGAAAAAAAACTAACTGGCAACAAAGCATGCGATACTTGAATTGCCACTCAGTGAAACATTTCCTCACATAAAACCTACCTTTACATCTGCATTGAAATTTTGGCTTGCCCTGATTCCCTTTAGACTCGTGCTGTGGATGGAGTATGATCTGACTGACAAATGTACACACTGCAAAAAAATCAGGAGGTGATTGGTGCACGGCCGGGCACTGGTGTTTGCATGCAGGCTCTGCTGCTGGCCCCTGGCTGCTCTGCTGGCCTGCAGCACTTAGGGCTGGTGGCCACTCAAAGGTTTTGCAGCGGGCAGCCCCCGTGCCACACTGCAGCATGCCAGGGTGGCCAGAGACCCCTTCGTGCACTCCCCTTCCTGCAGCCCTGAAGGATGCACGGGGAGAGAGATGCTTCAGGGAGATTCCTGGTTTACCTACCTGTCTCACCTTCTGCATTAGCAGGTGACAAGAGCAGAGGCTAACACAGAGCTCCGTTTTTCCTTCAGCAGGAAGAAAAGAAGGCTCTGGCTGCAGGTCCTGGCAGGTAAGGAAGGACAAAACAGCTGTTCAGTCAGCTCATGGTGCTGTTGTAATGTTGGGCCAATATATGTTTTTGTTTATTTAAAAGAAATTATTCAAGGCTTAATCTTTTTTTCTGGATAACACTCTGCACTACGGACACTTCCCTGAGCCAAAGCAGGAGAGGGATACATGGTACAGGAACCTCAGTTCTACTCAACTCTTCTCTGTGGCCCAAGCAGCAGCATTCCTAGCTTGGCGGCAGAGGCCTGTAGCCAGACGTTGGCACACACACACAGCCTGCCTCTAGCTGTGTGAATTCACCTCTGTCTTTATGGCAGCCCTAATTTGGGATGTTCAGCCACTTCCTCAGTTAAGATGTAATCAGCCAAATGTTCACTGTTTCACTTTTTAAAGCTAGTGAATTCCCCATGCTTCAACACCTCCCTGGGCACATGTTTATCAGCAGCTCATATGCCACAAGGGGGATAAGCCCACGGTATGTGTTTTCCCTGGCATGCCCTAGATTACCACTCAGCCCGGGGAGTCAGCTCTCCTTTCTCAGAGGGGCTTTGCCACCAGTCACCCCTCTGAGATCTGCCAAAGCTGCCCTCACTGGAAAGAGAGGCTCATTCACTGCTTTCCTTTGGGTCTGGTGGCACAAAGCCAACGGGGAAGCTCTCTGAAACACGCACCTCTACTCTTTCCCTGACCCAGAGAGCGTGCACGTGTGCTCTGACAAGTTATTCTACAAATAAATCAGGCACTGTTCCTAAGCACGCAGTTTGGTAGATGGTATCGGTCAGCACCAGCCCAGAAACTAGAGCTCGGGAACTTTTAGTGGCAACAGATGTACCGAAAAAACCCCGCTGCCCTCACAAAGGGCATGCTTCCCAAGGTGACAACAGTTCCCAGTGCTTGTGCCCACTTGTAACACAAACCAACGGGTGACCAGCTGGGCTCAGTGGATCGGCCATGCTTGCGGGAAGTCACTGGTTTGTTGGCTTCGTCCTCCCCAGTCTCGGCACGATCCCAGAGCAGGGGCAGAACTGTTCATGCATTGATGGCATTGGCCACGTCTGTGAACACAAGCCGGCTGGGTCTCTGGAGGGCTCCTTGACTTGTCAGCAGAATCTGCATTGAAGCAGTGAAAGGTGAGACCCAGCAAAGTCTGCCTTTGCTCAGGTGTCTGTGCTGGGGACACGGGCTGCACGCTAGATTCTGCCCCTTGCTAAGGGGAGGGTGGCTGATAACATGGCATTAACAAGGCTGTGACAGCAAAATACAACGGGCCAGAGAGCAAGTCAGCGCATCCGTGCCAGCTCAAAATCCCTACATTGTTGGATTACTCGCTATTTATATATACAAGGCAGCATGAAAAGATGTGAAACATCAAGAAGGCCTGGAGACATGCCACAGACTGAACTGTGGCTGCTGTTTTAGACTCTCCCTCTCTTACTATTTTAAGCCTTTAAACTTGTGTACTTGCTAAGAGGAGGTACCTGTGCATTAGCAAGCCCTGGAGAGATCTGAGGTATCCTACAGGCCAGTCCCTTATAGGAAGGATCTGCTTTTACTGTCTAAGGTTAACTCTGGCCTTGTGATTTCCCCCCTTTACTACCTGAAGGGAAGTTCTCTGTAGGCACTAATAGAGAGATCTGATCTTTTCACAGTACACATTACCCAGAGGACAAGATCCTTTGCTTTCATACAACAGTATTTCTTTCTTTCTTTCTTTCTTTCACAAACCAGCGTATGGAATATGTTGACTATTTTTCAGATTGCAACAAGCATCTTCTTTGTGCTCTTTAGCAGGTTGGGAAGCATATCTCAAGGTAAGTATTTTATAATTACAGTTGTATTTCTTATTATTTCTTCCTGTTTCTCTTTCTGCCCACACCAAGCTTCCTACAGATTACCTGAAGGTGTAAAGTGCGTGGAAACACAGAACTATTTGGGAGAACGTCTGCTCCTGGAACTGGAAAAGCAAGGGGACATGGCCAACACAGAAGCTGAAGAGGAATTCAAGAAAGGAGAGATGTCTACTCTAAGGGGAAGCTGCATCACTGGCTAAGAGACGTACCTGTTCCAACCATCCCTGCTGGCTCTGTCTTTCAGAAAGGCTTTTTGTGTGGTAATGGCGACAAAGGAAACAGAAAACACCGTGAAGTGGGCTGCAAACAGTGATGAGAAGCCCTTCTTCCCTATTTCTCCTACCTCCTGGTAGATGAAGGAAGGATGCGGTCTTTTGTCAAAGACCCATCAAACAAAAACAACTGGCCAAGCTATCAAGCTTCTTCCTAACTCAGAAATGTGGTAAGTCAGTGGTGTCTGAGGTCCTTATCGTTTCTCAGCACCCTGCGTGTCTTTGAACACTCAAAAGTGGTCAAAGGAAAGCCTTCTTCCCCTCTCCCCAAATATCAAATAGAGAACTCTCCTCCCTCTTGTCTTTCTGAGCTGTGCCTGCTCTGTGCCCAGCCAGGCTGGCCTGTGGGTGCTGATAAGACCAGGTGTTCCAGGCCACAACAATGTCCAGGCTTTCTGCTTGTGTTCCTCAGGGCTTGCAGCACAGTTAACTGTTAGGATTACAGTTTTTCCCTCAGCAAGACCTTGTTCCACACTTGCGTCCTTAGGCAAAGGATGATTCAAGAGATACCTTAAAACTGGGTGGAAATTATTGGCTTTTCAGGGCCAGGGCAATGGAGCCTGAGTGCTTTGCGGCACTGAAGCCTTGTCCCCCAGAAAACGGCATTCATTGTACCGCTCACTGGTGGTGCTCTGGGTGGCAAATTGTAGTAAACTCACCCTTAATTACTGAAATTGCCCTTTTTTCTCTCCTAGTTGAGTAAAGCCAGCACTTGGCCTCTCCAGGCTCTTTGTCCTGGTTGCCTGATTCTTCAGTTTATCCTAAGCACTCCAAAATGCTCAAGCCCCCTATCTCCAGGGCTGGCAAGTCCTCCGGAGGTCTTACATGGTTTCCCTACCCCACAACCCTACAAAAACTCAAATAAACTTTCTAATAAAAGCAGTGCAGGCACCAGTAGTTGCAGTAACAGACTTGCTGCTCCCTGCTGCCTACCTTGCTCTGCGAGGCCTGGGAAGATGCTGCATCTCGCCCATGTTCCAACAGTTCCTGCTCCAGTTCATCCTGTTCCTCGGTGGGATCGAAGTTGTACATGGGCATGAGCTGGTGCCGGAGCTTCTCCAACCTGCCCATGGGAGGGGAGGGAAGGGAGAGTGTTGGAAGGACAGATGCTCAGGCTGCCTTCCCCACCCCACTGCTGAGGCTTCCTGCTGCTGTGCAGGGATTCTGTTCTGGTTGCTCTGGCTGGATACGGGTCGTGTCCTGTCCTGCAGCAATAGGATCAGAACCTACTACACATGGCTGGCAGGAGTGGAAGACACCCTGAGTGCAGTTACAGGGATTAATTGCTATCACTAATCTATGTTGGCAGGCATTACACACAGAGGAGTCAGACAAGGATTTAAGTTCCTGCAGACCTTAAAAGATCAAGCTTTATGTGGAGGGGTAAAAGAGACAGTGGAACATACTGGCCAGGAATTTTGTGACTTCTCTTCCTGTTCCTCTGCCCTCAGCAGCTGGTCCTGCCATGTCACACTATGTCTGCCAGCAGAAGCCTGCTTTTAGCTCCAGTGGCTTAACAGCAGTACATTAACTTTGGGATTGAATTACATAGAAATAAATAGAAAATGATAAACAATAAATAGAAAATAGAAAAGCAATAGAATCTCATAGGAGGCTGATGCCAGTGGACAGGCTGTTCTTACTCTTGTATCCTTGCTGCAAGTGACAGAGCTATAAAGTGTTACCCCGAGGGGTCTCCCTACGTACTGGGCAGCTTGGAAATGGAGGATGGATGGGTGGGCATCCTCCTGTGGAAACACTGAGCCCTGCCTTAAGCTATAGCTGAGTTTTAGGGGTGGGGGAGGGAAACACACAAGCAGTAACTGGCATTGTCACCACAAATACCTACTTTAGCAAGTGTTAAGATGACACATTCCCTCCTGCTTCTATATGAGTTTGCCAACACAACCATTATCTCCAGTAATGCTGTGTTGGCAGGCCAAGCATTAGCTGCTCTTGTGGCAGTGCCCAGATCTGGGCTTCAGGGTCTGGCTTGGAAATTTTACAGTGGACAGCAGCACTTCTTGAAAGTCTGTGGCCAGACCAGGCCTGCCACAAGGAGTCAGGCAGGGAGGAGGTACCACATCTAATGGATGTGGTACCAGTGTGGTACCAGAGACGAGTCTCTTCGCTGTCAGAGAAAGAAAAATCAAGAGGTTTCTCCTTGTATGCTGCTCTTCTCTCTATTTTCAGCCAGGAGCTTAACAAAAAAATTAAGACACTAAGTCTTGGACTTGAAAACTAAATCTTGGCACTGACTGCAGCTAAAGAGACCTTCAGCTCTGCAAGGCCAGTGTCATTGGCCTAGGCTGTTGAAAAACAGGGATCTGTGAATGGCTGAAATGTGAGATCCACAGCTGTCATGAAAGAGTTCCCAGCTTCTTTATACACTCATAACCCTTTCCTCTGTTTTAGTGCATCCTGTAGATGAAGCATGAAGAGTTTGAAGGATTTCTAACCTCCTCCTGCTCAACCATGTTTTTCTTTCCAAAGCTGCGGAGGAGTCTTTGAACCTCTGGTGTTAAAAGGTGGGCCAGTACCAGGGGTGCAGTGTCCCTACACCTGTCTTGTTCCCACACAGCCATCCCTTATGTTCTCCCTGTCTCATTCCTAGCTCTGTCTGGATTTTGAAGCACTGAGTTCCCTTCAGCCAACAACAGATGTTACTTACCGCTTCCTCTTCCTGATATACAGAACCTGAAGGAGAAAGAAAACCATCATTACAACGGTCCCAGTAGGATGGGCAACAATGTAGAAGAGAAATTTTGGGCACAGGGTACATAGAAAGAAGATTCAGCAAGTCTGGTGTCACTACACACCAAAACAGGAGGAAGGGAGAAGTGACAACTGCAAATGACATTCCATATGCATCAGTGTAAGCTCAGTAGCACATCACGTCTGACACCAAGTGCTTGAGTGGCCTGTTATTAGGTGTGTTAGTAGTAGTAAGAGTATTAGGTGTATTATTATTAGGTGTAAGTCAGCACATTTTTGGTGGTTGCAGGACGTATGTTGCAATTTAAGAGCAGATGAAGAACCCTCCCTTTGTAGTTTTCACCTGTAGATTTCCTAGAGCATAGAACTGCTGTTACCGTCTCCCCACTATAAAGGGAAGAAGCAAAGAGGGCATGCTCAGTGACTTGCCTCATGTCAGCCAGTAAGAGTGGCTCTGCTGGGAAGAAAGTGAGGCTTTTGGCCTCCAGAGCCTTGTTCTGAGAACTACGAACGCTGGATGTTGCGCTTGGGAATTTACGACCGTTTCCAGGTTCTCTTACAGGCTTTCGGGAAAAACTCCTCCTTGGGCCTGCAATGAAATTTTGCAGTAGTCCCTTTCTGTAGGCTGATGGTTGTATTAATGAATGTCTTCCTCATACGAGGAATGGGAGCTTACTGCTACCTTCTGTTCTCTGTTGGCAGGTAAACAATCTGGTTATGTACCGAATGAAGAACTGCAGTGTTTGTACAGCCCGTGTCAGGCCCAGAACTACAGTTTCTGAAAGCCTGCAGCGTTAATGCAAGGTTAGTTATAAAGCAAATCCTCAAAGACTTTGCTGATACTCAGCAAGTGGAACCTTGGAAATGCAGTCCAGAATGATTCTAGCTAAAATGGATTCAGGCTGCTTTAATTCAAAAGGGCCTGGCCACAGAGGAGGTTAACGTGATTCCAACTGTCTGCTTTAAAAGTTAATTTGGGTGAACTTTCTTGTGGGGCCATGTGTTGACAAAGTTTAAATCAATGTAGCTCTTCCAGTTAGCAAGTCAGAACAGAATCTGCTTCATGTTCTTTTAACTGAACTTCCTGTTGCTATTAAAAATAAATACTGATCCTACATATGTGTTTGTCTAGGCCTGCTGAGCATCCCATTTGGACTAAACCTCAGGGAGACTGCAGATACATTGGTGCGCTGGCTAAAGGCCTTAAGAAGTTCCCAGCAGTTCTAGGTGAGCCTTTAGTGGAATGCACATAAACCATTCAAGCCATATCAGTCCTAGACCCACTTTGCCATCCTTCACCCTCAACAGACAAGAGAAATACTGAGCAGGGCTCTCTTACCACAGCTACAGCCAACCCAATCACAGTAATGATCCCAAAGGACAGCAGCATTGTGCTCACGCCGGGTCCGGTGCTGGCCACATCTGGGATTTTGGTGCTATTGAAACTGGTAGTCTCAGGGCTTATGGTAGCTGTTTCTGGTACAGTCACATCCAGAGCTGTCCCTGGGTCTGGCTTGGCCGTGGTGGTGGTGGTGGTAGTGGTGCTGTGATACAAGTCATGCACAGGGGGTGAGCTGTAACTCATCCTGCCAGCTCTTGGTAGTGCCTTTTACCAAGCTGTTGTCCTCACCCATCAGCTACAGAAGCAGAGAGCTGCCCTTTGTATCCAGGACCTTGGTGTGAGACCTGTCCTGTAGCATTATCGCTGATGATGTTTCTTCATAGGAACCACAGTGTTTTCTGCCTAAGAAAGAATGAGAACAAATGAACAGTGCAGAGCTCTTAGAGACAGGCACAGCCTTCTCCAAGGCTTCCCAACTCACTAGTACAGTTTTGGACAATGGCCCACTCAAAATAAGAAAAAAGATTTTTCAGGGGTATGGAGAGCCCCCAGAGTCATGCCTGAATCACTTAAGTCAGTCATATGCTCCCCCCTTACTGCTTCAGCTCTGTTTCCTTGCAGCCACTTGGCAGATCTATGTGGGGACAACCTCAGAACCCCTGTCTTGGTCTGCTCCAGGCTGTGCTGGGTGGCTTCTATCTGCCCCAGGAGATACACCTGCTCCTGTCTCTTGCTTTTACTTTTTTGGAACGTTACATGGGTCCCATTAAGTTTGTGGGAGCACATCCAATAAAAGGGCATTCAGCTGCAAGGCAACCATATCTCGGGATGCTTTTTATTGAATCCAAAGTAGGACTTCCCTGTTGTGGTAGTCACTAGTGACTGATAGGTCGCTGCACTATCTATCGCCCCACTGTCTGCCATCCCATGCACTCTGGAAAGGCAGCTTCCCTAAAGCAGTAGGTTGCACCAGTCACCCATCTGCTATTAAAGACAGTATTTCTCAAGATCCCCATGAAAGCACCCACTCAAGCTTAGTCATGCACTGCCAATTATCAATATTAATTTTAAAATGAGTCAAATTTTGGATTATGGTTGTGAAATTTGATAGATCTATTCATGCTGAAAACATGAAAGGCTTTAATTGCTTCATGCTTCTATTGTGCAAATCAAATGACCAGGAGTTGCAAAACACCATGGGACGATCCTATGGGAAGTATTTGCACAACTTTGTTTATAAAACCACTGTATATACCATTAGTTCAGCAATTTCTTCTGTGAAAATGCAGCTACCTCTGGAGCAGAGCAGTGTTGGCCCTGAGAACTGCTGTAAGCAGTCCTGTGATAACTTCTCTGCAGTTTGACGTTACATCTCTGGACTGGAATGCAGCGGGACACAGGGGTTAATGAGCTCTGAATAGGAAAAGATGTGCCTGCAAAGAGAAATGAGCCATTGTTCTGCTCCACTCTGTTCTATTCTAGGCAAGGTTATTGCGCAGTTCCCATTAGTGTGACGCCTTACTGCTCTCTCTAACTGCATTAAGCGGGGTGATTAACATCTGTCACTAACAACTGAAGCAGAAAAAACGCACCAGGTCAACAGCACCAGGCCGCCCAGTGGTCAGGCAGCAACCCAAGTAGCCACCTCGGCTTGCAGAGCACTTCTCCTGCGTCTCTCTGAGCAGGTAAATCTCCTGGCATACATGCAGCATCTGTCTCACAGCTCCCTGTGAACAATTTGGTGAAGCAGGAGTTGCTGGAGGATGGGGGGTTCGAGGTGCCTGAGAGACTGTGGAAGCTGTCAAACTCCCCCGAGTTTCTACAGAAATATGAAGATAGTTCTGGTCTGGTCCCACCTAACATCCTGCTGAGACACAAACTCATTGCAGCTGAAAGGGACTGTGTCCTTCACTAACCACCAAACCATGCCTAGTTTAAATCCCATGGCACCTGCATTTCCCCAGCCAGTACTGGCCACAGTGGAGCTCTGGTGTAGTGGACACTCGGGCACAAAGATGGCAAATTTGAAATCCAAAATGCCAAAGCAGCAGCAGCAGCTACTGCCTGGCAGGGCAAGGGAAGGAATTGCTGAGCAGGTATTGGGCAGACTGAGCAGCTGCTCAGAGCACATCATCCATTTGTGCTATTCAGGGAAACTCTCTGTGAGGGTAATTCATTTTAAAAAAAAAAAAGCCACCATCAAGGAAACAAAAAGTGGAAAAAGAGCCTAAGTGAAAGGAGTGAAACAGGCCCAAGGGCTTTGCAAAGTATAGCTCTAGATCTTGAACAGCTCCTGATTTTTGAAAACAAAATAGGCTATGCCTTCATCTCGGTGTGGTGTCCGTTAAGGAAAACCACAGGAACTTGGATGTTGAAGCTGATAGCAAGCCTTTGGGTGAGATCCCTTCTGTATGGACCTCACACTTTGCTGCTGTGTATTGCTCCTCTGAATAAAGTTAGGCCAGCTTAAAATTAGCCAGGTAAAAATCTGGTCAAGTGGGAATGGGGGCTCTTGTTCATGCTCTCAGGGTCCTGCCCATGCTGAAGGATTCCCAAGCCCAGAAACCCGGCTTTAAAAGTGGTCCTGTATGAAAGATTTCTGGCATGGTTTAGGCAACCAGTTCCAGGTCCAGATGAGGATATTTCTCTTCCCAAATCCCTTCTGGTCCAGGCTGCAGAAAGCGAGATGGGGAGGCCAGCACAAGTATGGCCCAGGGCCCACAGCTTACAACAGTAGAGCTCAGGGTGGATGATCTTTCCCACCACCTTCCTGTCTCAGTTGTCATCCTGGTGCTGGAATTTTGATATGCAGGCTGGGCACACTCCAAGTCTCTGATGGCTGCTCTAAGGACAGGGACAGCTACTACCTATCGCTGGCAGGTTTCAGCATAGTCCATGCACAAATAGAACAGAACAGTAAAGGAACCAGATCCTCAGCTGCTGTGAGCTGGCATTTTTCCTTTGCCTGCACCAACGGAGCTTCTCACACCACCAGGACCGACCGCTCTGTGCTGGGCTCTGCTGGGTCTGGGAATAAGGAGAACACTTTTCTCTCCTAAGCCAGCGTTTCCAAACTGGTCTGTGATAGGCGCTGCAATGGCCAGCACCTCGGAGGCGCAGAACTATTGTGTCAGACACCAGCCCAGGGCTGCTGGCTTTTCCGAGGCTTGGTTTTAATCTCTCTGTGCTGTGGTTTGCTCTTGGGTTCTGACGGGAATATAGAGATTTGTGTCACAGGGACGAAGACGGGTGATGGGGTCTCTGGATGAAAAAGGCAAATAATAACTAGTATTTTTTTCTGCGTTACTTCACCAAGAGATGGAGTGTCTCTAGTAATCTGGCAATGCAAACAACACTAGGTTGCCGTTGGCTACAGGACGTGGCTTCCCTGTGCATGAACTTGTGGCTTCCTCTCTCACGGCTCCAGGGCAGCCCCCCGGGTGGGGGTGAAGCCCCAACCACCTGTGCCCGCTGTCCCGGAGCACCTCAGCTGTCACTTTCCTGCTGCCAGAGCGGTGCCATGCTCCCATCCCACCCCAGTACAGGCACGGGGACACTCGCCAGCAATGTCAACTCTCCTCTGACCACGCACTGATATTGACCCAAAATACAAGCAATGACCCTGTACCCTACCCCTTCCCGGGCCGTGCCACCACCCTGCTGGCTGAGAGACTCTGTCCCGGCGGGAAGTCACTCCTTTCCCATCCCGGGGAGAAGTTTCCAGATGGATACGGGTCACACGGCCCATCCCGCTCCCAAACGCTGCCCAGGGGATGAGGGATCGGCCCCGGGGCTCGCAGGCGGCTCCCCGCCGCCGTGCTGCCAGCGCTCCACCTCTCCCGGACGAGGCTGGCCGGGCCTCGCCGGGGCGGCCAGAGCAGAGACGAGGTCGGGCACAGCACGGGAAGCCGCCGTCCGCCCTTCCCCGCCGCCAAGAGGCCACGGCAGCCCCGCCCGCGGTCCGGCGGGATGGGACAGGCGATCGGCCGCCCCTGCCGCNCGGACCCGCCCAGCCGCTCCGCGCCCCCAGGCGATTGGCCGGCGCCCGCAGGGCTCGGCTCGCGGTTGGTCAGTGCGCCTGTCACTCCTGCGCGCGGCTGTGGTGGCGGACAGGCGGTGCGGCGGCCCTCGGTGAGCGGCGGGAGCGATTTGGTTATGTGGCCGTTCTTTTCGTCCCCTCTGCTTCCCCAAGCCCTTGCTGCAGTCTGAGGTGTGGGAGGTGGCTACTCGCGGCCCTGGCTCCCGCGGGAGCCGGCTGGTCCTCCAGCCCCGCCGGTGGCGGTAGCCGTGAGGTGAGGCGTCGCTGCACGCGCTCGCTCGCCTCTGAGGAGCCCCCGGGCCCGCCGCCGCCCAGGTAAAGGGAGCCAGCGCTGCGGTGCAGGCCAGGTGGGGTGACTGGCCTTGGTCAGTGCAGGGAAGGCCGGGACAGCTGGAAGGAATGCCGGGCTCCGGTCCCGACGGTGTTGTGTGGGGCTCGTTTGCCACCGGAGAGCTGCCCGGTCGCTGAAGTGAGGCGAGAGTGGACGGCTCCTTGGCTGGCAAAGGGGAACTTGTCCCCCGGTACGGCCAGCGGCCTGTGCGAGGGGCCGGTTTAGCTACTTGCTAGCCCAGCAGCAGAAAGGTACTGACTTGTGTGGTGTAAGCACCAACTCCTGCTGCAGCCCGCGAGTGAGAGAGGGAGTGTAGGGCAGGGACTGAGAAGGGCAGGCCCTGCCTTTCAGCAGCCACCTGTGTACGTGTTGGCTTACAGTGATTGGCAACTGGGGGTTGAATGGACCACACTACGGAACTGCAGGAAAAGAAGTAATAATCTGTTCCCTGCCTTTGTGCAAACAGGTAGCATGCAGAGACCTCACATCGGTAGCACCATTAATAATGGCTGTAGTTGCAGCATTGTTCCAGCAGTGGCCAATTAAAGTCTTATCTGCCTCTTTGACAACACTAATGGTTTATTCTTTTAGTTTTCCTCTTGTGGTAGTATCTCCAGAACAGGGCCTTGGAGTGGGGAGCTACTCAGGTAAAGACTGTAGCTGTCAGACTGCATGTGCATCAAGGCGAGTTTTCATAGGGGCTGCCCTTGGCTCTTTGCTAGGGGTGATGAAGATGGTAAGAAGGGGATCCTCAAGCTCTTAGAGCACCCACCCCTTTGCCAGGAAGTAGCAGATAAGCCAACCTTGAGGTCTTTACTGCAGAGTATTCCCTCTGTTGCTTTCCTGGGTGCTGTTGAGTTTGGTTTTTGCAAAGGAGGGCAGTGGAGGCCTGACTCTTCCCACGCTTTCATTGTGCAGTAAGAGCCCAAAAGCAGAGTAGGCCCCACACTGCTGCCTCTACAGGTACCCAATGCAACAGAGTCAGGGGCTGCTGTGGGGGTTCTGTGCCAG
Organism: Nycticryphes semicollaris; assembly: GCA_013400055.1. NCBI lineage: Eukaryota > Metazoa > Chordata > Aves > Charadriiformes > Rostratulidae > Nycticryphes > Nycticryphes semicollaris. Next base: position 358,809 of record VXBJ01001320.1, on the reverse strand, counting down.
CATCTGCACAGCTGGGAGCTGATGTAGCCCCCTGTAGATCTCCCTGCAGCAGCACTCCTGCAGAGCAGAAAGCTATCACCCTGGGTACTGCTGTTTGGGAGAGGTATTTTGTTGTTTTCGCGGTGGTTTTCTGGAGGAATTGGAGGTTGTGGCCTCTCTGAGACAGTGATGAAAAGCAGCCATCAACAGAGGAATGGGAATGGGCACTCGGGGAAACCCACAGTGCCTCCAGGGACAGTGAGTCAGAAGGGAGGGGGGCCCCTGTTTCTGATGGATCACAGCAGGAAAGTAGAGTTGTTGTTCTGTTTGTCTCACAGAGTTACAAGTGTGATATGCAGCAGCTGTTCTGTAAAGTTTCATCTTCTTTGTCTCCTGGAGTCATCTTGTTTGTTTTTCTTCGTTCTCTGTCTGGCTCTGCTGGTTCTCTTCTTTAAGAGATTGACTTCCCTCTGGCACTGTTTGCCTTTTCTGGCTTTTGTATCTTTCAAGTGTATCTCCTCCCTTGAATTGTACCTTGTGAGCTTTTCTCCTTTCTCTGCTCTTAGCAGCTCAGCCCTGGCTCTGTGGCCCCTTGTTTGCTCTCTGGGGATGGTGGTAGTGAGCAAGACCCTTGACTCATGGAGTCAAGGTCTTCTGTGAGCATACCCCCTGACCTAGGACTTGTGGTTTATGAACAGAGAGAAAATAAAAGAAAGAATTTAGGAGAGCACGAGTTCCTGCAGGGAACCAGGGTGACCCACCTGTGGGGTGGAGAGCCAAGAGCTAGAGCTGAAGGTGGTGTGTCTGTGGCTTTCTGAGATCAAGGACGGGCAGGAGTTTGTGCGCAGGCACACACACTTGCTTCTGCCCTGCCATGGGCACGACTGGCCTCCTGGTAGCTCTGGTGTGTGGAGATAAGCAGCTCTGCAAAGAAATGGATTGCAGTGGCAGAGCTGGTTAGCTGTCACCTGAGTCTTTTCTTGGAGTAATCCTTCGTTACTCTTAGGGTGTGAGTAAGTGGTTTTGTATGTGTGGGCTGGGATTAGGGCAAGCAGTCTGCATTCTGTCAGAGAAGAACCTGTGATTTGCTAGCTGAAGAGACTCAGGCTGTACTCTTGTCTCCTTTTCTAGACCAGAAGAGCTTCAAACCAGTACCATTTTCATGCTGCCCTGAGGAGAACCCACTGATTGTGATAAACTTGTGCTTAACCACCGTGGCTTATGGTAGCACCAAGCATACTGTGAGTCTCAGCACTGACTAGGTCAGCTGATGGCAAGGAGGAACACATGTGGAAGCCAGGAACTGACTTCACAACAATGAGAAGCCTCACTCACCCACTGCTCAAGAGGTTGCTTGGTCTTTCACCTCAGTGTATGCCAAGGGAGTTGAGTCAAAGTAAAGGTCTTGTCCTTAGTCCCAATTGGTCATCTCTGAGGCAGAGCTGCAGTACACAACCTGGGCTCATGACTGCCATTGATGTGGTCAACTACTGGCAGAAGGTGTTTGAGACAAATAGGATCCCTGAAGCACGAGAGTCCAGTGAATTCATCGTGTCATTTGTCCTGGGAGCAAAAACAGTTAAGTAATGGTAAAGGAATAAGATCTGTGTGTGCCTCTCACTTTATCATTTTGTTGAATCCCCTACCTTTCTTATTATCTCACTTACAGGAAGTAGAACTTCTCCCTACCTTAGATGGCAGAGGGTGTGAGGCAGAGTTTATTAATGGCAGTAAAATGCTTGGGGTCTCTTAAATTACTTCTTTTGCAAGGACTGGAATGTAACTCATGACATACACACCTAAACTGTACCCTGACTTGCTTGGTGGAATGATTTTTAATTTCACGTATTCTTTGACCCCAAAAGCAGCAGGACAGTTGTACAGGTTTATTTTTAAATATACAAATAGTTTCTCCTAATCAATTGTGGTTTCCAACAGTTTCAGGTGTATGTCAGTAGGTAGGGTCTCCCTGGAGGGATGTCCTTGTGGGCATCTGTCCCTGCAGAGGACACCCAAGTGGCAGGTGGGCAGGTTTTAAAGTGACTTTGTTTTCAGTTTCAGAGCTTGAATTCCGAAAGCCTCTACGCTCCAGTTACAGCACTGCAGCAGGAGCAAATCAAGCAGCTGAGCATCAAGCGACTGGAAAGGTAGGAGTGATCTCTTACAGTCGTTACTTTAAGAGTTTTCCTTCAGCCTTAAGGTAGCCAGAAGAGTGTTAGCAGAGAGAAGGCAGAAGACCATCAGCAGCTAACAAGTAAAGTAACAGTGCTGTGTTAGTCTCTCATGGTGATGCAAGTGATGGGTATTTGTTGCTGTTGTCAGGTAGCAAATTGCCTGTCTGTCCTGTCTGTGAGCAAAGAGAGTTAAGGGATGTTGCATTGGAGCAGGGAGCTGGAAATACTGACTCATTTTCATTAAGTCCTTCTGTGCTGATAAAATTTAGCGTTGGCCCCTTATGTCTGATTCAGCGCTCTCTTCAGCTGCCAGTACTATAATGGTCTGTGGTGTTGCTCTGCTTACCTTTCTAAGCTTTGCCTGCAGAGGGATTTTCCTGCTGTTTAGAGGTATCCATATTTTCCCAAATGTAGCTTTTGTCTCCCTCCATTTGCTTGCTTTAGTGCAAAAATTAAATGGGTTTGGTGTGAAGGACCTACCTGGAATCAGGCTGGGGAGTAGTGTGTGAGGAGAGGAAGTATTCAGAAACTTGGATCATTTAGAAGGGTGGGAGGTGCTTGGGAGCGTGTTTGGTGGTAGCATCCTCCTGCTTGTTTATGTAAGTGTGGCTATGATATGGATCCTTGTTGTGCTGTGTGGATTAATTCTGCCATGACTTATGCAGAATAGGATCTGAGGGTTTATCAGGGAGTCAGTGTGTTAGCAGTGGTTACTGTTTATAGGATCTGAGTGTCTTCCCTGAAATTTTCCTGCTGCTCTTGAATCTTCTGTTAGGAGCAGAAATGCAAAATTCCCAGAGCTGTCTGACGTGAAAGTTTCTGTCTTAAGTGCTGTTAAGGTTGCAATGAGTATCTGCTGCTCTACATGAAGTGAGGTATGATGCCTCACAGCAGCTGAAAACATGGCCCCAAAATCCAAAGAATCATGGAAGGTGACAGGGACCTCTGGAAATCTGGTGTCCGTCACCCCCCACTCAAAACAGGGTCAACTACAGCAAGTTGCTGAGAGCCATACCGAATTAAGGTTTTAATATATCCAAAGACAGATTCTGTACAAGCTCTCTGGACAGCCTGTTCCAGTGTTTGACCACCCTGAGTGTTGGGGAAAAAAAAAAGAAGAAAAGAAAAAAATATATCTGTTCTTAGGTTTAAATGGAATTTTCTATGTTTCAATTTGTGCCCTTTGTATCCCACTGGATACCACTGAAAAGAGTCAGGCTTCATCTTCTTTATTCCATCTCACTGGAAACATATGGTTGCTGATGAACTTTCCCTCCCCTGCTCCCTATCCTGAGCCTTCCCTTCTCAAGGCTAAACTGTCCCAGCTCTCAGTCTCTCTCCTTGTATGTCAGATGCTCCAATCCCTTAATCATCTTAATGGCTATTCATTTGACTTAAAAATCATTATATGCCTCTGCTGTATTGGGAGCCCAGCACCCCAGGTGTTTCCTGCCAGTGCTGAACAGAGAGGAATGATCCCTTCCCTCAGCCTTCTGGCAACTCTTTGCCTAATGCAGCCCAGAAAGCCATAGGCCGCCTTTGCTGCAAGGGCACATTGCTGGCTCATGGTCAGCTTGTCCACCTGATCTCCAGAGCCTTTTCTGCAAAGGCCACTGTCCAGCTGTTTGGCCCCCAGCCTGTACTGGTGCATAAAGTTATTCCTGCCCAGTTCATAAGACTTCATATTATTCTTTGCTGAATTTCATGAGGTTCCTGTCAGCCCATTTCTCCAGCCTCCGGAAGTCCCTCTGAAAAGCAAGACACCCATCCATTCTACTAAACACTCCTCCCAATTTTCTGTCATCTGCAGACATGCCAAAGGTGCTCTCTGTCCCTTCATCCTGATCATTAATGAAGAAGCTATATATTGGCCCCACCATTGACCCCAGGAGTACTCCACTAGTGATTGGCCTTCAGCTGAACACAGCCCTCCTAACCTACCAGTTCAGTCAGTTCTCAGTCCACCTTGTTTATTTAGTCCATACTTCACCACCTTTGATATGAGGATGTTATGGGACACAGTATCAAAACTGTTAGGAAAGTCAGCATGAACAGTATTGATTATTCTTTCCTCATGCATCAAACTAGTCATTATGTCATGGGTGGATATCAGATCAGTCAGGAATGATTTCCCCTCTGTAAATCCATGCAGACTATGCCAAGTCAACTTCCAGTACTTACTATGTTTGGAAACAATCTCTAGAACTGCTTGTTCCATCACTTTCCCCAGTATTGACATGAGGCTGCTTGGCCTGTAGTTCCCCATGTCCAGTGCTTGATAGCAAACTCTTTTGTGGGAATGGAGCCCCCTCTCCCTTAGAATGCACATTCATGTTCCACATGCAGTGGAGAGCCTTAGGGATGCCTCGGTGCTCGCCCTCAGAGGGATTATGTGGTTGGTAATGAGGTCAGCATGCTACTGAGAGCTTTTCTGTGTTCCAGAGTGTAGTCCTAAAGTGTTCATGCTTACTTTTGCCTGCTACAGAATGCCGGTGCAGTATGTGCTTGGTGAGTGGGACTTTCAAGACCTGACTCTGAAGATGAGACCCCCAGTATTTATTCCTCGACCTGAAACAGAGGTATGAATGTGGGCAACATGGTGGTGGTGGGCTTAAATCTCTGAATTACATCATACAATACAATCCTAGGATTGCTATGAAGGTGACCTGTATATTGTGAGGTTGTTGTGATCAGGTCAGAGCACTCCACTTCTTCTAGGACAGAGAGGGATTGTAAGCTTGTGCTCTGGAACTGATGCTGGTGAACTTTGCCTCCTGGCTCAGAGCAAGAGATGTTGCAAGCTGGCGTATTCACTTAATTACACAGAGATCCATATCCATTGATGGAAGGACTTGGCTTTCTTTCCTTATTTCTGCTATAGTAATGATTCCTAGAAGTTCAGAACCTATACTGCTATATCCCAGTGGCTTAGTGCTTTGATACAAGGCAAAGAATCTCAAAGTTGTCCAAAGGTTGTTAGAAAAATCCTGCAGTAGTAGAAAGCTGCTACTGGAAAATAGTAATGAACTCCAGAGAGCCTGTTTGTCCTTGTGCAGACTGAAACAGTGCAGACTGGTAGGAAATGGTACCTACTACCTGTCTGATGATTATGCAGTGGTTTCTGGATAAACGCTGGAAACTAAAGAGTTGTTTCCTGAACAATAGCAAAAGAAACGCTGGAAACTGAAGGGTAAGTTCTGACCTGGATTGGAATGAAATATGAATGTCAGTTGTTAGAATGTAAAGGACAACTGGACATGATCAAGTTAAAACTCCCGTTTTTCTCAGTGTTCCTGCTGCTGGTGAAAAGCCCAGGAACTACATGTTGACACTTTCTCTGAGTAGCCCTGCTTTCAGCTCATGGACCATCCTAGTAACAAAGTCTCTGTTTACTGTGTTTACTAGTCCTCAGGATGTTTTATGGTTCTGGGTTGGTTCTCTTTTTTT